>CM056558.1:9396084-9788584 GCA_029721515.1 Synanceia verrucosa
CTATAGATTTTTCCTAAAAATCACCACAAGTTGGCATTATTTAATTTGTTTGTGTGAGTAAGTTTATGCTTTTATAGTTCTCTTTTGTTTTACATTTTAACTCTGAGTGCCATTGACATTTTTCAGTGTCATTTAAAATCCTACGCTTGAGTGCCATCAATGTAACAATACGTCAAAGTGGTTTTTCGGCAGTGGGTTGCCGATTGCAGTCTCCCGCAGCCTGTGTGTAATGCTGGGCTTCTGGGAGATGTAGTTGGACCGTAAGTAGACAGTATATACCACAGAGATAAAACCAGGAAGTGGAGATGATCAAGATTAGAGAGCAAAACAAAAAGATTCTTGAGAAAAAGTGGTGATTTTGGTGAAAGTGGCCTCTACTTTACCTCTGATAAAACAAGAATGGAATAAGGTAGAAACAAAAAAAAAAGTATAATGAAATAGAGAGTCTCTTCTTTCATTTGAGCTATTCAGTGTTTTCAGAGACATAGTACAAAATACTCTGTGGGTCTTAAAATATGGCTCAAAATGGACAAAAACACTGGCACAAGGCAGTTTCTGTTTTACAGAATAGGTGACTCTCAATGAGTTAATATCTCAATTTCAGAAAAAAAGGAGCCATAGCCATAATAATGCACGTAATTGGAAGTGTCATGGTGAATGGTTGAATTTTTCACCATATTCACCTCGGGAGTCTCTCCTTTAGTACCATATCAGATTAAATCCTCACAGCACTGGACAAATGGCTGCTCTGTTCACTCAGGTGTTTTTATTCATGTTGCTTGATTAGACCCCTTCTCAGGACAAAGTGTGTGTGCACAGACTGTGTTTGACATTCCCATTACTCTGTTAGGCTTTTGCATATTTAAATTTTATATTTGTACATATACATGTCTAAGTGTTTGGAATTAGGAGGCCTTTGAAAAAAATCTCCAGTATTTTCCTTTAATTAAATCCATTAAGTCCACTTCGCCTCTTTCTGATACAATTACTGATTCTGTTGAACAACAAATGATTCAGTTTATGGACAGTTTGAGCAAAGAAGAACCTCAGCACAACCCCGTGGTATCAGCTCCACCAAGTCACCTGATGAGTCCTGCAGGTGCTCATAACCCAGGACATGAGTTCAGCTTCGACCATCAGCTTGATGACAATTTGAGTGGAGTTCATGCTGGGTGTGCCCCCCTGGGAGCAGCTCCATATAGCTGTGAGCAGCCACATTCAGTCATGTCTTCTCAGACAGTGAATGTCGGACAAGCTGCTCCCATCATGAACCAGGGACTGCAACACGTCACGCTGCCAGGTGCCCTGCACAGTCAGCCAGGTGCTGATAGCTAGGGACAGATCAAATTTAAGGTAAGATATCAGTTTAGGTTAGGGATAGAGATCATGAGAGTCTTGTCTCAATACATGCATCAAAAAAAGATGCATACCAGTCAGAGCTGAAAGGATGACAGAGTAATCAATTATCAGCAGCTGTTTTAAACAATTGATTGATTTTTCATTTTTTAAGTGACAATGACCTTTTGGCCTGTTAGTCAGACCAATAACATATTTTGAAGATGTCATCTTGGGTTTTTGAAATTGTCACACAGACCAAACAATTAGCCACTATTAATAAATAATGAAAATAATTTAGTTACAGCCCAGGTATCAATCAGTGGTGGATACATTAGCACAACAGAATGACAGAAAACAACCTATTTCAATCCAATATGAAGTGAAAATAACATTTTATTTGAATGGAAAACTTTCCTAATGTGTGCATGAGACTGTTCTGGATGTGTATACTATGACACATTTTAGAAGAATTTAGGAGATGAGAGTTACAGGTGACTCCACTGAGTCTTGTTCATCCAACTTCTCTGTATGTTTGCGTTTCCAGAAAGACAAAACCCCAGTGAGGCAGCTCCCTGAAGGATACAGACTGAGCCAGCAAACTGTACAGAAATAACGCACACATGAATGTAAACTGTAATGGAATTTAGCAGAGTGTGTCAGAAGCTGTTATGTCTGAACTCATGATGATGTCGCTAGAAGTTATCTTGTTTAGAGAACAGTGTGTGTGCGGTATGCCTTTTCCTCGCCATCAGGCCTGATAGACTTGTGGACTCTGCCTACATTAAAACATACACCATGTTCGTTTATCACTATGACGGTATTGCCTGTCAGCAGGAACTCACGTAAGCATGTATGTATCAGAAGTGCATAAATATTGTTTTTCCTGATATTCTGTATGGGCATTCACTCACAAGGCTCTGTGCCGTGTGTCTGAAATCTCATCTCTGTTCTGCAGACAGATATTAAAAGCAACTTTCTCTGGGCAACTGAATCAGGTCAAGTTTATTTACTGGACTCTTGTGTGGTTAAAGAACCCTGTGGAAATTAGACCATCCTGACAGAATATTTCCACAACAAAACAAACACACACACAGAAGTGTACACTGATATTTAGCCACTGTCTGCCTCATCAATAAGTTCTCTCATCTGCAGCAGTCATCACAACTCATATTAAAACCACATTAAGCTTGAATATTATTATTATTATTATTATTATTATTATTATTATTATCAGTTGTTTTGATGGGTTTAATGCATTTCACCCTATTATTCTGCTTACTTTACTGTTTTTCTGAGAATTTTCTGTTTTTCTCCCACAGAAAGCGAAAGCGTGGAGAGCAACAGCAGGATGAGCATTACGTTAAGAAACCGCCGAATGCCTTCATGCTGTTCATGAAAGAGCAGAGGCCAAAACTGAAGACCAAAGTGGACAGCAAAGGCGCAGTAGGACTACATGCCATCCTGGGACAGATGTGGAAGTTATTGTCCGCTGAAGAACAGGCCAGATATTATAAGCAGGCAGAAGAAGAGAAACAGCTGCACTCGCAGCAACACCCTGGCTGGTCGACCAGCATTAACTATGTATGTACGCTCTCCAGACATATAAGTTAGTCAACTTTAAGTCAAGTCAACTTTATTTGTATAGCCCAATATCACAAATTATGAATTTGCCTCATTGGGCTTTACAATCTGTACAGAATATGACACCCTCTGTCCTTTACAATGACCCTCGCATCGACTAAGGAAAAACTCCCCAAAAAAAACAGTTATGAAAGAAAATCACTGAAAAGAATGATGTTTTAAGTTTGTTGTTTTTGTTTAGGGCACAAAGAAACATCAGGACGGATATTAGAAAGGCCTCAAAAATGACTGAAGGTGAGGCAATATTTCTGTGGATCACAGCGTGTTTTCATGTGAGATGGGATGAAAAGTGGATTAAACTGGACCACAGTTGATCAAATTACATAGAATATGAAGCAGCATCTTTTACCATGTTTTAAAAAACTCTTAGTGGATTGGTCAGTGTTCTTGTTTGTGAAAAAATGTTTGTTTTTACATTGTGCCATTCTTGTTTTATCTCTAGGAGAGTTTCAGCTTCACCAAAATCACCATTTTTTTGTCCAGAATCCATCCATTTCACTCTCAAATCCTGATCATCTCCACTTCCTGCTTTGGTTTCTGTGGAGTATACTTTATGCTCCGACTACATCTCCCAGAAGCCCCAAAATTACACACAGGCTGCGGGAAACTGCGATCGGTGACCTGCTGCTGAAAAACTATTTTGATGTATTAATACATCGATGACACTCGGATTTTAAATGATGTTGAAATACGTCAGTGGCACTTAAAGAGTTAATTTTGTGTCTTTCTGTTATTGGCCACCATTACAAATCTACACCCCTCCAACGAGTCCCAACTTCAATCCTTTTGTTTAGGGCTAGTTTTTCTGTTACCCTGTCATTTTGACTGTTCCTGCAGCCTGCTTGTATAACACAAAGGGGCCCTACCAACTTCAATCCTTTTGTTTAGGGCTAGTTTTTCTGTTACCCTGTCATTTTGACTGTTCCTGTAGCCTGCTTGTATAACACAAAGTGGCCCTACTTAAGGCTTTTAAGTTCAATGTGTAGTTCTCTTTGTTAGTTTCCCAGTTAGCTACCCTGTTTTCCAGTTTTGTGTTTGGGGAAATGTAAGAACACACAACTACAAGACAATTTCCTAATAATATTCTGCTGCTGTTGAAGCATTGCATAAGTCATTTTCTGCCCAATCAGGCATCTTTCTCTTTAAGATTGTGTCACTGCTCTAATGATGCATGAAAGTGTTTAACTCACTCACCTTGGTGTTGTGTAAGCAGCATGCATGTGTGTGTGTACTTGTTAAGCAAATGTTGTAGCCTACATGAATTACTTCACAAAATGACAGTAAAATAAGTCAGTACTGACAAAGGACATGAAGAGCTGTCTCATGGGTGAAAATGTTTGTTTGTCCCAACAATCCACCCCCATCTCCTCTCTAAGCAGATGTTGATGGCTCATTTTCTACATGAGGCAACTAGATAAACTACTAATAGCTCCATAGTAAATACCAGTTTTGTGATGCACTGGGTATCTGTTATCACTTATACATTTCTATTTGTGAATAGTTTTGATTCCAGTTTTAATGGACTGCAGATGTCTATCTTGTCAAGGCAAACTTCTTATTAAAAAAATGAATTTCAAATGAAATGTAGTGTTTGCTGTAGTCATGCAATGCAGTCAAATCAAATTCAATTCAGGCAGTAGTATTCTGGGCACAACAGCAGGTGCCACTCTAAAATAGGGCTGGCAGAGGTGCTCGCACCAGATAACTGTCACTTAGCTCCAGACCTTGTCAGCTCCAGAGAAACACCCCTGTGCTAAAGAATGCCTTATTGCTAGCATATCAGTTGGCTAGCTTAGCATCTGAGGCCCCCTTACAGTGAGCAGTGAATAGCTAAACTAAAGTGAGTATGGAAATCCAAAGGAAAACTTCCCAAGTCATCTTCCCCCCACTTGCCCTGCCCTAACACGGCCACTGTCCTTTGCCAAATAAGCATAGTCTGAGAGACTGAGGATTTGCATCCATCAGCCATATGGAGTCCCAACTCCAAGTCTGCGAAACTCTGACCTTGCATGTCATTGATATGTGTTGGTGTGTTCTCTTGCACGTGAATTTAATGTGCAAAGACAGCAATCCATAGTTCCTTTTAATTATGACAAATCTATTATGTATGTGTGTTTCTCATTGTATCTGCTTGTTTTGAATGTTATAAAAAATGTTGTTTGATTCATGTATTTATTATAGACGTCAAATTTCAAAAATACAGTATGTATACTCCCACAAATGGACAAGCTTACATCATACATATTTAAAGGAACTCTGTGTAGCATTTAGAGAGTTCTGTTGGCAGAAATGAAATGTAATGTGGATAAGTATGTTTTATTCAGTGTATAATCATCTGATGATGACAATTTTTGTGTTTATGATTTCTTAAAATGAGCCATTAATATCTACATATGGAGCGGGTCTGCTTCATGGCACCAGCCACCATGTTAGAAAGCCAAAACAGGCAAACCAAATACTGGATCTAGGTAGGGCCGCCGAAGAGAAATTTCTCTTGGTTACAGTCTACAACCTCACCATCCATGCCACCAAACCCTATGCACTGCACCTTTAACTATAGGGAAAACAGCCTAACAAATAGACAGCATAACTTATGCAACAAGCACAAACAGTTGAAACAATTTGTCACGATAATGAATGAGTAAATCAGTGTTCATGTGTGATGATGCATTGATTTGGTATTATTACGTATGTGATAAGAAATTTACTTATCCTCTCCTTTAAATCCCTCTGTTTTTTTAAATAATGTGTAATATGAGATAATGGCAAATCTCCCAATACCCGGTTTAGTTTATTTATTGATTGCTGATTTGCATTGTCTCTTTTGGCTGACCATTTTAATTATACAGTCACGTTCATCATATTATGAATCAAACTGATTTAAAAGCGACGATAATGGTGTATGTTTGGCTCCTGATGATACTGGAGGTCACACTCCTGCAGTTCTTGTTCCTCACATCACACGATGCTCTTGCTGCTGGTCCAATATGCAGTCCAATACTGCAGCCTTTTTGACAGGGAACGCGCTTCCAAATTTACCCTCCCGCTGCGCTCGCTCCCGCGCCTTAAAAAAAGCGTGCACGGCTGAAGGTCACTTAAACACAAAAGGCTTTCAGCGCTGCGGTCCAATATAGCGCATGCGCGCTGCCGGAGGCCTGCTTCACAGACCGCAATATGGCGAGAATGCCTGCCAGCGGAGACGTGGAGCAGGAGCACATTTTCTGTCCTGACAGGAGTAGGGAGGATGAGGAGGAAGATGAAGATGAGATCCAGGCGGTCCAGATCACAGGGGAGGAAGAGGACGAGGAGTCCGACAGAGATGATGTGGATCTGGAGTGGGAGTCAGGGGGCACAGTGCTGGACTCCGGCGGTTCCGCCGCGGAGATACAAGCGGTCGTTATACGGAGTATGGACCGAGGAGAGGAGGAGGGAGAGGCAGACCACTTCAACAGCAGTGTAGCAGCTGGGCTGGAGTCTCACCTGGAGGGAGACCTTCAGCGGTTAGAGCGGAACAGGCTGAGCGAGAACACCCGCCTGGCCACTCGGTATGCGGTGAGGATTTTCAGGGAGTACCTCAGTGAGAAAGCTCAAAGTCCAGACTTTGAAACTCTGGACAAGGATGCGCTCTGCGCGGTGCTGCGCTCCTTTTACGCGGAGGCGCGCTCCAAAAGTGGACAGCTGTACAGCAAGTCATCCCTCATCAGCATCCGGAGCTCACTGAATCGGTACCTGAACGAGCCGCCCTACAGCCGCACCTTGGACCTCACCAAGGACCCAGAGCTGCGCAGCGCCAATCTGACCCTGGCCGCAGTCATACGAAGGCTGGAGGAGCAAGGTGCCGGTCCCGTGGTGCAAAAACAAGCCATCACACGCTCGGATCTGCGGAAAATGTACGAGTCGTCCGTGTTTAACACCGACACGCCGTTCGGGCTGCTAAACAAAGTGTGGTTCGAGACCTGCATGTATTTCTGCACCAGGGGGCGGGAGAATCAACGGGAGTTGGAGGAGGACTCGTTCGGTCTGGCTGTGGATGAAGACGGGAGAAAGTTTGTGTATTTTAAAGCTCTTGGACCGTACCACAAGTCCCGCTCCGCCGCCTGGACCAAGAAGCGTCCGGACGCAGACGAAGACACATTGCCGCGAATGTACGAGATGGGTTCGGACCAGTGTCCGTACGCCAGTTTTGTCCGGTACGTTTCTAAGCGTAACCCACTCTGTAGGGCATTCTTCCAGCGGCCCCGGGACCACTGCTGCGCAAGTGACATGACGTGGTACGAGAACAAAGCTATCGGAAAGAACCTGTTGGGCACGAGGATGCAGATGTTGTCGCGCGCTGCCAAGCTTTCCAAGACCTACACCAACCACTGCATTGGCGCCGTCTCCATAGCGACGCTCAACAGCATAGTGGGCGCCGCGGGCGCACAGTCTACGACGCTTTACGTTGCCTCGGAAACGGTTAACGGCCACGCGCAGTCCCACCTTCAGCTCGTTAGGCCATATCTTCACCGGGCGACCGACGCTGTGGATCTGCAGCCAGCAGCATCAATAAACACATCGTTAGCAGCAACAACAACGAATAGTGTCAGCACCATGGAGGACCCGGGGGCCCCTCACGCCAAGAGGCTGTGCGTGCGCTCCGGGACGCCTGTGGAGCGGAAAAAGAGCGACTCGGTGCCTAAGAGAGCCACGGAGTCCCATATTCACATGCAGCCCGTTGTGCGGTCCCCGGTCGCCGTGTGCACACAGGGCATAGGGACCGGGGATCATTCATCTTCAATTGCCTGTGTTAACTGCCCGTGCGTAAAATCCGCCACAGGCAAGGTAAAGTATAGCCTGTGTGTGTTTTTGTGTGTATGAGTCCTATTAGTAACATACTGCTGAGAAAAAGTCCATTCTAACAACCTTATAAGAGACACTTTATCCCAGGCATCAATTCACCCTTAAGTGTTCTTAAATAGCCTACATAATAAATAGGCTTAAGTATGCATGTTGTTTTGATAACATATGTAATCAAAAACTAAAGTAAAAAAAAAAGTTGAATATCATTGGAATTTGGATGGGCAAAACAAAACATGTAAATATTCACAGAAGATCATTCACCAATAATAAATATCACACTGTATAATTCAGTTCAGAGTAGTTTGGAAATTGCATAAGCTAAGGACTTGATGTCTGACCTTGCAAGATGTACAACTGAAGTACAAGTGAATAGGTTTGAATAGTCTGAAACAATATGAAAGAAAACAGCACAAGACCTTTGTTTCCAGTCTGTGGCACTCTGGCCTTCTGCAGGCTGCCAATTGTTTCTTTCTAAGCTTAATGATTTGCTTCTTTCAGGCACCTGGCATTGTGAAGTAGCCTACGAGACAATCTGGAATAGCTGGTGCTCTGACAGAGAAGAGTCATATCTATTTGCCTGACAGACGGTCCTTCTGTTTCGTTGCTTCCTGTCAGGCTTTGGCATTTTCTGGCAGCACTGAGGCTTCCTTGGAGCTATGCTTCTAAATCATCAGCACTTCTCTAAAACTTACAAAAAAAAGTCAACTGGAGGTTTGTTGAAGACTTTTCACCTCTCATCCAAGAGGCTTCTTCTGAAGTACAAACCATAAGCAAAGCCAGTTGACTCCTTTTTTGCTCTTTTTAATTCACCTCAACCTGGATGACTGAGAACCTGCACAGACTTCTCTAAAACTTAGTGAGTCAGGACCACCAGCCAGTTCATAGGATGGTACAGGATACACCAGGATTGGCTCATTGCATATAGGAAACCTATCAAAAAGACTCTAATTGTTTAAATGAGGTGCAAACGCAGTATGAACATGTTATAACCAATTAAAATAGATTCTTGCAAAGGCAGCAGATGCCTCATTTAACATATCCAGCGGACATGAAGCAACATTAGCATTCATATAGGGATGTGTTTCTATTCACCTGATAAATGTAAATCCAATATTCACTCTCTTTTATCTCTGTTTTGGTCTCAATCAACTGCTGAGGGAAATAGGTGTCTCTTCAGCTATTAAATCCACGATACATCACTGATTTTCACACTATGCACACATATGGTTAATACTTGACATTTAAATGTCTGACTGGCATCTGTTGACATCCAACAACCACACTATTGCTACTCTTACCACTGCTACCAATAGTACAATTGATATTAAGTTACAGTGCTTTTATTCTGGTACTACGACGGCACAATGTGTGTGTGTTTTGTGTCTCAGGACAGCTGTGGCAGCAGCATGTCCAGTCAACAGATGGTCTCTGTGTCTCCTCTGGGCTCCGCCGGTATTCCCACACCAGCCCAGCTCACCAAAACCAACGCACCTGTCCACATCGACGTAGGAGGACACATGTACACCAGCAGCCTGGCCACCCTCACAAAGTACCCTGAGTCGCGGTGAGAGAAACACATCTACTATGAAATAAAACCCTTATACATTTAACCCAACACAACAAAAACTTAAATTTATGTCAATGTATAAGTCATAATGGTAGTAATCCTTCAATTGTCCTTGTATTTGAAAAGGTAACAACTAAACCCGTAAAAGCTGAAAGACATCTTGATGTGAAATTTTTGAAAATTCAATTCAGTGTTATTATGGTTAGTATCTGACTTTACAATTACATTAGGGATCTGAAATAATTTTAAGTGTAAATTAATACAATTTTAAGGGATTGTTATTCAGAATTAAGGCGTGCACTAATATTCTAATTTGTTAAGGACTTGTAATGGGTTAAGAAGTTCTTAAAGGGGACGTGCAGACAAATTGGACCTTATTTCTGGGATAAAATACTGCCATTTACTCACCCATTTCACTTTGGAGTCATTTGGAGTATTTCTGATGATTTTGGATTTGTAAACGGTAATACACAGGAAGTAGAGTCTACAGATTGAATCTTTTCAAGTTACGGACAACTCCGGACTAAAATTAGAATAGTAATAGTGACTTAAGTAAATGAGTGAATCTTATTAAACGTCTGTTATTTGAGAAATGGTCAAGTTTGTGTCATTTACTGGCTGCATTTCAGTGCCCACTTCACTCCTGTTAAATGGATATCGTCAAATCCAGTATCGTCAGAAACACTCTCCAAATGACTCCAAAGTGAAATGGGTGAGTAAATGGCAGTATTTTATCCCAGAAATAAGGTCCAATTTGTAAAAAACGGCACTTCCCCTTTAAGGTAAAAACACAACATTTCCAAATAACCCCTTAATTTGCACTGTAAACAGAAATATTTTGATTTAGTTAAGATGCAAATTGAGTGTTTTTAAGAATTTTATGAATTATCATGTCAAATGAAAATTAAGTTATTGTATAGCTTGCATTATTTCCATTTTATTTGGTCACTGGGGAGCCCTGTTGGTACTTCATTACAGCACATTAAGTCTAATTATAATACATCATATTATCTGTCATTCTGTTCAGAAACACTTTTTGTTATACTTGGTGAAATGGTCCTTCCATCCTGAGAGCATTCAGTACATTATGTGTTCAGAAAAAGGAATGAAAAGAATCAGACCTCTGTAGCAGCTGCAGGACTGTAAAAGCTCTGACCAATCAACTGCCACTCGGGTCGATGGAAGAATCAATGAGATGTCTTCATCCTGCTCATGTCCACACCTCTGTCCATCCCTCCTCCCCACTGTTGCCGGAAATATCCAGCACATTCCTCTGCAGAAATACAGAGTTAGCAGGAAAATACATTCTGTAGGGAACAATAGCAGAGAAAATGCAGCCAAACTACTACTACTTCCAGCGTCACTTCTGACGGCTCACCCTGCTAAACAGGCAAAGACAAGAAAGTCAGAGGCAGAAAAGGCTGCGACAAAACTCTGGATAAGAGGACGAACTAGAGTTAACATCGGTGGAGACACTGAGGCATCTGAAGGGACTGAAAAGTGATGCAGAAGTTGCTTTTGTTCTGTTGGACCAACGTATCCTCATGAAGTGGGTCATATGATATCATATGAAAAGAAAGACTTATTTTCGTGCATATGTTACGAATGACCAGCAACATGAGTGATCAGCGCATGCGCGAGCTCCAAAGAGAACTCAGAAGCGACAGCCTTAAAAATGCTGGACATTCCTTTCACTGTCAGCTGAAACTGTAATATTACAATACGCATTGAAATACACCCTGACAACACTTCCAGTGATGGTTAGGATTAGGGATAGATTACAGGGTTAGGTTTATGGAAATAAAATGCATATTTCCTGCTAAGAAATGTGATTAAAATGCACCCAAACTATTCCACTGAAAATGTAAGGAATGTCCGCCGAGAATGTAAGGAATGTCTGACATGTTTTCACAGGCAGAGCCGTCTGTATCGAACGTCAGGTGATGTCCGAATTATGTGGGCTATATATGAATTATAGTGCATTATCTTTTGTAGTACTTTGTATGAATATTTCATGAGACCAGGTTGGTTGGACAGGTTATTATTTTTTAGCTTCGGGAGGAGTTATTTTCATAAAATATGTAACGTTTGCTAAATTAGCTACTTTTGTAGCGCATATTAGCCCGATGCTAACATTAGCTGCTCTGTGGGTGTAAGCTGGTCATAGGTGCAGTTTGTATTCAAGAGGTTATAGGATATGACATTTTGAAGATATTGCACAGCTATAGTCTCCAGTGTGTGCATTATAAAGGTACTCACAGACTCCAGTGGACTGTGAGTGGAGCAGAATCTGGATGTTCATTCCACTCAAAGCTTCCATAGTGGAGCGCACTGCCAGTAGGTTCCTGTGAAATTTTGTGAATGTCAAGATCGATGTCACATTTAAAGCAGGTCAATGTGACAACAGTGTGGAGCGGAGGTCACAAAATTTGAGCTTTGTGCACCCTGTTTCAATTCTGCTGAGTATGTTTGGGCCTTTAGCCCAATGCCAACTTATCATGCTGGCTTATCAATGCTTGTAAACTGGTCGTCAGTGCCGCTTGTATTTAAGAGGTTATAGGATATGACATTTTGACTATATTGCACAGCTATAGTTGTCAGTGTCCCTATTATAAAGGTGACAAAATTATATTGATATATTGGCTTTGAACGGGATGTTTTACAACTGTGGTGATGTAGCATAACAGCTCTCCTCTCCCTGCTGAATCCTACTATCAGATGAAGTTTGAGGGGGTGAGGCTTTGGATGGAGGATTGATGGGAGAGGGGGAGGAGAGTGTGGAGCTTAGAGGAGGCTGAAAGGAGGTGCTACTTTCAAATCTTGCTAGCTCTCTTGTAGGCTCATGACAGACTATAGCTTTAATGTGTACATTTTTGTAATTTTAATCTTAATTCTTTTGAGAAAATGTCTCTTTGCTGATAAAAGATGTTCCCTTGACTCGCTGTACATCTTGATCCCCACAAGTTTTTGCACTCATGTTTATGAGGAGGCATGTCTTTTATGTTTCTTGCAGGATCAGTCGTTTATTTGATGGGACAGAGCCCATAGTGTTGGATAGTCTGAAGCAGCACTACTTCATTGATCGAGATGGCCCCATGTTCCGCTACATACTTAACTTCCTCCGGACCTCAAAACTCTTCATCCCTGATGACTTCAAAGTGAGTGTCTTGTCTAGAGCTTTGATCGGGTACTACCACAGGGATTTTAACAGTTTTCACACTTGAGCCCATAGACCATTTACAGAATCTATCCTAAGAACTGCTTTGAGAGAGTATGGTGCTATAGTTAACTCTGTGACATGACTTTTTAAGACACCTACAATCACAATGTGACTGTCCATTCAGTTAATTCATTCCATCAACTTTTTTAATAACTATGTTTTGGTTTAAAAAAAATCCCTTGTAATTTGTAACATTAGGCTGTATTGTATATAAAATGTTTATATGCAGTCAGCTGATTTATGCCATTATTTGCTAAATATTTTGTTACAGTGTGCTATTTCAACATATTGTTATAATTAAAGTATTTTCTGACTTCTTGTTGACATACACCAGTATTTACAGTCATGTGGCTCAATACTTGCACCAAGAACAACCGTACAGACAAATCTCCATGCACACATTTCCACACACAAACAAATCCTTATGGATGGCAAAAGTCACATGTAAAAATATTTCAGCTCTTAGAGCCAGTATGCATTTACAGATTTGTCTACACATTTACAAATCTTGGGTCACCTCACAGCAAAAAGGTAATGGGTTCGATTCCCGGCCCGGGGCCTTTCTGTGTGGAGTTTGCATGTCCCCCCCGTGTCTGCGTAGGTTCTCTCCGGGTACTCCGGCTTCCTCCCACCATCCAAAAACATGCATGGAGATTAGGTTAATTGGGTAATCTAAATTGACCATGGGTGTGAATGTGAGTGTGAGTGGTTGTCTGTGTCTATGTGCCCTGCGATGAGGTGGTGACTTGTCCAGGGTGTACAATGCCTTCTGCCCTAAAATTGCTGGGATCGGCTCCAACCCCCCGCAACCCTATGACGATAAGCGGTAGAAAATGGATGGATGGATTTACAAATCTCAATACCCTTGCAAATTAGACTACCATTTATTTTTTTTTCCTCAACTTTACTATTCTGATTATGCACACAGATTCAGAGTACACATTTGCAGATTCCTGTCCACATTAACAAATCTCAGTATGCACATTTTTTTACACATTTACAAATCTAATTACACACACAGGGATTGATGGTGTGCCAACCGCTCATCCTTTCCAAGTGTTGTAGCTTCTCAGACATTTTACAACAAAGTCAAGACCCAGACAACCCATACTGACAATCTGTGTAGTCTGTATTACACTTTATTTAGTCATTTGTCCCATCAAATTATCAATGTTGATAACAATATCTCTGTTGGCTTATGTTGATTAATGCTCTGTTTGTGTGTGTGTGTGTGTGTGTGTGTATTTATGTGCTTTTGTGTGCAAGTGTGCACATTTTCTTGAGCTTTTCTTTTGTGTGTATGTCTCTGAACTTGTCTTCATTTATTGTGTATTTGTGATTGCAGGAATACTCCCTGCTGTATGAAGAAGCTAGTTTTTTCCAGCTGATTCCTCTGCAGGCTGAGCTGGAGCGCTGGAGGACTGAGCAGGAATGTGGAAGTGTGTGTCTGGACTGTGAGTGTGTCATGATTCATGTGGCTCCGGAGCTTGGTGAGAGGATCAGTGCAAGCGCCCACCGGGCTGTGATCGAAGAGGTGTTTCCTGAGGTCAGAGACATCATGTCCAATTCTCTGAACACCAGCTGGAACCAGGACTCCACACACATCATACGCTTCCCACTCAACGGCTACTGCCACCTGAACTCTGTGCAGGTACAAAACAAACCTTTCAACACCGGTGTTTTTTTCTGGATTAGGTTTCTGTCAGCATATTTTGGCACCGTTGCTCCCTTTTTACTTATTTTCTGCAAGCCATTCAATGACAAACAAATAGATAAATACCACAAAACTCATTAGGCTACACATGGAACCAGTGTTTAACACTGAAAATTAGGCCCATATTAGTGAGTTCATAGTTAATTAGTTCATATTAGTGAAACACCTGAAAGCCAGGAGCTCTGTAGCTTGTCCCCAACCACCAGGCTGCAGATCTTTTCAGACCAGTCTGAAAGATGTTTTATTTTGAAAAATTACAGGATTCTTTCCCAATTATATCCATCTGTGCTATGCACTTATACTTGTTTTTATGCTGGTTGTATCGATATTTGATTCATCCAGGACCAAAGCCTAATCTTAACCATTCAAGGTCAATGCCTTAACCATTAGAGGTCAATAAACCATCCAAGGCCAATTTGTAACCTCAACCATTAAGGCCAATTTATAGTACTCCGTAAATTGCTGTACGTAGAGACGGAGAGCCCTCTGTGTCGCCGGAGAGCCTGACGGAGAGCCTCTCTGTTCTCTCCGGGCACAGGAATTTTTTTTTTAACTGTCCGCCAATCCGTCAAGGGAAAACGGAGATGGCGAGGGCTGCAATTGGTCCTCTGGTTGCACCCCTGCTGTGAAATACTCCCCCTCGCCCTACACAGAAACAAACAGACAGGTCACCGCCGCAGCAGCACGGATAGGATGGGAACTAAAGTATTGATTACCTTGTGAAACGCAAGGCAAATACATTCATTGCTCAAAAATCCCTTTAATTCATTTAGTAATTATGGCTGGGGTATATTTCCACAGATAAAACTGAAAGTTGTTGGTTTGCATTCTCTATTATCCGATTTTGTGTTGAGAAGAGCATCTGTTTTCTCTCTTTAGAGGAGTTAATATTAATATTAAGGCAAATTGCTTCACTTTGCAAGGGGGTGCATTTCACGGCAGGGGTGCACAACACACCACGATGGAGAACTGAGAGGGCTTGAGGGGTCTCTCTAGCTACGGAGTTGGATAACATATTACGCAGTCGGAGAAGTATATTCCAGGCTTTAGAGGTTAATACCTAACCTCAACCATAAGTGTGCTTTACCAGTCAAGGTCAACGAGTAGCCTCAACCACTGGAGATCAATGTCTAACATTAACCATCTCCATTACAATTTATGCATTAACTTGTAGACACAACCCAAGGATAACTTTACAGTGAGTGAATTATAGTCGACAAGGAAAACTGGGCATTAAAGGTTGTACTCTAAATTTGTGATTGCTCTGTAGGACCTGAAACTTTCACTAAGGGGATTTTAAATGCTTTTTCTGTGTTGCATTAACATCATGAATCATACGACATCCTTCCAGGATGGACAGACAGGAAATAAATGTGTATGTGAAATTGACCATTATAGAAAATCGCAGCATGGACAATCAGGGTGACAAAATAAGAGATTATAAAACATATATGAAGAATGGACATCAAGCAACTTATAGTTACATGATCTTGCATTTAGAGGACAGACTATACAACAGAAAAGGTTTGGGCGTGACTGCTTTTAGCATAGCAGCTGCAACACGAGTAAGTCATTTTTCAACAACCAAAACACTTAGGATAAAGTCATATTGCCTCACCATCTAGCTGTATTTTCACTGATTATACTGCTTGTGAGTGTATTCCATCCATATCTCAAGATTTATAGTCTGCTTCTCGAGATAACAACCTAATTAGCTTGTGATCTTGAGATAGTGCTAGTGAAAACAGTCTGAATCAAGTCTGTACTGGGGGCTGGTGTTGGGTAGTGGGTGGTCCCTCTTGTACCGGGCCTCCTTGTTCGTGGTGCCGAGGGGGCATCTGACTGTGCCTCTTCTTGGTCCCTGGGTTTGTGTGTTTCTCTCTGGTCCCGGTTGGCTCTCTGGGCGATCCCTCCTGGATGTTCCTGCCGCCCGGGTAGGATGGTCGCTCGGCCAGCGGGCCCCTGCTCAGGCGTCGCAGCTGCTCTGGGCTTCGGTGCTAATCACTTATGCATGTTGGCTCAGGGTGTACGAACGTCTGTCGTGTCCCATTGTTGAGTGCTGATGGGACTCGCTAGAATGGGCTAAATCACTCTTCAGGCGTTACACTAAAATCATTTTCTCTATGTATTCCTACATTTCTCCTGTGCCCCTCGGTGCCATACTCTCTGTCGGGTTTGATTTTGTAATTATTTTTGATTTTTCTGCTAATTTACTTTTTATTAATTTAATCATTATTATTATTGTTTTTCTTCTCTCCTTATTTTTGAGACATTGGTTACTGGGAATCATGCAGCTTCTCACATTCTTGATTCCTAATGACACTGCCTGCCTTCCTAATGACACTGCACCAATCCCATAAATAGTTGACACCTTCCATCTCGTTGTGGTGTTTAACGATGGGAATAGCTGCTGACAAAAAAAAATAAAAAAAAATGAATCAAGTCTGTACTCCATAGTCCAAACCAAGAAGGCAAACTTTATTAGTCCTTTCAACTGTGACAAAGGCAGTGCAAATCAGATACACTTCTTCCGTTCTAAACTATCACAATAAAAGCTCTAGACATACAATATTCATAGGTGGATATTTCACATTTTTGGGTTTATTCATCATGCCCTCATGCATCATGGTTTTCATCATCATTTCCCCCTTCAGTTTATACTCACGACAACAATGTGGAAACATGATTGAAGAAAATGGTTCATATTTATTAAGTATTCACACTCTCAAATCAGTATAGTTGAAGCACCTTTAGCAGCGATTACAGCCTTGTGTCTTCTTGGGGATTTTTTAAGTTCTGTTAGAGTGTATCACTTGGATGTAACTACCCATCTGATGGGAAATGCTTTTTTCTTGACTTTTCAATTAAAGAGCCCCTTAAGTCATCTTTAAAAGGTTGACAATCAACAGTCGACTTTCTTGTGTGAAGATAAATTGATGGCTGACATATTTCATTACTGTATGTCTGTCTGTCTTTGTCTCAGGGGAAATATCAGTCAGATAGAGACACAGTAAGAAGAACAGAGGACTCCTGAGGACAGACTGAGATAATGTCACAATGATGTTCACTTGTGTAGGCAGTGGGGGGGGGAGCCACTAATGGACTACTTCTGAAGCAGATGTTGTTTTAGGCTAAACAGGCTGAGTGTGTGATGGATTTTACCTTGAGAAAATGGAGTGACCCTGGGCCCCGGGGCCTCTTTCTCAGCTATTGTGAGTAATACATTTAAAAACACACAAAAGAACTCCAGACTATTTCAGGTAGATTAGAGCGGTACACAATGAATCAGTGATTGTTCAGTCTTTATGTTCACAATGATCACAGTGATAAAAACTATCATTAATTTACTGTTTTTTAGGGCACATACTATCACTGATTCTGTGGCATTTCTGTCTTTGGTTGCATTGTTTATATTTAATGATAATGCAGACAATGATAAAACAAACTTATCAGTGCAGGGGTTGGCAGGAGACCATGGAAAATGTAGTTATAAATTTGTGGAACACTAGTATTTCGAATGCTATGAAATGGACTTGCAATCTTTTATCACAGTGATCACACAGTTATGATAACTATCATGATAGGTGTCTAAAATTCAATTATTTTTAGGGCATATGCTATCACTGATTCTGTTGCATTTCTGCCTTTGGTTGCATTGTTTATACTGCATAATACAGATGCAATATAGTCAAGTCAAATCAGATCAAGTCACTTTTCTTTTTTTTTTTTTTTTTTTTTACAAATTTTCCACAGAGGACTTTACAATCTGTAAAAGGTACAGTATGACACCCTCTATCCTTTACAACCCCCCCACCCCCAAAACAAACAAAAAAAATTAACAGGGAAAAAAAACAATCTCAGGAAGAGGAACGGAGGAGAGATCCCTCTTCCAGGGTGGACATACGTGCAATAGATGTCATTTGTACATAGTAACAATATAGAAAAACCCACATGCACTCCATACAACAACAGTATGCGTAAAACAATAATACATATGAAATTGTAATGTGAGAAAGTGTCCAAGGGAATAAATAAGGAAGCATGAATGACACAACCTCCTTCCCACCAAGTAGCATCAGCCCATGATTACCTGCCAGATGAAAAAGCACAAAGACTCCAGAGAGGAAGTCTAGTTAATAACATGCCCTAACAGGACATGGAGGCATCCAGATGAACAGGGAGAGGAGCTCAGTGTGTCATAAAAAGTCCTCCGGCCATCTAAATCTAGAACTGGATAGCTATGAAGTGATACATGGCAGCCTGAGTCAGCCTTGGATCAGCCCTAACTATAAGCACTATCAAAGAGGGAAGTCTTAAGCCTGCTCTTAAATAAGGAGATGGTGTCTGCCTCTTGGACTGAAAGTGGGGGATGGTTCCACAGAAGAGGAGCTTGGTAGCTGAAAGCTCTAGCTCTCATTCTACTTTTGTAGACCCTAGGAACTTCCAGTAGTCCAGCATTTTTCGACTGTAGAGTTCCAGTAGGATTAAAGGGTACTATCAGCTCTTTAAGATAAGATGTGCCTAACCATTCAGTGCCTTATAGGTGAGGAAGATGATTTTAAATTCTATTTGAGATTTTACAGGAAGCCAGTGCAGAAAGGCTAACGCTGGAGATATATGGTCTTTTCCTGGTTCTGGTCAGAACACATACTTCAGTGTTCTGGATCAGCAACTTTGATGGACTTATTGGAGCAGTCTGACAAGGAGTTGCAATTGTCCAGCCTAGAAGTAACAAATGCATGGACTAATTTTTCTGCATTGTTTTGAGAAAGAGTGTGCCTGATTTCCGCAATGTGACACAAGTGTAAAAAAAAAAATCACACACTCATCTTGCCAATTTTGGATCACATTTTTTGTTTTTTTTGAAGGCCTGATGTAGGTTATGGACTAAAATTTGCAAAACATTACAAATAAAAGGCCTCACTGTAGCTTGTAAAGGTGCTGTTAAGTTTATTGTGCACAGTGGTCTAAAGAATGACAATAAATGCATTTGATAATGATATTTGTTCTGATATTTGAAAAATGCCGCAACAGGCAACAGAGCTGACATGCACTTCTTTTTTGTTTTTTTTGCCTCTTTTGTTTATGTTGGTGTTTATTCTACATAGTGTCCTCAAAGTGATCAATAAAAGGTTTGACAAGCTTCATCTTTCTATCCAAAAAGTACTCTTGACTTCAGCACATCACTGATAACAATGTTTTAAGGTTTCAAAATCTCCTTTTGGTTTGTGTGTGACTGCAGGTGTTGGAGCGGTTACAACAGAGAGGGTTCTGGATCACGAGTTCATGTGGCGGTGGAGTGGATTCTTCCCAGTTTACTGAATACATCTTACGGAGGGAGGGCCGAGGCAACCGACGCCCCCCCACCCTCATCCAAATAAAAAAGGAACTCAGGGACTGATCCCAAGGAAGTCACGCCTTTTTACACACATACTATATCAGCGACTGTTTCTCAAACTGAGAACAGATTCACTGATAAAAGCATGAAAAAAGTCAACAAACTGAGCAGACATGAAAATATGCAGCAGTGAAAATATGCAGTAACTGAGATTTTATGATACTTTACTTACAATCAGATACATTTTCCGACAGCAGCATCATTAGAGTAAAAAACACTTCTCCTGCCAACCCCTGCACATCGGTGCAGGGGTTGGCAGGAGATCATGAAAAATGCAATTCTACATTAGCATTTCTGTTGCTATGAAATGGACTTGCAATATTTTATCACAGCATATGTCATTTTTTATAGTGATAAAGTATATTTACTGGAAATTCAATTGAGAAACCAGTGACAGATAACATAACCAGATGCTAATGTCTGTTTTTGGCTCATCTATTGAATTAAATACCTAAAAAAAACCAAGGTACTGCATCACATTGATGCAAAAATTTTGGAAATCAACACCAATTTCCTACATTGTAGACACTGTCTTAGAAGCCTAAGAGATATTGAAGAAGAGCTACAAAAGTATAAACCTCATGGCAAAGTCTATAATCCATGTCCACATGTAAAATGCTGACATCATGCTGATATTTACTGAAGAACTCCAAAAGAATTGGCTGGTTGCCACAGCTCATAATCGGACTGCATTGTTTATATACAGTCTAACAATTTTAAAGGCACTGTATTTAAAATGACAACTGGATAGTCACACATTTACTTATGAATGTACAAGAATGCTCTGTGAAGATACCATTTGGTCATTTTGTGAAATAAAAAATGCCTGACAGATCGATGTCGATGTATTTTTTTTGTAATCTGTTTAAATGGCAAAAAATATCTCTAGATTGAAAGCTACAGTGCTTTGATGAAAATACTGATTTGTCATATTTCCGACAGCTCAAAGTGTCACTAGATCCTGACAGTGGTGCATGAGACAGATAATTTGTGAAAAAAAACATGCATTTGACAAGAAATAGGCATTAAAGGGGTAGTTCAGGATTTCCGAAGGCAGCAGCAGCGTAATATACTTCCTGGTGGTAAGCTCGACAGCGGTGGACTGATATCACCTAACAGCTAGGTTACCAGATCTATAAAAGAAAACCGGGACAGAAGAACCAGAGACAGGTGGTGCCAGTGCGGAAATTGAACACAAATGCAGACGGAGGAGGAATGCAAGGCAAACAAACTATTATAGCTCCGATAACCTAGCTGCTAGGTGATATCACTCGGCTGCTGTTGAACTAGCTGCTGCTGCTGAGACATAAATCCTTCAAAATGCAAGGTTAGTTTTATGTCTGAAATTATTCTGTCAACACAGACATTTACATCGATAGTCTGACGTTATAATTTATTTGCCTCAGGTGCACTGTGGAGTGGGTAAGACTTTTTTTTTAAAGGGACACTATGTAATAAAGTATTTTATTACCTCATATCAACATTTTCATTCATAAATAGATCCTCATTGGTGTAAAATAACCTATGCCAACAATCTGACTTATCCTCCATCGATAGCACTCCACATCTGACCAATCAGAGGGTGCTGGCACGCACTTGCAGAGCGAATGAGGAGTTGTCATGTCCAAAAGACATGAGTTAGGAGCGAGCAAAAGGAAAAAAATGCAAAACCAGCAAAAGCTGGTGCGTCTCTTGAAGGTGGATATGGTGTTAAAATAAAACTTTGTGGCATAGTTTACCTGAGCTGCTACTCATTAGAGACTGTCTCCAGTCTCTGTCTATTCTGGAGATTTTTTTTAGCAGCCTTGATTAACATCTCAATGTCTTGTTAATGCCCTTTGCATTCACCTCTGATGAAAAAGAGTAGTAAAAACGACCAGTTGGTAGATAGGATAGGATATAAACTTTAGCCAATACATTCAGCCTATAGCCTATCAATATATGTTGTGTGGAAGAAAAAAAAGATTCCTTTAGGTCCAATTCTTTGGCTGGTTCAGGTTTTATTCACTGTGCAGTGGAGACAGAAGTTCACAGCAAGCATGTAGAGCCAATTTCTGGTCAACATATATACAGGACAACAGGAAACAGCAGGCTAAACAAAAGGTGAGGGCTGGATGTCTTTGATCAGCAAGGAAAGGGGAAGAGACAATGAAACTACCAACAGCTGTTTGTGTGTGTTCTGATTAAATCGTGCTATGGGTGTGGATGGGGCGTTGTTACTGTTGTACTAGTAGTAGCAGCAGTGGTACTTGTATTATAGTCTATAACAACAGATAGTAGCATAACAGTAAGAGTAGCAGTTTTTATCATCATCATCGTTATCCCTACTATCGTCATTAGTTCTAGTATTTGCATTAAAGGGACATTATGCAATTCTTAAAGTATTTTATTACCTCAAATCAACGTCTTCATTCATAAATAGATCCTCATTGGTGTAAAATAACATATTCCAACAATCTGACTTACCCTCCTGGGTGAAGAATCAGTTATCTGTCTTTACATAGTGCGGGTCGTCATACAAAGACTTCCATGTCTTTCCGGTCTTTCAAAAACTACGAACTGGTGATGGGTCCGGCACCACCTATGCGTCGGCGCATGTGTCAAGCTCATAGAGTGAAACCCCGTGTCGGTGCGCGTATCGCTTTCAGAAAAAGTCACGTGACCGATACAGCGAATGTTTCGTGTGCCACTGAGGCACCAAAGTGCGCATCTGTCAACAGGATGCATCTCTGCAAAAAAAAAAACATTGCAAGGTTTATTTCATCCTGTTCCTCTCAGTTACCGCTTGATCTATCAGAATTCAAATCCATTTCAAAGTGATTCTTAGTTTAAATTACTCATTTTCTGCAGGTTAAATGACGCATTTGTTCAAAGGAACTATCATACATAAACAAAAGCACCTCCTCAATGCTGAGGCACTTAACAGTAAGGCATGGAAGGAAGAGGCCACAAATACACCTACAATAAACACGGGTAGGCCTATAGAGAACGTGACGTCACGTCGCTGTACATTTTGCAAACGCTCCTGTTTCGAAATAAAAATTCATAATCCCGCCCTTGTCCCTTCAATGACGTGTTCACATGCACTCAAATTTTGTTTTACAAAACTTTTACTAATTTTACATTGAAACTGGTTCAGCGGCACAGTCTTTATCCATGTTGCCTGCAATGATTTATTAAGTCCAGTAGATGTCGACCTTGAGTGATACATTAACACTGTGTCAACACAGTATCGACACAGGTGCCACACACCCCATGAGGCATCATCAACCCATCACTACTGCGAACTGCCAAGAGGGACATGAAGCACTACCTGCTAGTACCCATAGGACAAAATGCGATTCACTTTTCACAGAGAAGAAAGGTGGAGATGCCGGTTTTAGTTACCCGCACTGCACTTTTGGTCATACTACAAGACCATACTTATGCCGCGCCGAATCCTCATCACCAAAAAAGTGTAAAAGGGCCAGAAAATGACCGGAGCTCCGGGCCGGGGATCCGCTGTGAGTGGACGCCCGGGAGCGCCCCATGCCTGTCCATGACCAGCCAGACCGGAGGAGGGCTGTGGAGGTCCGGGGAAAAATGACTGGAGCTCCGGGCCGGGTGCTGGAGATCCGTGGTGATAGTGGCTGCCTGGGAGTTGACCCATTCCGCTTACAGTAGTTCCATCAATTGCAATTACAACTGCAATTCATGCAAAGTCAAATTTAACCATTAGATGGGAGTAAAAAATTACATAGTGTCTGTTTACTTGCACTTTAATTTTAATAAGGATGCACATATGCGCTACCGTGTGGCTCATATAGCACATGCAGAGAATAGATGGATTTTGAAGTTATTTTTTTATATGTATTTATTTCAGGTTGATTGTATTTTACTCATCCAGCCAAACTACATTTACATTTGTTATTGCTAATAAAGGTTGGTCAGGTGGAATGGCATGTGAGGGGCCTCCAAAGAAAATTTTGCTTCGGGCCTCAATTTGCCCATCATTGTAGTTAGTTTTTGTTTCAATAAATTATTTGAGATGACGAAATTACCATTGCATGCTTCTACTTAAATGTCCTACATTCATGATATAATGTCACTGTAGCATGAACATTTTCCAGAAATTTCACCCAAATGTCGGATATCCCTAACTTTTTGTGAGTAGTGTAAATGAAGGCGGGCGGCACGGTGGTGTAGTGGTTAGCACTGTCGCCTCACAGCAAAAAGGTAGTGGGTTCGAATCCCCGGCCCGGAGCCTTTCTGTTTAGAGTTTGCCTGTTCTCTCTGTGTCTGCGTGGGTTCTCTCCAGGTACTCCGGCTTCCTCCCACCATCCAAAAACATGTATGGGGATTAGGTTTATTGGCTAATTTAAATTGACCGTAGGTGTGAATGTGAGTGGTTGTCTGTCTCTATGTGCCCTGCGATGAGGTGGCGACTTGTCCAGGGTGTACCCTGCCTTCCGCCCTAAGACAGCTGGGATAGGCTCCAGCCCCCCCGCAACCCTATGAGGATAAGCGGTAGATAATGGATGTGAAGGCACATCAGCAGCATAAACAATTTGCTGTTCAAATTTGAATCAGTAAATCATACAGATACTGTATTCACTTGTATATCAGTTGCAGTCTATTTTTTGCATGTATTGTTGCATTGTTTTTATAATATTTGCAGAGACCAATAGTTACTTTAGCCTGCAGCAAATAAAACATTTTAGCATTTGGTGAACTACATATTTTGAGCACAAACTAGTTCCTGTGGAAAAAATTACTTAATTTTATTTGGGGCATGCAATATTTGCATCATACAATTTTGCTCCCCATTCTGCTTCAGAAAATAGAGACAGAGGAATAATCCATACAGAATGGCTTTCTGCATATATTTTCCATGCAAAATTATACATTTTCCAAATACACACATGGAAAAAATTCTTGGTACTCCCCATGAGCGTTTGAGCCTTGCTCAACGGCAGTATCCAGGAGGAAGTGGCACCTCTCAAGCTACCAGTCCACGCTTCAGACTTGGCCCGATGTGGACTTGAACTGCCAACCTTCCAGTTCCCAGCCCTCAGCATATAGCATTGGTAAAATTTAGAAGAGCTGGTGGCTGGACAGACACACTAGCATTTAAATGTTAATAAAATAAATGTGCCTCACCCTCTGTATTACCCCAAAAATTCTCTGTTCCATTGCAAACAACATTGACAGCAGTAAAGTCCATTACAAAGCACCTGATGAAGTCTCACACAACTAAATATCTTTAGCAACAGACTCTACCTTTTTGTACTCTACAGACTGCCTGGTCTTTATTCCAAATTGAAAGAAGAATTTGGAGGTTTTATTCAAGGACAGCTCAACATGCAGACAGCAGGAGCCGGGGATCAAGCCACCAATCTTGTGATTAAGGGATGGCCTGCTCTACTCCACCTCAAGGCCTTTGATCCTCCAAGTAAAGTGGATGGATGGACAATTTTTGATTCATTACATCACCAGTCAGAGCTGCTTTTGTGGCCAATGACAACCAAAAACACAGTGAGTCGTCAGGATTTCACAAATTCAACTTCTTTTAATAGTCAAATAACGCTCAAACTCAACATTCAACTGAGAACATAACTACACTTTTCCAACACTGTTCACAGAACACTTTTAAGATGTAGCAGTGCATCCTCAAGCTTTGATCTCCTTATCTTTTTTTTTCCCAAATCATAGTTTTATCAACATCAAAACCAAAACAAGTACCATTTTAGAGACCAGTGGATAACCATCACTGATCTGAATGAAATGCAAAAAAAATTAAATTGTAGATATAACAAAGATATTTCACAGAACTGAAACAAAGTACAAAAAACAAAGATCTATTGCATATTATTATTAGAATGGTGCTTAATTAACAATTCGGGTCTTCAGAGCATAGCTTTGTACAGAGTGAGAGAGTGGCACAGGAAGTGGTCCTGCTCCATACACACCAGCAGATCCCTCAGCATAACCCGAGACACTCTCTGAACACCCTGTCTGGACAGCAGAGTCACCTGACACACACACACACACACAAACACACGCACACAAATTAGCAAGTAAACAATAATCTTCAGAGAGTGAAGACCCTGAAATGAATCAGCTGGGCATGTGACCAATAAAATTTGTTTTATTTCCTAGGAATTATTACTTCATGTGTGAACATAAAATCATCTAATTCCACCACTGTTACAAAACAACGGCATGTAAGAGCCATTGGATTTAAAAGAAAATAATAAATTTCAGAAGAAAAGCGTAAACATGGTTTCACAAATTCATGACTTTAATCTCTCAATTTGATTCTCTGAAACTAACCTCCATCCCCTGGCTATGCTTTTTTTCTAACCTACAATGAACTCAATATGCACATTTTGAGTGTCATAGTTCATTCTTGACCTTTGGAACAGTAGTTTGAGCGAACACAGAGGCTTTTTGCTAAAACAGCTATTACTGTACATTTAAGGGGAACATCACCCACCACCACACAGAATTCTAAAATTATTATTTCCATGGCCTAGGAAAGGCACATCAACATTTGTGAACTAACTCTCTCTCTCTATCGACCTCTAGTCTGTGCTGCAGTCACTGTAGCTAGCAGGAAACGGTTTCTCAGATGTTGAAGACGAACATGGCGGTCATGCCGAGGGGTGGTGACACGTGGCCTGGGAGCTTGTGGTCGATCGTTAGTGCGCCCTGTCTCATTATACCGGTTCCATAGACGCGACATGGTCACAGGAACACCCAAGGCCCTGACAACACGTCTCTGTGCCATTCCAGCTGTCAGCATACCAATGGACCTTTCTCTCTGATTTTGATGTAGTCGTGCCATGGACGAACGTTTCACCAGGACAATGCAAATGAGTACTAAAGATCACCATTGGTACGGCTACTTATTCACCAGGTTTTAAAAGGACTGATGATTGAGATCTGCTCAGTTTCATCAGTGGTGACAAATTCTAAGGATGTGCAGTCAAGTGGAACAACATATAGGCACACAGCAAACAAAAGCAAATCCTTTGAGATTTCATGTGATATTTTGTGTGTTATAACTCAAATTCAATGTTTGGCTTTGTGTGCCCAAATTTTCTCAATAATGGGAGTGTTGCGTTGGAAGTTTTGGTCAGTATACAATGACTGAGAGACTTTATGGTCTCACTAAATGTTTGTTTTATTTTTAATATCCAAATGAGCTTTATTCTATTGTAGTGCTCTCATATTTCCTAAATACATATACAGCATATCGAGTTTGAGTTTTGGCCCTCTAGTATTTGGATCTGGGAAACAGTTGCTCATGATTACTAACATTTTTGGACCATCTTCAACCATAGGAATAGCATATATTAATTTTGAAAATGGTCATAGTTCTCCTTTAATGTTTCTTTTTTTGACAAAGAAAAATATGGAGTGCTTTCTAGGGCTGTACTGAATTATTTGAAGCTTCATTCACGCTGACATTTAAACACTGACATTCAAACTCTATATCAACATTGCTGTATTTCTGCAGTTGCATATTAAGATCAGGCTGCACTAATGATATTATACTAATGGTAGAGATTCCTCTCGCTGTGCATGCAGGTGGGGTGGTTTTGGGTATCGTTTGACGATAGCACAGTGACCTGTCCTGCTAGTTCTGCATCTGAATATGTTCAGTAACACATGCTAAAAAGTAAAAAAAGAAGAGCTTTACAACATTCCAAACAAATTTCCCACTACTGTCATCAGTGTGTGCTATCTATGCCAGCTGAGGTAAAACCTGTGAAGAGGTAAAGGAAGCCCTGTGGCTGTAAGAGGAAGGAGTGAGAGAGGCGGCAGGTGGCCAGCTCTACTGGGTAATGGCGTTCAAAGGCAGTGGGAAGTATGTGCAGTTCACAGCGCGTCCTCATCTTTAAACCTAGCCTGCAGTGCTGCTACTTAAACACACAGAGAATTAAAGACGCAATGAGCTAAACTAACAGTCTCACACCTGCTAACTGTGGTAAGCTGTAGGCTTTCTGTGTGTTCGTGTTGGAATTTGTGATAACATGGAACATGTTGCTTACTTTTGATTTTCCATCTGTAATTGGAGCTTTTATCCTGTTGCAACTTTTGGTGTTGAGGAGATATGTGTGAGGTGTTTTAGATTTTGTTACTCTGCTTGGTGCATACTGCATAGTAGTTTTTACTGTGGTGGTTTTTTTTTTTCTTTTATCGGCTATTTATTTGGCAGACAGCTAGAGAAATATTGTATTTGTCTGTCTTCTGTGGCTCTTTATTCACAAGGAACTAACACCTCAACTGGCAAGCTACTATTTAAATGGTTGAAGCATTCACATCAACTTCATTGGTTTCATCTTTCTTTCAGAGGACCTCTGAGTGAATAGGAATACTAAATAAATGAACACGTGTTTGACAGGTCACAGAATACTACTGTAGGCTTTTTATGTGTAATACGTAATCTGTTGAAAGTGCATGTTTCACTGCAGTCATTAATTTAAACTGGTTACATTACTGGTTTTGTTTTCAACACACACATGAAACAGAGACCAGACCAACCTGGCTTTCAGACTGCTCTGGAGGTCTCTTCTTGCGAGGCCCGATGGCAGCCAGAGCAGCAAGGTTGGCCTCTCTTTGTTGCAGCTGAGCTTCTTCTATTTGTTGTAACTAAAGAAAGAACAGAGACAGGATTAGTGAGTTACTTGACCAGTTTAGAGTCAACTAGTACTAGTAATCAATTAAGATTCCTATTTCACGTTACAGGGGTTGTGTGCCAGGTCATTTCCTGACTATTGCTGAGACCAGGTACTTCCTGGAGCCTTGAAGAAGCAGAATTTCCAATGTTAAACTAGTCCTTCCATGATATGTCTCCACAAAATACACACTTTGTTTCACTACTGATGAGATTTGAAGTGGGTGGGTGGGGGTGGGGGGTGTCATGTAAGTAACTACCTTTGTATTACTCCTGTCAATTTCCCATACAGTGACAAAGTGGAGAAGAGGATGTTTCCTCTCCCTCCATTTAACACATGTTGCAGATTAGTTTTGTGCCTCGTAGTCCCTGTGTGTTCTCATCTCACAGGTATCCATGGATCCAGTTTACTGGTGGATTAGAAGTTGTGAAGACCAGGCTTCATCTTTATATGTGTGTGTGTGTGTATGTGTGTATATATATATACACACATACACACACATATACATATCACAGGCTCTTGTCATATGGAGTTGGACACTTTCATACAAGTCTATATGTATTTACTGTTGTTATATGGAGTGTTAATTTAAGCGTTATTATGTACACATGGAACCTATTGCACGTCTGTCCATCCTGGAAGAGGGATCCCTCCTCTGTTGCTCTTCCTGAGGTTTCTTCTCTTTCTTTTTCCCTGTTAAAAGCTTTTTTTGGGGGGAACTTTTCCTTAGTCGATGTAAGGGTCGTTTGTGAAGGACAGAGGGTGTCACATCATGTATAGATTGTAAAGCCCTCTGAGGCCAATGGGTAATTCGTGATATTGGGCTATACAAATAAAACTGACCTGACTTGACTAGGGTCTTCACTTAGCACACATATTCAAGTTTTGAGAGGACAAACAGTGTGTTTTGTTGTGTGTGTGTAGGTGATGGATAGAGTGTAGTGTATGGTGCAGTGGTTGAGTGTGTGTGTGTGGGTGGCAGCATGAGAATGAATAGGTTTTTTTTTTATTTGCTGTGTAGAAACCTCTGGGAGTGTCAGGGCTCGGAGCTACACAGTATCCAGAGAAGTTTTTATTACCTACTGAAATAACCACGCTGCTACCAGTGCATTTTATCTCTTCTCCCTGCACCTGCCAGCAAAAAACATCACACACACATACTACTGTCTTTACTAAACGAACAATTAACATGACAAATAGCAGGGATTTAAATAGTTCCAAAACAGTTTACAGAAAGTGAATTTTTTTTTTTTTAAAAATGTGCAAAACTTGTTCAAATAGATCAACCCGATTAAAAATTAGCGAACCCATGCTAAAACACCCCCTGTGAGTATAACACAATACTCTCTGTATCAGTATCCTTAAATGTGATTCATTATTTTTGTTAGAACAAACTAAGTTTTGTTGACAAATAGCCACTAAATGTAATGTTAGTTTAAGAAACTGACAGTTAATGTTTTTAATATTACTTAAACTTAGAATATGAAACGTCTTCACAATCTTCCCCAATGTTTCTTAAATGATCAACTGTTCACTAAATGTAGTCAACAAATGTTCAACCGCTAATTTGGTCGATAGACATCAATCACCGAATCTACCTGATCACATTGGATTGCCATTCCTAACTGTTCATTGTTGTATTCATTGCAAGCATGAATTCATTGATTTCTTTCTTTATATACCTGTTTATTCATTTTTATCATTCATTAAATTATTCCGTTAATAGTTTAGTGATGTAGTTTGTCAAATAAACTTAAATAAAACAACTTAAATCACTGTTCACTATGTCCAAAACTCCATAGTCCACTGAGATTGAAAGATTGCATTAACATGAAATTTGAATGTTTTCATTTTTTTTTTTCTTTTCCCACAAAATTGGGTGACGTCTGGGTGAACTCTGTTCTTAAAAGTAACTGTGGGTCAAATCTGAAGCAGAGTGTCATCACTCTCCTTCACCCTTTCATGACAATTAATGGTTTATGATTCATGACTTACTGTTTTCATATTAACTAATGATTGATTAATAAATCTGCTCCTAGCAATAGCGCTACATTCTAAAGCAGCAACAGGAAGTCAACTTTGAGAAGAAGCAGAACTGTCCATCTTTGTGGTGTGGACATTAAACCTACAGTTTATCTCATTGTGAAACTCGAAGGCCATTTGTTTGAGTTATATACCGATATGTACACAGTCTAGTAATGCAGTTTTTTTTTTAAATTCAGCTTTTGTTGAAACACTTTTAAATAGGTGCTGATTCAACAATATGGTCATTTTTGAATGAATTTATAATTTTGAATTTTGCAGTTTGTGCTGCAGTTGAGAGTGGCAGCCAGTCACAGCAGCTCTTGTCTACGTTCTACATTTATTTACCTTTTATTTTCTGTCTTTCTTGGTGGTGATTGGTGGTGACTGGTGACTGGTAACTGTATTGTTTTTTTTCTTTTTTTCAGATTTTTTAAGTCCACATCTGGGAACCCATTCAGCCACAGCTCCATTGTTTACAGCTGTGAACAGCTGTTAGCGCTGAGCCAGGCCAGGCCACCTTCATGGGAGAGACCGACTCGCTCACTGCATGCACATGGACGTGCTTAATCGTATAATATTGGCATCAAAAATGTATCAAATTTATGTGCACAGACTAAGGATCGTATAGGGTCTGGATCCGCAAATACGATAGGAACCCCTGGTTTAAGACGTTGTTAATCTGCTTTGTGCCTCGTGTACAGTATCATATCATATTCACGTCTTGCGCATGCCATAAATAATAATGTTGTTGCCCCAAAAGTCAAACGATACCATGGCTTTGAAGAAATAAACAACTCACTTTTGGAGACAGAGTTCATGCCGCCAGGTAGTTTATTGTTGTTGTTAAGTAGCCATCAACTGGAAGTAATTGTAACACTGATTGTTGAAAGGGATACAGCACCACCTAGCATAGCGGAGTCAGCCAGGTCGCTGGCCATTATCTGAATTAAACAAACTCCATGTGTACTTGGATTTTGGGACAGACCACTCGCCGAGTTGCATCGAATTTGGCGAAATCCAGTATGATTCTACCATGTGACCACAGTAACAGTTCAGTTTTATTTCTTTGTCCCAAGTGGGCAATTTGGTTGCAGACAGAGTCATCTCACACACATACCACACCACACAACACGATAAAAATAGATCAGTAAAAAAAATTAAATAGTCTATAAATAAATGAGATAGATATAAAATAACACAGAATACAGGTGGTGGCAAGGCCATCTTTTCCTGGTGTGTGCATTCAGTACTTGGATAGAAAAGGGAATAAAGGAATTTTTGTACCTGTGTTTTAGAGCAGTTGGAGTTTTAAGGCGTAAACCAGATGGCAGGAAATGTATTCAGAATACAGGGGATGAGCTGAGTCCTGATGGATTTGTCTGGCTTTGTTGAGCACCTGCTTATTAAAATACTCGGTAAGACTATCAAACTTCACTCTCATTATCTCACTGGCCAATTCACAATTGTTGAAAGTGCACTTTTTTTCTCTGATGGTTACATTTCCATACCAGCAGATAATGGAGAATGTGAGGATCCACTTGATTCAAGTTTTATAAAACAGTGTCATCATTGTTTTGTCCACCTGAAACTTGGCAAATTTTCTAAGTGCAGAGAGTCTCTGTTGCTTTCTCTTGCACAAAGGGGTGGTGTTCATGTCAAATTTAAGGTGGTCATCTATCAAGGTGCCTAGATACGTGAAAGATGATACAGCTTCAACATCTTGGCCCTTTATGACACTGTGTTTAAAATCAAGGGGATGATGCCTAAATTCTATGGACATGTCCTTAATTTTGCTGATGTTCAGGTGCAAAAAAGCCTCATTGCACCAGGACACAGTCGTCAATAACAGGGCCATGGTCATCCTTGTGGGAAACTTCAAGATGAACAATTACAGAGTCATTTCCAAATTTTAGAATATGCCTATTATCATGCTGGTTGCGACAGTCATTGGTGTACAGTATGTACAACAGAAGGGAGAGAACCCCTATGGCGAGCCTGTGGATGATATTAGACCGCTGGACAACGCGTTATTTACCCTCACTCTCTGAACTCTCTGTGTGAGGAAATCAATAGCCAACCAGTCATGCTTGGATCAAGGCTGAAGTTGTTCAGTTATTTCTCAATTAATAGGTGGGTTAGATGGTATTAAATGCTGAAGAGAAATCTATAAAGAGCAGCCTTGCATGGTTCCCACTTATCTCCAGATGTCTAAGTTCAATAGAGTGATGGTAGCATCCTGCACCCCCCTCTTGGCCCTACAAGCAAACTGGTACGCACCAAGTCTTTGCTGGTCCAGAGCAAAGCACAGATTACGTCGGGGGCTTGGGGCGGGGTTATTGCGACCATCAAGACCGGAGTAAATACTTCCTATTCGATCACAAATCAGATGTATTGAAAGCACTCCCGGGACACGCAGAAGCGATTACGAGGGCAGGCAGTAACAGTTATACGACATTATATTTGTGCTACATTCCTGAGTGAAGAAATACAGATTTTGAGCGAACAAACGCAGATTTGAGCATAGAAAATATATTCTATTTTTGCTCATGCCATAATCCAAGCTGAGTCTCAGTGTTTCTCCTGCTCGTGCATTTGCTTGCTCAAAATCTGTCTTTGTTCGCTCAGCAATGTGGCACAAATATAACGCCATGCAGTTAGTTTTGTAGGCTCTGGATTTTGGCCAAAACTTGGTTTGATTTCGCACTGCACAAGCTTTGCCGGGTGAAAATGAAAATGCAGTGACGTATAGACGTTTTGCAGTGACGTATTGACATTTTGCAGTGACGTAATGACGTGGCTCTGACTGGGCTCCTGGCCAGTAGAAAAACGACCGGTGCTCAGGAGGAATGCAAGTTGAACCAGCTAAGCACCAGCACTCGCACCAGCACCAGCACTGAACTAGCACCAGGTTCCTTGTGGTGGAAAAGGGGTACATGAGAGGTTCCACCATGACTTAAAGCTGAGCTTTAACCAGCTTGTCCAGGGATTTTGCAATGACCGATGTAAGGGCGACTGGCCTGAAAGGTTTGGGGCCGGCTGACCTTAGCAACAGGCACCACTACAGACTGCTTCCATAGAGATGGCACCCTCTGCAGGGACAGTGACAAAACTGAATTTTGATGCTGCTGCAGCCTGTGAGCGAGTCCACTCTTAAGTAACCCAGCTGCAAACAGATCAAAAATGCATACACACCTCTTTGGCTCTTTGCTTGAGCTGCTGATGCTGTGGATCTTCTGTATGTGAGCGACTCTAATCACAAACAAACCAATGTTTAGTTAGGCAGAAACAGTCACAGTGGTTAGATAAAATGCTTTTGCAACCTAAAATATTACACTTTTAAAGGTAAACTTCATTTTGAAAACATACTAATCTTGGTTTTAATCTGAGTACATTTTAACTAATAGGGAAAAAAATGGTGGTGGAGGTCAAACAGGAGCTGTGGTACTTTCTGGACTAACTTTGCTTACTCTGGCCAAACGTAGCAGTCTCTCTCGCTCTTCTTCATCTTTCTTCTTCTTCTTCAAACTCTCCACTTCCTCCAGAAAGCGAAGCTGGGAGCGCACATCATTCACCTTGGCATGCCACAGGTCCTCCTGTGCACGCACCCACACACACACACACACAGAGAGAGAGAGAGTTAACAAGACTGACAGAAACCTATTTTCTTGGCAGTGCAATGACCAGAACAGTTTTCTGAGGCATGTCACAACCAGATCTGTAATCTCTCATCTCAAATATACTTAGGCTTAGGGCAAGTGCACAGCAATGACAGAATATCAATTAAAACGTAAATAACTACTAACTAAAACAAAAACTCTAATAAGGGTCAAATAATTTCTAAAAACAAGCTCTATCAAACAATTCAATATGGTACAGAGGTTAAGCTAATAATTGCAATTGACTACTTCCTAAAAAAAAAAAGCTTTGTTCTCCTCTATGTTGTTAATACAATATACTTTATTATTTATTTAATTACTCCTCTTTCTACTGTATATATGACAATAAATCTCTTGAATCTTGTCTCTTAATGTCTGTGTTTACATCAGTGATGATTTTTCACCCTGACTAAGATGTTCTCAAAGTAGCAGACTGTAAATTTCTCCAACAAAAAGTAAATGGAAACAATACTCATGCGGGTAATACTACTAGCATAAGCGACAGCTCTATGGTTTGGTAAGATCTGTCTGCTCTCAATGGTTGGCTGTATTTGTGTCTAATTACAGAACCTAGATATCATAAGATAAAGTGATAAAGTGAAGCATTTCTGAATTGAATTTTACATTTTGTAATAAAAAGAAACTTAGCAGAATTTAGTTTTTTTCATGGTGACATCAATATAATGTGTATCTATGATATTTCCATTAAGCTTCTTAGTGCAAGAAAAGTAAAAATGACTCCTTCTCATGACAACAATATGGAAGTTGACCACTGCTACTGCTTTGGGTCAGAGTCAGACTGCTGTACCTTCAGTGCTGCTTTGCGGTGTTCTGCCACTACAGTGAGCTTCTCCAGCAGCCCACGGAGATACTCCTGCGTGGCATGAGAAACCAGAGCTACCACATCTGGACCAACATCCATAACTTCCAATGCCTTTCCTAACACAGGAGACACAATATATACGGCAGAAGAATTAAAAAAAAGGTCAAAGACACATTACAGCTTACCTTGTCCAGTAAACGAAAATAGTTAAAAACAGTACAGACAGCACTGAAAAAAAACTTCATACAACCACATTTAATTGTTTTCAAAAGGTGGTCAATACAAAATTCATATTATATCTACACATGGCTCTAAACATGGAGACAGCTAACAACGCTAACATTGCTAATGGTGTTCACCTGAGGGGTAAACAGTTGGCCAAGATGGGCGTTGTTCACGCAGTGCAGAGTGGCAGCCATGAGCTAGCCAGTGGGACACGCTCACATGCATGCTCTGGATATTGTATCGAGAACCTTATGCTGAAAAGATTTAATTCAGTGGCATGCACTGACACCTTTCCTATAAACATAATTTCTCACATTTATTTTCAAATTTTTGTCAATGTGTGGGTCATTTGTAACATAGGGTGTCGTAACCTGTATGGATTGTAAAGCCCTGAGGCAAATTTGTGATATTGAGCAATACAAGTAAAATTCACTTCATTTTTTTAAAAAAAAAAAATGTTTTATACCTATTTTGGTTGAGTGTGAGAGAAGACAAATACAGAGGACAGACTGCAGTGACATTGATGTAAGGAATGTCTCATTATCAAAATGAATTGCTGAGTGCAGTTGGTTGGCTAAGTTCTGTGCATGTACCTGCACAAAGGATCAGGCTCAGCAGTGGGTTGGGTGAGAGGAAGAGCTGGTCCTGGCATGACTGTACCACAGAGCCAACCACAGTGGTCAAGATCTGTGCATTCTCCTCTCTCAGGTTGACACCAGCCATGGAGGCTACATCATTAATGTCATCATCTTCTCTGGGAAGAATACATACACATGCACGCAGAAACACAAATGACTCCAATGTGCACAGGTCAGTCAGCTTTTCACTTTGGCATAATGCCAGTGAAATTTACTGCATTCTTCAACTTGAAACCCCTCACGCTGAAATTTTGTCTTTAGACATCATTAGACATGTATTACTTGTAAGATGCCGAACTGTCCTTGAAAGCAAATTTATTAGAGCGAGGTGGATCCTGATTGAATGGCTGCTTCATTGAAAATGTTCCTATGAAAAGAAAAAAAAAACAAAGAGTTATTTGAAGAGCAGCATTTCATTTCATCCAGCCCGAGTTCATCTCATCTCATCTCATTATCAGCCGCTTATCTAGGATTGGCAGGGGAAGGGGCAACCGCTACAGCAGAGAACCCCACACTCCCCATTCCCGGGCCACTTCAACCAACTCTGACTGGGGGATCCCGAGGTGTTCCCAGGGCAGTGTGGAGAATCTCTCCAACTGGGGCATCTTTACTCGATACCTGAACCACCTCAACTGGCTCCTACTCCGACCCTCACACGGCTGACGAAGCTCCTCACCCTATCCCTAAAAGCCAGACACCCTCCTGAAAAAAACAATTTTGCCACTTGTTATCTCACTATCTCGGTCATGATCCATCCTTCATGATTATAGATGAAAGCAGGGCTGCAGCTGACGATTAATTTGATAGTCGACAAATCTATTGACTATGTTAAGGATTAATCGACTAATCTATCGACTATCTTAAGGATTAATCGGCTATCTTAATGATTACTATACTAACAGAAGTATGAAGCGTACACCTGTTCAGCGGCTCTTATTTAGCCATCGGCTTCAAAATTCAGCCAGAGGTTGTTTTAACAGTAACGATGATACAGATGACCTCTACGACAACTGTGATGACTACTATCATTCAGAAATATTTATGAACTGTGCTGCTCATTAGGTTGCTAAAAAAGTAAAAATAACTAGATTAAACTTTTGTCCATTTAAAAGCAAGGACAGCAAAGTGCTGATAAAAATAAAGTATATTTTTTATGTAAACAAAGGACACTCAAAATAACGGCAATAAAAACAAATAACAAAACAACCCCAAAGCTATCAAGCTTCCTCAAAAAGAAAAGTGTATTTTGTGTACGGTATTCTGTAGTGTACAGAAGCTGCATCCTTCAGGTGTCTGACATACCTCCTGTGTTGTGCTGGTACCTGAAAAATATTAACTAGTTACTGTTACTAGTTACTTCATTCAAGAAGTAACTCAATTACTTTGTTGATTACTTACATCAAAAGTACAGGGTACTGTTAAAAGTAATGATTTGAATTCTGACTTGGAGTTTGGAAATTCCGACATTGTGTACAACCTGAACACACCATGGGTCAAATCACTCAAATGCTGGGCACCCAGTGCTGCTGTAATGACATTTATGTTCTGTTTTACCACAATGTTTGTGTCCTTATGCTGGAAAGTGGGGCAGGGCGGATCAGCGTCACTGAATCTGAGGAGGACATGTCCCTCGTCCTGAGTGCCATCTGAGAGCATGAATAAAAGCAATCTGAATACATCAATCAGGAAATCATTTGCCAAATAACGGACAAATGCACCATATTATGACTGTAACTTTATTTATTTAAAAAGTAATACCTTTGAGTATTAGTTACTGAAAAAAGTAACGGCGTTTCAGTGACACGTTTCTATTAATAACACGTTACTGCCCAACACTGAATACCTCCACTTTAAATGCTGCTGCATCACAGACGTGTTGCATGTAGAGCATGTTAGCTGTGTCTTTGATGTGTTTAGAGAGAAATGTTCCCAGACTTCTGATCTTTTAGCTTGCCGGTCACTGCTTGAGCTAACTCACTCATATTCGTTTATGACTGGAAAAATACAAGCGGTGACATCACTGACTGTTATCGACAAATAAATTAGACGGCAACGAATTTCATTAGCGATTTTTGTCGACTAACTTGACTAATCGTTGCACCCTTAGATGAGAGAAGGAACAAAGATTGACCTTCGCTCTATTTTTTTCACAACTGTGTAAAAAAGCAAATGAGAATGAGGACAACAAGGTACTTGAACTCCTTCACTTGGGTAAGGACTTAAGCCCAATTTACACCGCACGGGTAACTGGGTAACTGCAGCGTGTCTGCAGCAGAGCGACAGCCGCTGTGAAATGCTTTCATTAAAGTCAATGAGTCAATTTACACTGCCCGCGTAACTGCAACGTAACTGCAGCATTCCCAGAGTGTATCACGCATGGCTTCGCGAGAGATACGCGCTGGTTCTATTTCCAAGCCGTGTCGCTGCCAAAACGCGACAATCTCCACTAACTAGATCGAGCAAACAGGAAGTCAGACACTAGAATAAAAGAGTTTCCGGTGGATTCTCAAAATAAAATGTCACGAGTGAACTCCGGCTACTTCATTTTAGCAGCACAACCGGCGGAAGGCCAAATAATGGATGAGGAAAGATTTACCATCGACGTGGAGAAACACAGCATTGTTTATGATGTCCAACATGCCTTTTATAAAGACAGTAACAGAAAGGAGAGTGCATGGAGAGAAATTGCAGAAGTGGTTGGAGTTGATGGTGAGAAAATTCTACTGTAGCTTATGTGTGCAATTGAATGCGTTTTCAAAAACTTGCCAAAAATGGACAGAGGAAGAACAAGGGAGAGATCAGCTGTGAAGTAATGAGTGGCTGTGCATAGTAAACAGGAAGTTCACGATGTTATGTTGTGAATCTCGTGAGAGTATGGAGCAGTCTCACATGTAGCGCTATGCTGTCAAACGCTCCCGGTGTAAACTGACGTTGCAAGCAATACATCCATAATACGCGCAAGAAACACTGCGCAACTGTTGCGCGTGTGTAAATTGGGCTTTACTCACTACCCGGACTCGCCAATCTATTGATTTTTTTTTTTTTTTTTTTGTGAGCTGAGTGTATCGTTACACCTCTACAGGCTACTGTGAAAAACTAAGACTTATGTGTTATTTCCACAGAAATTAACTTTTCGACTTTTCCCTTGCGGCTCTAAAAGGAGAAAGGAGAGGAATACTGGGAAAAATGGGATTGTTATGTGCCACAAACTGATTTTTAGTCTCTTAAGTATTGTACCTGTGCCCTTTGTACTTTTTCTGTTGATACTGTACTAGCCTGTTTTGTATTTGTTAAAATGAAAATAAAAATAAAGTTAAAAAAAAAAGAAATTAACTTTTCTATCACAAAAAACTTGAATAAGATGATGAAAGACTGATAAATGTGATAATTTACAGAGTTAAAATTGAGAACAGAATTTGGTGTGGGATAAGAATGAGTGTTAAATTGGGTTACCTGTGAAGTGTTGTCTCGAATGAACCACTGTGTGTTTGGGGGTGGATCTGCTGCACTTGGACATGTAATTTTTTGCTTGGCCTAATGTCGTCAATCCTGGTTGCGGAGTCACTCCCCGAGGCTGATGGACAACCTGCATTTTAAGGGCAATCATTAAGATGAGATTGAGATTAATTGTTCCAGAAGGAATTTGAGAAAGTACACAAAATCATCACAACGTCAACGGGGCAGATTGTTCGGGTGCTGCTATTACGGAAGAGACAGAGCTTTCCGCTTCAGAGCTCTGTAACTACGCCCAGATGGCAGTAATGTTATGTGTTGATTGAGGGGGTGATCAAGTTTGTTTGCTATTATGAGCACTTGGCATGATGTCTCTGTTAGTCATATTTGATAGACTGGGTGTGGGAAGGCAATGTGTGTGATGCTGATAGTGTGTTTCTGTTGAAGATGGTTAACATGGTGATGAAGAAGCAGAGAGGGCAGTACAGCAGGAGAGGTTGGATTATGCCTCTGTAAAACAGGAGATGAGGGATTGGCACTAGACACTATCGTCTGATATTTGAGGCTTTGACCTGTACAGTACTACCATCTTGCCATGGATTGAGGTGGGTTTCTGTCCAATGTGGGCAGTGTTCAATGCTAGAGAGCAGTTATTTTGTTTCGTCCATGTTCAGCTGGAGCTAGTTGTCAATGTACCACTGTCTGAAGTGAGAAAAAAAAGAAAAAAAATGTTTTAATGGACTGTAACACGTGACGGTGTCAGAGTAGCTGAAGTATGGGGTGAAGGGTTGGTTAGAGATGTGCAATATTACTATATAAACACTCAACAAAAATATAAATGCAACACTTTTGTTTTTGCTCCCATTTTTTATGAGATGAACTCAAAGATCTGAAATGTTTTCCACATACACAGTATCACCATTTCTCTCCAATGGTGTTCACAAACCAGTCTAAATCTGTGATAGTGAGCACTTCCCCTTTCCTGAGATAATCCATCCCATCTCACAGATGTGCCATATCAAGATGCTGATTAGACACCATGATTAGTGCACAGGTGTGCCTTAGACTGCCCACAATAAAAGGCCACTCTGAAAGGTGCAGTTTTGTTTTATTGGGGGGGTGGGGTCTGGGGACTCAGAAAACCAGTCAGTATCTGGTGTGACCACCATTTGCCTTATGCAGTGCAGCATATCTCCTTCGCATAGAGTTGATCAGGTTGTCGACTGTGGCCTGTGGAATGTTGGTCCACTCCTCTTCAATGGCTGTGCGAAGTTGCTGGATACTGGCAGGAACTGGTACACGCTGTCATATACGCCGATTCAGAGCATCCCAAACATGCTCAGTGGGTGACATGTCCGGTGAGTATGTTGATCATGCAAGAACTGGGACGTTTTCAGCTTCCAAGAATTGTGTACAGATCCTTGCAACATGGGGCTGTGCATTATCCTGCTGCAACATGAGGTGATGTTCTTGGATGTATAGCACAACAATGGGCCTCAGGATCTCGTCACAGTATCTCTGTGCATTCAAAATGCCATCAATAAAATGCACCTGTGTTCTTCGTCCATAACAGAGGCCTGCCCATACCATAACCCCACTGCCACCACTGGATCCACAACATTGACATCAGAAAACCGCTCACCCACACCACGCCACACACACTGTCTGCCATCTGCCCTGAACAGTGTAAACCGGGATTCATCCGTGAAGAGAACACCTCTCCAATGTGCCAGACGCCATCTACTGTGAGCATTTGCCCACTCAAGTCGTTTACGACGACGAACTGGAGTTAGGTCAAGACCCCGATGAGGGCGACAAGCATGCAGATGAGCTTACCTGAGTCGGTTTCTGACAGTTTGTGCAGAAATTCTTTGGTTATGCAAACCGATTGTTTCAGCAGCTGTCCAAGTGGCTGGTCTCAGACGATCTTGGAGGTGAACATGCTGGATGTGGAGGTCCTGGGCTGGTGTGGTTACACGTGGTCTGCGGTTGTGAGGCTGGTTGGATGTACTGCCAAATTCTCTGAAATGCTTTTGAATACGGCTTATGGTAGAGAAATGAACATTCAATACACGAGCAATTGCTCTGGTTGACATTCCTGCTGTCAGCATGCCAACTGCACGCTCCCTCCAACTCCAATCTTGCGACATCTGTGGCATTGTGCTGTGTGATAAAACTACACCTTTCAGAGTGGCCTTTTATTGTGAGCAGTCTAAGGCACACCTGTGCACTAATCATGGTGTCTAATCAGCATCTTGATATGGCACAACTGTGAGGTGGGATGTATTATCTCAGCAAAGGAGAAGTGCTCACTATCACAGATTTAGACTGGTTTGTGAACAATATTTGAGAGAAATGGTGATATTGTGTATGTGGAAAACGTTTTAGATCTTTGAGCTCATCTCATAAAAAATGGGAGCAAAAACAAAAGTGTTGCATTTATATTTTTTTTGAGTGTGTGTATATATATATATATATATATATATATATATAGATAATAGTGCAATATAAAAATGTCTACCGTACGATTTAAGCCTCTGTTGTTTACATTTAACTACTTAGTTAGCTCTGTTGCTACACTAACTTTAACACTATTCTGGTTGTGGTTTAGATATGCCGTGTAAAGCACAACTCAACGTCGGAATGACAGCTGGATAATCCAGATAGTATGTTAACAAGCTAATAAGCTGGTTAAAAACATAGTTAAAAACATACAGTACATGCCAAAGGGATCTGCCTTCTCAGGACATATATTTAGCTGGCTAAACCAGATTTCTCTAACTCAATAACAAAAAACACAAGTTTCATGGTCCTCACACTGATTGATAATTATATTTTTTCGATTAAAATGTACACTGCTCACCACATTAGACAACCAGGCGAATATTTCTTTACCTGCTGGGTGTTATTAAGGTTTTGTCCTGTAATAGTACTGGTCTGTATCATGGTGGAAGACTGAGTGTTGAGGGTGCAGCTCTTGATTGAAGCCTGTTGTATAAATAACTGGGGGTCTGCAGTAAGGCGACGCACTGCAGGAAGACTTTTCTGTTTGTGATGGCAAAAAGACAAAAGTGGAAAGAAAATCATGTCATAAGCCAAATTCCATTTTGCTACCAGAATGCTTAAGCCATCTTTCATGAGCAGCTGGTTAAGGTAATTTAATTTTATCCACCAAATCAACATGTGAAGCTCTGGTAAAACCAGTCTGTGAAGGAAAAATGGAAAAGTGCATACCAACTAGCCTGACAAGCCAGCCTATGACATCAAATGTGTAGTTTGGGGCAATCCACAGGCAGATTTGAAGCCTGTGGGTGGGACCAACCATTCAGAGCAACGGATAATGTGATGCTACCAGTGGAGCCAGCTTGTGCATTAGACTTTTGCCGAAGCCGGTTGGCAAAACAGCAAATACATCCTCCTTTATAACGGAAGACTTGAGGGCTTCTTTCTATGGTGTGCCACTAGACCATCCTGCCAGGCAAAAATATTTTCTGCCGCTAGGGTTCGTCTAGATTTCTAGACTACATACCAACTATGAGCAACTATCCTCAGTATAGAATCAATTTGTTTGGTGAAACAATACAACACTTAAATGCACTGACTAAATATCAGATCAAAGTAAATTCAATCCATTCAAAATATGACTCCTGAAACCAGAAGGGTGATGTAACATTCTCCTTGAGTATGAGTACAAGAGTTGCAAGGCGTGGCCTAGAAACCCCCACCCTGCCAACAGGATCTCCACCCAGAAATTCAAGTTGGAGACCAAACACATTCCACCCCAGGCACCCCCTCTCCCAAAGCAAACAAGAACCTGTTTTATTTTGGACCTGTAATCAAGTTACTTGCGTGATTAATGATAATGGCATGATAGTGACAGTTGATATGACCAACTGCTAATGATGTCTGTCATTTTAATTGAGGTGAAAGCATTTATCAGCCACGGTGGTGCAGTGGTTGATGCTGATGTCTCATTTCTGTGTGGAGTCTGTATGTTCCCCCCATGGTAGTGTTGGTTCTCAAGAATCTGCCCACAGTCCAAGGACATGTGGGGCCCATAATCAATTTAACATTAATTGGTAACTCTACATTAGTCAGTCTGTCTCAATGTGTTGGCTCTGTGATGGCCTGGCAATCTGTCCAGGGTGTACCCCGCATTCACCAAAGTTCACCAGAGATCGACTCTAGTACTCCGCGACCCCAGATACAATAAGCATCTTTCACCAGAGGCTGAATGAATGTTTTGTACTTTGCTCTGTAAATGTAATGTATTTTGCCAACCTAGGTGTCAGAGCAAACCCCAAAAAATCTTTTTTTCGTATGCACACAAATTATATGCTGTGAAATGCTCCCACTCACAAGCAGGCTAAGGAGGACTCAATAAAGTTAAGAGTGCTGAATCTCTGGTTACCTTGAGGAAAGGCACCAAGCAGGGCTGTGGAGTTGACTTCAACTCATGATAGAGCTGTTCAGTAAACTCCTCTGCTTCCAGTTTCCCTTCCTGCAGGACAAAATGGAAATACATTAAAATGTCAACTGAAACATAATTTTCAAAACAGAAGAAAATAAGATCACAGTACTGAAATCATCTGATTACAATTATGGAACTATAAAAATTAAAACACATTCATGAAGTTTGGTTCTTTTATGACTTTATTATGGGTCAACTGAAAATGTGACCAAATATACTGGGTCAAAAATATACATACAGCAACAGCAATTAGCAATTTTGATGACTTAGAAAGTTGTGTCAATGAAATGAGCTTCACAGCATGGCCTCTTAACTTGTTGTGAGTGATCATGAGTGACTACAGCTGGTGACTTCTCTGAGGGCTAGGGCTCATTGGATACAAGCGCCCACAAACGCTACAATGGGAAAGTCAAAGGAGCTCAGCATGGATCCGAAAAAGCGAATCATTGACTTGAACAAGTCAGGAAAGTCACTTGGAGCCATTTCAAAGCAGCTGCAGGTTCCAACAGCAACAGTGCAAACAATTGTTTGTAAGTATAAAGTGCATGGCACTGTTTTGTCACTGCCATGATCAGGAAGAAAATGCAAGCTGTCACCTGCTGCTGAGAGAAAATTGGTCAGGAGGGTGAAGAGTCAACCGAGAACCACCAAAAAGCAGATCTGCCAAGAATTAGAAGCTGCTGGAACACAGCTGTCAGTGTCCACAGTCAAGCGTGTGCATCACCATGGACTGAGAGGCTGCCGTGCAAGAAGGAAGCCCTTGCTTCCTTCTTGCACGGCAGCCTCCAAAAGCGGCACCTTAAGGCTCGACTGAAGTTTGCTGCTGATCACATGGACAAAGATAAGACCTTCTGGAGGAAAGTTCTGTGGTCAGACAAAACAAAAATTGAGCTGTTTGGCCACAATACCCAGCAATATGTTTGGAGGAGAAAGGGTGAGGCCTTTAACACCATGCCTACCATCAAGCATGGTGGTGGCAGTATTATGCTGTGAACTGTTTTGTTGCCAATGGAACTGGTGCTTTACAAAGAGTAAATGGGATAATGAAGAAGGAGGATTACCTTCAAATTCTTCAAGATAACCTAAAATCATCAGCTCGAAGGTCGGGTCTTGGGCACAGCTGGGTGTTCCAACAGGACAATGACCCCAAACACACATCAAAAGTGGTAATGGAATGGCTAAATCAGGCTAGAATTAAGGTTTTGGAATGGCCTTCTTATAGCCTACTATAGACAGTGAAGATCTCATTATTCTACTACTCTAGAATGTGAAATAACCTTCTGAGACGAGGAGGACAAGTAGAGACATACCAGCAGACTCCTGACCAGTCCTCTGACATTGTTAGCTATGGTGGCGGACCTGGAGTCACCGGAGGCCAGCTTGATCAGAGTGACCAGGAAGTTCTTGCATTTCTTCACGCTGTCCAGGGTTGCCTGTTGATGAAATGTTAGGCAACGGGCAATTTTGATAATTTGTGACACAGACTTCAAATCAAATCAAATCAAAAGTAGATCCTCAGAAAAAAAGTAACACTTTAAATGTTCATGGAAGATGTTAGCAGGAAGTGGACTTCAGCTTCAAACAACAGTGGGACATTAACATTACACAAATAACCAGGCATGCTGGGTATGTTCTGGGGTTTGAGGCAGTTTATTATTTGGAATAAAAATACGGTCATGGAGCAATCGATATGCCATCTCCTCGCAAAATCACTATTTAACACTGCAACTTGTGTATATTAGTAGTAGTGAAAACAGTATGAGTAATAGTGCAAAGGAAGACTTGCTATCTTATTGTTTTTTGTGTTGTTTTTCTGTGATGACAGCACAAAAATAGAAATGCTGAAGAGGCAAGACAGAACTAGAACTGGTTAGACTCACCTGATCAACCATGTCCTTATTGAATTCTGTGACGACTGTCTGAATGCGAGGCTGACTCCCCGGTTCAGACACAGCACTGCGGCTCTGGATCACAGATGGTTTGGGAGTTACGCCAATCACCTGAACAAGACAATAAAACTAAAAAACTGCAGCAGATAAACACCACGGTAACATGCACCAGCAATAGGTAAAAGAGTGTGGGGTTGTGGTGTGTATGGGCAGCATGATGAAGATACTAGAAGGTGTACTCTGACACTTGAACGTCACACCAGTCTGTTTCATTTGTTTATAGTAGGCCTGTGAAGGTACACAAAAATTTTGGCTCGGGACATTTTTGGTTTTGAAAGCCATGGTCGTTTTTTTTTCAGTTTGGTATGGGAAGAAAGAAAAACCCTCAAAAAGTCCTTCATTCAATTATAATGAATTAGTGAACTTTTTTCCACAATTGTTTTAGACAATAGAACATAGAAAAATAGAAACAATTGTAGCATTAACCACACACACAGAATGTGTCCGAAATTCCATACTAGCATGCTATTGAGTATGCTAAAACAGTATGAGAATTTTTTTTTGTATGTCTGAAACCTTAGTATGAACCCAAATAGTACATGAGGTGCATACTATTTCCGGTAAATATTACAGTATGCACGAACTGGACACTACAGTCATACAGTCGTGGTCAAAAGTTTACATACACTTGTAAAGAACACAATATCACGACTCTCTTGAGTTTCCAGTTATTTCTACAGCTCTGATTTTTCTCTGATAGAGTGACTGGGTCAAAAATATACATAGAGCAACATGAATTAGCAATTGTGGTGACTTAGAAAGCTGTGTCAATGAAATGAGCTTCATAGCATGGCCTCTTAATGTCTTGTAAGTGATCATGAGTGACTACAGCTGGTAACTTCTCTGAGGCCATTGAAACAGGGCTCATTGGATACAAACGCCCACAAACACTACAATGGAAAAGTTAAAAGAGCTCATCACAGATCTGATAAAGCGAATTATTGACTTGAACAAGTCAGGAAAGTCACTTGGAACCATTTCAAAGCAGCTGCAGGTCCCAAGAGCAACAGTACAAACATTTGTAAGTATAAAGTGCATGGCACTGTTTTCTCACTGCCACAATCAGGAAGAAAATGCAAGCTGTCACCTGCTGCTGAGAGAAAACTGGTCAAGAGCGTGAAGAGTCAACCGAGAACCACCAAAAAGCAGATCTGCCAAGGAACACAGGTGTCAGTGTCCACAGTCAAGCGTGTTTTGCATCACCATGGACTGAGAGGCTGCCGTGCAAGAAGGAAGCCCTTGCTCCAAAAGCGGCACCTTAAGGCTCGAGTGAAGTTTGCTGTTGATCACATGGACAAAGATAAGACCTTCTGGAAGAAAGTTCTGTGGTCAGACGAAACAAAAATTGAGCTGTTTGGCCACAATGCCTAGCAATATGTTTGGATAAAAAAGGTGAGGCCTTTAACACCATGCTTACCATCAAGCACGGTGGTGGTAGTATTATGCTGTGGAACTGTTTTGCTGCCAATGGAACTGGTGCATTACAAACAGTAAATGGGATAATGAAGAAGGAGGATTACATTCAAATTTTTATTTATTTTCATTCAGTCCTTCTAGCTGCAGAGTTCACAGGTGCAAGGCTAACGCAAGTCAATGTGTTAGCTTTGCACCAAAATCCTAAACTACCCCTTTAAAGCTAGTCTGTCATTCTGTCCACAAACACTTTTTGTTATACTGTGTAAAATGGTCCTTCCACCCTGAGAGCAGTCAATGCATTATGTGTTCAGAAAAAGGAATAAAAAGAATCAGACCTCTGTGGCAGCTGCAGGACTCTAAAAACTCTGACCAATCAATTGCCACTTGAGTCGAGTGGAAGAACCAATCAGTTGCCTACATGTCTTGTCCTGCTCATGTCCCTCCCTCCTCCCCACTGTTGCTAGAAATATCGATTGTTGCATAAATATCTAATTTAAAATCACTGTCCATCTTAAAACCAAAGTTAGAAACAAATGGCTTTCAATAAAGGGGCCCAAGTCAATAGGGGGAGATCCACAGGGGCCACCGGGACCAAACACCATCACTTCTGTTTTCTTGTCATTAAAACTTAAAAAGTTCAGGGCCATACAGGCTAATACAATAGAAGTGTGGTGATTGAGAGAGCATCCTTTTTTTTTAGCGGCACATATATCTGGTTGTCATCAGCACAACAGTGAAAGGAAATGCCAAGTTTTCTCAAAACGGAGCCCAGAGTGAGTAAATAGAAAACAGAAGAGGCCCTAAAACTGAACCCTGTGGAACCGCAAAACGCAACTAAGCATGGGAGGATTCAGAACCAGCAAGGCTTACACACATAGTTCTGTCTGTCAGATATGACCTAAACCACTGCAAGGCACTACCAGAAATGCCCACTAGGTTCTGTAACCGAGACAGTAAAATGTTGTGGTCCACTGTGTCAAAAGCAGTTAGTCCAGTTAGGTCCAGCAGGATAGTGATGGGCAAAACAGTTCTTTTGACTAAACTGAATCTGTACGAATCGTTCATTAAAAAGATCCGTTCAAACGATTCGTTCACTGAATCACCGATCACTCCTCTCCTCTGCTCTTCAGTCTGTTAATATGAGCACTGTGATGTGTGTGCCTTTGTTTGAATGTGGCTTCACGTAGCATTTGCTGTAAGCTCAGATTAACTCCTGAGTTTGAGGACTCCTAGTTCCTCCTCACGGGACTGACTGAGTGAGTCTACCGGCTTCCTCGGAAGAGGACGCTGGCTTCCTCGGAAGAGGACGCCGGCTTACTCGCCCCCCACCGCTGTTCCAAGGAGCAATGAACTCGCTCTGAGTTCAGTGAACGGAACGCGGCAGCTTCCTGCTAGACTCACTTGTTCGTTCAGTGAGTCGCCCCTCCCCTCCCCTCACTGGCTGGGTCATTCATCGAAGATTCACGAGTCATAAACTCACAAACAAGACAGTTCAACTCCTGGCCACGACGCTGAGACTGAGCTCAAGTGAACTGAGAAAGGAACGAATCAGTTCAGGAAGAGATTCAGTTCAGTTCGTTCACTCAAAAGATTCGTTCTTTCGAACGAATCGTTCGCGAACAACACAACACTACAGCAGGACAAGAATCACATAGTCTCTGGAGTCATTAGCCATGAGGGTGTCATTTAAGACCCTTAGCAATGCTGACTCTGTGCTAGGCTTAAAACCTGATTGGAAAACCTCAATAATAGTGTGCCCATCCAGAAAAGACTTCAGCTGATCTTAGACAACTTTCTCCAAAATTTTTGAAAGGAAGGGGGGCGGGTACATGACAGCGCACAGCACCGGATCAGAGTGGCCCACCTCAAATAAAGTCACTTCAAAGCTGGAAAAGGATGAAGATGCACACAGCTTACATTGAAGCCCAGTTTACATTGCACGCGCAACGAGTTAATGAGTCAATTTACCCCTCCTGCATAACCGCAATGTAACTGCAGCGTTCCCAGCGTGTACCATGCGCGGCTTCGTGAGAGATACGCTGGTTCTATTTCCAAGCCATGTCACGCCCAAATCACGACAATTTCCACTAACTGGATTGAGTAGACAGAAAGTTAGGCACCATAATAAAGGAGTTTCTGGTGGATTTTCAAAATAAAATGTCACGAGTGAACTCCGGCTACTTCATTTTAGCAGCACAACTGGCAGGAGGCCAAATAATGAACGAGGAAATATTTATCATCGAAGTGGAAAAACACAGCCTCATTTATGATGTCCAACATGCCTTTTATAAAGACAGCAACAGAAAAGAGAATGCTTGGAGAGAAACTGCAGAAGTGGTTGGAGTTGACGGTAAGTAAATTCTATTGTAGCCTATGTGTGCAATTGAATGAGTTTTCAAAAACTTGCCAAAAACGGACAAAAGAAGAACAAAGGAGATACTGTATGTATATAGAAATGTATGTATATTTACTGTATACACTGAGGTTCATACTGTATATATACATGCTAATGTTAATTAATCTAGTTGTAGATATGTGCCTATATATATATTCAGTAATATTCTTAGTATTTATGATTGTTTTGCCTGTGTATGTATTCACTTGTTATGTGTACATATATTGGTAGATATCGTAGTTAGTAGGATTTTGAGAGAATCTGCACTTATCAGTTGGAAACTCATGAACGACCCAGTTTCCATTTGCTCTCTGACTGTTGTACCACTGTGTTCTCCCCCATTGTTGCATGCTACATTTATGTTTTTGTTGTCTTTTTTTTTGTGTGGTTAGTCTCCCTGTGTCCCTGTTCACGGTCTTCCCCCCGCCATCATGTCCCCTACCTGTACCCCCCCCAATATCACCTCTTTCTGTTTTCCCCACCAGTAGCATCATGACTTTGCACCTAAACCTAACATCCTGGAACATAAGAGGAATCAGCTCCTCTGCCAAAAGAACCAAGGTATTAAACCATCTACACAAACTGAAATCAGACATCATAAACATCTCACAGAAGCAGAATCTCTTAAAATAAAAGCCAGATGGATTAGCCAGACTCAACTTACAACTCAAAAAACATGGGACTTCCATTTTGATTAACAAAAACACACCATATTCCCATCGTACTACCATAACCGATCCTGAAAGACGTTTTATTATAATCAACGGCAACATCGACAAAAATAACATAACACTAGCTAGCATCTATGGCCCTAACTCCAAAACCCCCACTTTCTTCCACTCGTTCTTCTCACAATTATCCAGCTTTCCCAATTCCAACATCATTGTAGCAGATGATTTTAACACTGTATTGAACCCAGCTCTTGACCATTATTCAACCACATTATCACATAAACCCTCTCATTCCTCATCTAAAGTTACTCAATATATGTCAGAAACTGGTATGACGGACATTTGGAGGCTCCACAACCCTGACGAGAATATTATCTCTACTCCTCAGTCCATAAAACATATTCCCACATCGATTTCATTCTGATCAATAATTCACTCACACATAGACCAATAAAATCCAATATTCACAGTATTATTATTTCAACCAATCCGCGCCTACAGCCTCTCCGACCACCACCGAAGCATTCATACGCATTCACACACCAGTGATGTCACTGGTCAAGGAGGATTAAGTGTGCTTTGTCTTTTTTTCCCTTCAAATGGTCTCCGGCAGTTTTTGTATACTTAGGTATATTCATCACCCCTAAATTTAAACAAATGTATAAAGCAAACTTGTCTCCTTGTTTGAGAAGGTGAAGCAGAATTTGGAGCATTGGAATTCTCTGTCTCCTGGCTAGGACGTATAGCTCTCATTAAAATGAATATATTACCTTGATTATTGTACCCTGTTCAAATGATCCCTGTCATATTTTCCAATAAGGTGATGAAAAACCTGAATAGCTGGCTAGCTTGCTTCATATGGAGCAAGCGCAGACCAAAACTTAAGATGGCTACTTTGCAGCTCCCCGGTTCTGTAGGGGGCCTAGGCCTACCAAATGTAAGAACATATCAGCTGTGTACTCATTTGAGGTATATTTATGACTGGATTGCAGGTAACTCCAGGTCTTTTTGGTTAGAAGTTGATGCTTCCCTTTCTAAGTATCCACTGAGGAACTGACTGTTCTTTAAGAAGTTTAAAAATATCAGACTGAGTTGCAATAACCCAGTTACCCTTAACACACTTAAGGCCTGGCGAGCAGTATGTCGGCTTGAGGGAAGGTCAAAGTTAACATCTGTTTTCACCCCTATTGTGAATTATCCTGATTTCCAACATGAGTTGTTTGATATTGGTTTTAAACAGTGGGGAGATGGTGGTATTCATAGACTGAAGGACTTACTCTCTAATAACGTTGTTATGACATTTGAACAAATAATAGAGAAGTATTCTTTTCCCAGACATGATTTATTTCGTTACCTGCAGATAAGGCATTACATCATGCACACTACTATTTTAACTCAGAGTCATGAAAGCTCCCCTGTCGAGAAACTACTATTTCTAACAGATAAAGAGATATCTGTGAGTCTATTTTATAAAAGTTTGTATTCCACAACCACTGCTGGGCTACAGAAGCTTAAAGGCAGGAGAAGGAGCTAAATCTTACAATTGGCGATGAGGAGTGGAATGACGTTGGGAGACATGCAGGATCAATTTCAGTCTGCAATCTTACCAAAGCATATTTTATTGCAGTGGATTAAGGAGAAAAGTACCAACTGTTAAAGGCTGGCAAAGAGTGGTGCTTGATTTAGTGGCATTGGAGTACCTGACATGTATTTAGCACTCACTGGTGTTTTGATTTATCTGTTTTGACTACTTGTTTTTTTGCCTTTTATTTCTGCGAACCATGTTGTGTAATTATCCTTTATCTGTTAAAAAGAAAAGTTTAATAAACATATTGTTGGGAAAAAAAAAAAAAGAGGGTTAAGTGTCTTGCCCAAGGACACAACGTCAAATGGCCGGGAGGAACGGGATTCAAACCGCCGATCTTCATTGGATGACCTGCTCTACCACCTGAGCCACTGCCGCCCCAAAAAAGACCCAGGTTTTATTAAATACTTTGAACTAGGGCTGGGCGATAAAACGATATATATCGTTATCGACAATACATAGCGCGAATATCAATAAAAATATGCTCGATATAGCGATCGATAATTTCACATAACTTCACTGCAAGACACTAATCTGACTCTCGCCAGCTGTATGTCATCCCGCCTAGTTCCACACTGGCAGTCGATGGGAAGGACTTCAAGGGAGCAAAAACTGACTGAGCCAATCAGGATCGCAGATTTTCATTGATATGACGTGACGTGAATGTCAGCTGTTTGGTTTTCCCTACATCACTCTCATCAGCGTCACGGGTTGGTTTTAATGTGAGTGGTAGCACGTCATTAAAGATGACGGACAAGTGGTTTATCTAATCACAGGCAAACAACGCAAGGCTGCATGAACAAACTCACTTGTTCCCTGGTAGTAACATGTGACTACAGCGATTCGCTGTCAGGGAACACGTGACAGTTTAAGTTCGGTTGCACCAGCTCATCACCTCGTGTCTGGCTGAAAACAAATGCGGTGTGCAGTGAGAAAAGCAGAGGTGTATAGTAATGAAGTAGATGTACTTCGTTACACTACTTAAGTAGTTTTTTTGAGGATTTGTTCTTGACTTGAGTTTTTTTTTTTTTTAATCAGGACTTTTACTTTACTACATTTAAAAGCAAAAAAATATACTTTTACTTCGTTACTTTGACATTTGCCACCTCGTTACTCGTTACAAATTAAAATAATCAGAGAGATATCTGGAATGCGCGGGTCCAAGAGGACGAGAAGAACCACGTACGGTACTCTTGCGAAGATTAAGGTGAAGGACGGGACGCGCAGAGCGGCAGAGATCTGCAGCATTGTAAACAATAAACATGGCAGCCGAAGAGCATGTCGACAACGCAGGGGAGACAGAAGACGGTACAGCTTCGGCAGAAGATGACGGTCACCCGTGGTCATACCTGGCAACAATGTTCAGCTACCTCGGGATGGGGGAAAATCCCAAAACCTACCGAATGTACATGTGCCTTCCAAAGTGCCACGAGATAAAGGTGTTTATCAACTCTCCATCCAACCTTAAGAAACACATTGAGGTAAGTGAATTAAGTAAGTTAATCGCTGCCAATGTCATGTCATGTGGCAAGAGGAGTATAAATATTAGTGATGGGCCGTTAACGAGCGTTAAGGACGCCGTTACCTTTACAGACGGTCGTTAAAAGCCCAGCACTCATAAATATGTGCTAATAGTTTTACATAGTGTTAGCCAACATTTTGGCCTTTTTGTTAGCCAACATTACGTGCTAGTAAGAAGCAAGTTGCTAACGCTATGTGCTAATAACATAGGCAACTTGCCCGTAGATAATATCTTGCGGAAAATTGTTCTGCAGGAGTGTCAATAAAACAAGGTTAGCATCTTAACTTAGTCAAACGAGGCAGTTTTCCTCCTACATGATACATTTTTAATATCAAGTGCTTCGTCTTTTTATGAAAAATACACAAACAAATCGTACAAGATCAGTAACTTGAAGTTAAGCATTAGCATTATTATTGTTTGTTGTTGTTTGTTCATAGGAGCTGTAGTAAAGTAGCATGCCGTTCAATAAAATAGCTTTGTTTTTCCATCCATCCATCCATTATCTACCGCTGGAGCCTATCCCAGCTGTCTTGGGGCGTAAGGCAGGGTACACCCAGGGTACACCCTGCCGACAAGTCGCCACCTCATCGCAGGGCACATAGAGACAGACAACCATTCACACTCACATTCACACCTACGGTCAATTTAAATTAGCCAATTAACCTAATCCCCATGCATGTTTTTGGATGGTGGGAGGAAGCCGGAGTACCCGGAGAGAACCCACGCAGACACGGGGAGAACATGCAAACTCCACACAGAAAGGCCCCGGGCCCGGGATTCGAACCCGGTACCTTCTTGCTGTGAGGCGACAGTGCTAACCACTACACCACCGTGCCGCCCATAGCTTTGTTTTTGTTTATTAAATTCTATTTGTTGTACAGCAATTAGATGTCCAAGCTCAGTGTGCTGTATTATGTTTTAGCTTTAAACAATTTGGTATTTTTGAAAGATAAAATATAGTTGACAGTTGACCAACATTTTTTTGTGGGACACCAGGAAAGTGGTTAGAACAATCCAGATCTATCATTGTGATAACTGTTGAATGATGTCTTGAGTATCGTTTAAACTAATAGTTGTTTCTTTTAATTTTGTGTTTTTCATGTAGAGAGCATATCCACACCATCTAAAAAATATGAGCAGCTGACTTCACAGAAAAGAAAGAGGGCTTCGGAAGCTGGGACCTCCACCAGACCACCTTGCTGGATACCCGATCCATATCTCAGAGTGCAGTTGACAGGGCCATTGTTCAGTATGTTGTCAATGGGTTCCAGCCATTGTCAACTGTTGAAAATGAAGCCTTCAGAGAGCTTCTCACAGATCTTCCTACTGCCAAAGTCATCACACGGGTCACCCTGAGATCAAGGATTGAAGATTTAGCAAAGACTATGAAAAACGTGTTAAATGAGGGGATGAGTAAAGTGCATCACATCGCCACCACTACAGACTGCTGGTCAGTTAGGAGAAGGAGCTTCCTTGGTGTGACTGCCCATTGGGTGAACCCTACAGACCTAACTAGATGATCAGCAGCCCTAGCTTGCAGACAGCTAAGAGGTTCCCACACCTTTGATGTTTTGGCCACCACACTCAATGACATCCATTCTGAATATGGCATCAGGAACAAAGTTGTGAGGACAACAACCAATAATGGCTCCAACTTCCTGAAGGCTTTTCAAGTTTTTAGTGTGGGCAAAAACAATAATGAAGCAGAAGAGGAAGAGAAAGAGGATGAGGAAGGGAATGAGATGGAGGAGGGAGTGGAATTTGTTGACGTGACTTCGGTCCTAGATGAGAATGATGGCTTTGAGTTTGAGCTTCCAAAACATCAACGATGTGCTTGTCATCTCCTCAACTTAGTGTCTACAGTTGATGCTGAAAAAGCAACAGTCAACGATGGATACAAAAAACTGCAACGCTCAACATTCAGCAAGTGTTATGGGCTGTGGAATAAGTGTGGAAGATCCTGCCAAGCAGCTGAAGCTGTGGAAGATGCCTGCTCCCTCCAGCTGCTAAGACCAAACGCCACCAGGTGGAACTCCATGTTTATGGCTGTGGAAAGGCTCCTCAAGATTCTGAGAGAGAAGGGAGAGCCAGCTTTGAGAGAGATCTGTGCAGAATTGAAGGTTCCAATATAAGTTTGAATTATGTATTTATTTATTTTTATTATTTTTGGGTACAATATTCATGCATAATTGTAAAACATTGGTTTATTTTCTCCCTAACTGGTTCCATCCAGTTGAGCTCACTTTCCTCAAAGAGTACTACACCACCATGAGCCCTGTGGCCCAGTCCATCAACATCCTCCAAGGAGAAGCAGAAGTCCAGATGGGATGGCTTCTTCCGACTATTTCCCTGCTGAGCAGCAAACTGGAAAAAATAAAGATTGCACTGAAGCACTGCAAGCCATTGGTTGAAGCCATTCAAGTGGGCATCCAGAACCGTTTTGGTGAAATGTTTAGAGACCCTGAATTGGTTGCTGCAGCGATTCTCATCCCAAAATTCAAAACGGCATGGATCCAAGATGATGCTACACTGAAAATCGGTAAGACAACATGGAGAAAATATTCATTAAATTACAAATTTAACGTACACTTATTACATTTATGTTATTTTTATTACTCATTTCACATATCAGTCTAATTTCAAATAGAAGTTGAGCCAATATCTAATTGTCAGAGTCAAGACTTTAAATTTGTGTTTCTCTCCTTATCTATTCCCTGAATTTGTGAAAGTAGGCAATCTGCAAGCTCACACTGCCTTGGTTGTAGATCTATTATTTTCACAATTTGTCTCAACTTTTTTTCGATTTTATTTCTTTTTTTGTGTGCTAATTTTGGCCTTTTGTTTCTGGTAGTGTTGTTAGTCAATGTAATATTATATATTCCTTTGGAATTATGGAAAATGTCATAAATGTAATTAAATTTGTCCAATAAAAATGTGACTGCACTAATGCCAGTGTCACCCTCCTTGTGTTTCAGGGTTGGACTACATCAGGGAGCAGTTGGAGGATCCTTCCATTTCAGCAGATGCTGGATCTAGCTCATCTGATGAGGGAGACTTCTTCCGCATCCTGAAAAGTTGCCACAAAACACCAAGCGCCACCAAGCAGCCTGATTCGTACCTGGCCTACTCAACAGATGACGTCAAGATTCTCAAGACGTTTCCTGTGGTTCTCATGTTGTCTGTCAAACTCAACACACCTCCGTCTGCTTCTTCAGCTTGCGAAAGGCTGTTCAGCATAGCAGGTCTCATCTTCAGCCCAAAAAGAGCACGGCTAGCTGCAAACACTTTTGAAAATCAGCTTCTGCTGAGGATGAACCACAAGTTCATCTTCTCCACTTGAACCAGAAAGTTTGTGTGTGTGGTAGTGTGCCTCAGCTCATGAAGATTCCCCCAACATAGTTAAAAAAGTGAAAAAGTGGTCCTTGTGTTAAATTTTGCAAGACATTGTTTATTTTTTGAGTTGTATTCTATACCACATTTCATTCACCTGAAAAAGTGAAATAAAAAAACAAGGGGAGAATAATTTTTGGTTGTTTTGCTTGTTTTCATGCGTACTATAAAATACTTGTACTTTTGATACTTGAGTATATTTTTTCACAAGATACTTTTGATACTTAAGTACATTTAATGTGAGCTACTTTAAGACTTTTACTCAAGTAATTTTCTTATAGGTGACTTTAACTTTTACCAAAGTAATTTTCAGTTATGGTACTTATAGTTTTACTTAGTTATTTTTTTCAAGTACTTTATACACCTCTGGAGAAAAGGAAATGAGTGCAACAGAGAGCGATGAAACTGTGGACAAAAAAAGGAAAGTTCAGCTCGCCAGTAAGTCCGACCTGACTCGCTGTGGTGTTCACACTATGTGACTCTCTCTTCCCCCGTCAGAGTTTTGAGGCGTTCACACTACACGCGCCTGACTGCCGCACTGCTGTCCAGTCAGCCGCCTCTCGTTAATTCCTGGTTAATAAATGAGCCGCTTGTTGTTTCTGAGCGCAAATGATCGCTGTTTACAGTGATCACTGAAACAGGGCTCTTTTGTTAAGCATTTCTCTAATGTTTATTTTTTGCATCTTAATATTAAGAGATAATTAAGTATCCATTGGAATTTTAATTGTCATTAAGATTTAAGTGTACATTTGAGTGTTTTTAATGTTTGTAATGACATTTCTTTTCCGTTTGTATAGATTGATACCTCAGGAAGGATAAGTTCACAATAAAAGAGTTTAAGATTTTTTTTCCCATGTCCTTTTTCATTAAATAGGTCATGAAAAAAAATCAATAATTATCGATATCGACTGATATGAAAAATTAAAAAAAAGATATAGTTTTTAGCCGTATCACCCAGCCCTATGTTGAACAGGAATGGGCAGCCTTTATGAAATCCAACAGTACCCCAGATATATCTGCAAGCACTCTCTGGGAAACAGCAAAAGTAGCACTAAGAGGCAAAATAGTTTCATATTCCACATTTAAGAAAAAATAAGAAAATCCAAGTGAACACTTTTTACATCAGGACGTGAAGAGACTCGACCTTCAAACTCAATCAATAAAGAGTTATTTAAAACCAAACACAAACACTACCTCCGCCATCCCCGCTACCCTCCTGTGTGACCACCACAACTCCGCCATCCACACTGCAATCCTGCTACCTCTGCCTCCTCCGCTGTCTTCCCTGATCACGGCAACTCCGCCACCCCTACCGCAAATCCGCTACCCTCCATGATCACCTTGATTACTGCAACTTTGCCACCCCCGCTGCAATTCCACTACCCTCCGTGATCACTTCAACTCCGCCACCCCCACCGCAATTCCACTACCCTCCGTGATCACTGCAACTCTGCCACCCCCACCGCAATACCGCTACCCTCTATGATCACCGTAATCACCACAACTCCGCCATCCACACTGCAATCCTGCTACCTCTGCCTCCTCCGCTGTCTTCCCTGATCACGGCAACTCCGCCACCCCTACCGCAAATCCGCTACCCTCCATGATCACCTTGATTACTGCAACTTTGCCACCCCCGCTGCAATTCCACTACCCTCCGTGATCACTTCAACTCCGCCACCCCCACCGCAATTCCACTACCCTCCGTGTTTACGGCAATTCTGCCACCCACGCCGCAATCCCGCTACCCACCATGATCACCGCAACCACTCCTTGTCCTTTGGCATAAAATGTGTGACACAGTGTTCTGCTTTATAACATGATTTGTGGCTATTGTTGAATAAAATCAATTCAACAGAGCAGTGTAAACAATTATGGACAGTACAACATAAGAGTGGTGTGTCTGCTATAAGTACTTACTATTTAAATTGGATACCTGTTTATGCAATGGTTCTGTCTTTTATGCCTGTGTATTACGTGTGAATATATTCAATTTAATCATGAGAAGTACTGAAACCTCGAAATAAATTATGATAATAAATATTACTAAATTATATTATATATTATATATTAAATATATTACTAAATATTACTGTTTATATTTCATATCAAACACAATATACAGTCCTGTAACTTTCAACAGCAAATACGCAGGGATAATTTTTTTTTAACTATTTAATATTTTGCGGTGATGAGCTCAACACCACGGTAGGCATCACATGGCCACGGTATTGCGGTGATGCGTTTATCATCCCAGCCCTAATCACCAGTCACAAAATAGACAAAATGGGCTTCTTAGACAATAACACCTGCTCCCTCTGCCCCACTGCAATAAACAATCTTTACCACGCAGCTTGGCTCTGCACCCCAGTTCAACAGTTTTGGTCTGAGATCATGGGAAAGCTATTCCATATCCTCGATCTCAGCATTCCCTTCTCCCCCTCCATCTCCCTGCTAGATGATCTCCTCCACACTGACAATCCCGCAACATTTCCATACATTCATACTCGTTGCATTAACCATCGCCAAAAAGACCATTTTACTCAACTGGAAAGATAGAACAAAACTATCAAGAAACCACTGGATCAACCTGCTAGTTGACCACGCAAACTGGGGCCCTCCGTTGCATGGGGGCAAACTGGGGGGCCGGGTGGTCTATCCTGGGGTTGGGCTCCAGTTCATTTGGGCCTGTGTGCCGCCGCCAGCAAAGTATTACTGTTGGTTGGGGGCCTTGATTCTGGGTCCTGTGCTGTCCTGGGGAGTGGGAATGGGGTTGACGGTGCAGCGCCCGGGGTCCTCGGCCCGATTGCTCCTGGGGATGGCGTGGGCGCCTGTGTTTTGACCGTCCCAGGGGTTGTCCTGTCTCCCGTCTGGGTCGGGTTGCTGCGGGCTGCTGACCTGCAGTGGGGCCCCATCAGCGGCTGGGCCCTCTTGTCCTGGCCCCCTGGGCTTATTCATGGCGCCACAAGGGAGTTTGGCTGTGCCTCCTCTTGGTCTCTGGGGTGTGTTTCTCTCTGGCCCCGGTTGGCTCTCTGGGCATTGCCTCCTGGGTGTTCCTGCTGCCTGGGCGGGACGGACGCTTGGCCAGCGAGCCCCTGCTCAGTTGTGCTCTGGGATTTGGTGCCAATCACTCATGCATGTTGGCTCAGGGTTTACGAACGCCTGTCGTGTTCCATTCTTGAGTACTGGGACATGCCAGAATGGGCTGAGTCACTCAGGCTCCACACTAAATTCATGTTCTCTATGCAGGGCTGTACAGTGCAAGCATTTTACTCACATATGCACCTAAAAATAGATTGTGCGAGTAGGAAAAATAAAAAGGGCGCACACGTGCGAGTCGGGATTTCAACCCTTTCATTTTACTCCTAAAACAAATCCATACAAAGAGGATCAAAGTAGAGTAAAAATTTTGCAAATCTGTATGCAAATCGACAAGTTATAGCCTACAACACACGTCAAGCTCAAGGCCCAATCTCTCCGTCTGAGATCTGCACATACACATGCACGCACAGCGCAGTTAGTGATCAGCTGATCTGAGCGGTGGGGACTGTCATTAAAACTTTGTAAGCGTGAAGCTAATATTAGTTATTGCTCGGCTCAGTAGCCTCTCTGTCCTCCTCCATCTTCCTCCCTTTAACACATGCTGCAGATTAGTTTTGTGCCTCGTAGTCCCTTGTGCATTCTCATCTCACAGGTATCCATGGATCCAGTCTACCTGGTGGAGTAGTGGTTGTGCAGACCAGTCAGGCTTCATCTTCTGGTGCTGAGTGACATGGTGGTGGCGAGGTCATCTTGCGGAGGCTTCTCCTGGTTGGTGTGGTAGAGAGGAAGACGTGCTGCACAGGCTTCTTCTGGTTGGCATGGTGGAGAGAGGAAGACGTGCTGCACAGGCTTCTTCTGGTTGGTGTGGTGGAGAGGAGGACGTGCTGCACAGGCTTCTTCTGGTTGGCGTGGTGGAGAGAGGAAGACGTGCTGCACAGGCTTCTTCTGGTTGCTGTGGTGGAGAGGAGGACGTGCTGCCCAGGCTTCTTCTGGTTGGCGTGGAGGAAAGGAAGACGTGCTGCCCAGGCTTCTTCTGGTTGGTGTGGTGGAGAGGAAGACGTGCTGCTCATCCATTGCTGATAGCTTGGTGTTGCGCTTCATCCCCTTGAACACACAATTCTATATAAACACTGTATACAACGTAGTCTCATTAAATATTCATATAATATCATACAAAAAGTAAGGCACAAATTTCATGCATATCTTACGAATGACCGACAACATGACCAATCAGCGCATGCGCGAGCCCCAAAAAGAACTCTGAAGCGACAGCCTTAAAAATGCCAGACATTCCTTTCACTCTCAGCTGACATTCCTTTCACTGTCAGCTGGAACCGTAACATTACAATACGCATTGAAATAAGCCCGACAACACTTCCAGTGATGGTTAGGTTTAGGGATAGCATTACAGGGTTCAACTAATGGAAATAAAATAAATATTTCCCGCTAGAAATGTGATCAAAACGCACCCCAACTCATAAACTTCTCCACTGAAAACTTAATGAATGTCCGCTGACAATGTAAGGAATGTCCGACATGTTTTCACAGATGGAGCAGCCTGCATCGAACGTCACATGATGTCCGGATTACGTGGGTTATGTACGAATTTTAGTGCAATGTTTTTCGTACTAATTTGTACAAATATTTCATGAGACTAGGTTGCTGTATATTAGCTGTTGTCATGTTGACAACTTCGTTAACATGAGGCCTTTATTTTGACATACTGTATACATATGAACATATGGCATTCATTGAACCCGTTCATATTTTCGGTGAATGTTCACATTCATTTGAAAACTCTCACGACAGAAAGTGTTTTTCAGGTTTTATGACATTGTTTATAGCAAACACTAGTGAACCTCTTCTTCACTCGCTTTGAAGCAGAGTCACAGGTGAGGACACTACATCCACCAGCCCACAGCAGCTACACCCTCACTGTTGAGGAACATGAGGTGCGGTGAACACTGAGGGCGGTGAACCCAAAGAAAGCTGCGGGACCTGATGGTGTCTCGGGACAGGTGCTGAGGACCTGCACTGATCAGCTAGCAGGCATCTTCACTAAAATCTTCAACCACTCCCTGTCTCAAGCAGTCGTCCCACCCTGCCTGAAGTCCTCCATAATCGTCCCACTCCCGAAAAAGAACACCATCAGCAGCCTAAACGATTACCGACCAGTAGCACTCACACCTGTCATCACAAAGTGCTTTGAGAAACTTGTCTGGACCCACATCACCTTCTACCTCCCGCCCAGGTTTGACCCCCACCAGTTCATCTACAGAGCCAACAGATCGGCGGACGCTATATCCTCGGCTCTCCACTCTGCTCTGTCCCACCTGGAGCAGCAGGGGGGATATGCACGGCTACTGTTTGTGGACTTCAGCAGTGCATTTAACACTATCCTCCCAGACAGACTGGTGATAAAACTGTCAAACCTGGGAATACCACACTCCACCTGTTGCTGGATGAAGGACTTCCTGACAGCTCGCTCCCAGAGGGTGAGAGTAGGCCCCTACATCTCCTCAGCACTTAGTCTCAGCACCGGCTCCCCCCAGGGCTGTGTGCTGAGCCCCCTACTCTACACCCATGACTGTGTTCCTGCCCACCCAAGCAACAACATTGTCAAGTTTGCGGACGACACTACTGTGGTGGGGCTCATCTCCGGGGGGATGAGTCTGCTTACAGGGATGAGGTGAAGCAGCTGGCACTGTGGTGCTCAGGAAATAACCTGGTCCTGAACACTGCCAAAACTAAGGAGATGATCATCGACTTCAGGAGGAAGAAACCTGCTGTACTGGCGTTCCGTCTGCATGTTGCAAACGCCACTTAACGAGCTGCAGGCACAGTAACTTCAATCTGATGCGAATGACAGGAGATGTAATCCAGTTTCAAAACATTTAATAAAAAGAAAGAAAGTTCAAATTACAATCCGTCACACGGTAGAAAAACTATGTGGTCCCATGCCTGATGCAGCTCTCTCCTTAACTAAACTGAGCACCGCCCAAGACTTGACTCACTAAATTAAAGGCACAGTATGCAAGTTTTGTGGACCGGAGCCCATACAATATACATTCAACGCAAATGTGTTCCTAGCTTTTAACATTGTTTATGCATTATACAATGAAATGAAATTATGAATCATGAAATTTGCATCATGTTTAAATTAACTTAAATTCTCACACTGTGGCTCTTACACCTGCCATCAGCCCTCTGTTCATTGGTGATGACTGTGTAGAGAGGGTCTCCTGCTTCCGGTTTCTGGGTGTAGAGATAGAGAACGACCTGACATGGAGCATCAACACCACCACCATCATCAAGAAGGCACAGCAGAGACTGCGCTTCCTGTGGGTACTCAAGGGTACCACCTTGCACAAAAACTGCTGGTGTCATTCTACCGGTGCTCCATTGAGAGCATCCTCACCCACTGCATCTGTGTGTGGTTCTCGAGCTGCACAGTGGCAGACAGGAAGGCTCTCCAGAGGATTGTCATCACAGCCCAAAATATTATTGGATGCCCTCTCCCCTCCCTGGAGGAACTGTGCAAAACCCGGTGCCTTAAGAAAGCACAAAAAATTGCCAGCGATACATCACATCCTGGCAGACGCTACAGGGCGCTGAAATCACGCACAAACAGACTAAAGAACAGTTTCTATGCCAGAGCCATAGCTGCACTCAGCAGAGCTGGGCTGTAATGTTTTCTTCTCTGTTACGATGGAAAGTGCAATACCTTACATGCTTACATGTCAATTGTGGTGAATACGAATATGTTATGGTCCTATGTTTTTGATGGTGTCTTTTAATTATTTATTCTAAACATTCTTTTAAATCTGCACCTTAAGGACTACATCCAATTTCATTCTACTTGTACAATGACAATGAAGACCAGGAAAAAAAAAGAAAAAATATTGGTTGCTGGGAATAATGCAGCATCTCACATTATTGACTTCTAATGTCAATAATGTGACATTAGTGCCTGTTTGTACTCTTCCCCACCCATCTTATCTCGTTCTGTCTATCATCTGTTTCCCCCTCAATTCACAAAGGTGCAGCACTTTTCTCTCTTGCTCATAATAAGAAAATCCAATAAAGAATGACAGCTTAGTTTCCAGGGAGGGCTGGTGATGGTCACGCACATGCAAAAAATACACTATATTGCCAAAAGTATTCGCTCACCCATCCAAATAATCAGAACCAAGTGTTCCAATCACTTCCATGGCCACAAGTGTATAAATTCAAGCTCCTAGGCATGCAGACTGCTTTTACAAACATTTTTTAAAGAATTGGCTGCTCTCAGAAGCTCAGTGAATTCCAGCATGGAACTGTGATAGGATGCCACCTGTGCAACAAATCTAATCGCGCTTCTCCATCTGGCAATCTGATGGATGAGTCTGGGTTTGGCAGTTGCCAGGAGAACGATACTTGTCGGACTGCATTGTGCCAAGTGTAAAGTTTGGTAAAGGGGGGTTTATGGTGTGGGGTTGTTTTTCAGGAGTTGGGTTGGCCCCTAGTTCCAGTGAAAGGAACTCTGAATGCTTCAGCAAGACATTTTGGACAATTCCATGCTCCCAACTTTGTGGGAACAGTTTTGAGTTGGCCCCTTCCTCGTCCAACATGACTGTGCACTACTGCACAAAGCAAGATCCATAAAGACATGGATGACAGAGTCTGGTGTGGATGAACTTGACTGGCCTGCACAGTCAACCTGATAGAACACCTTTTGGATGACTTAGAGCAGAGACTGAGAGCCAGGCCTTCTCGTCCAACATCAGTGTGTGACCTCACAAATACACTTCTGGAAGAATGGTCAAAAATTCCCGTAAACACACTCCTAAACCTTGTGGACAGCCTTTCCATAAAAGTTGAAGCTGTTATAGCTGCAAAGGATGGACCGACGTCATACTGAACCCTATGGATTAGGAATGGGATGTCACTTAAGTTCATATGCGAGTCAAGGCAGGTGAGCGAATACTTTTGGCAATATAGTGTATCAATATTATCAACCTTCAGGTCACTGAGGTTCTGGGGTGCGGGGTTATGACCCTCAACACAACGACTCAGATGATCCCATAGGTTTTCTATGGGATTCAGGTCTGGAGAAAGTGCAGGCCACTCAGTTTGAGGTAACCCAGCAGCCGTTCCCTTAATGAGCTGGGACACTGTTATCCATGAAGATAAAATCAGGCCTGTGTTGCTCATGCATAGGCACAATGACGGGATTAATGGTGTTATTCAGGTAGCGTCGGCTTATCACAGTACACAACGTTCACAAGGTGTAGGGCAGTCCTGTATTGACTCTACACACCTGCCTAGATTGTAACACCACCATGTCCAAAGGCTGATGCATAATATCCTCCTTGATGTCTCCAGCGTTGGCGGCCATCATCTCTGCTCAGTGTCAATCAACTTTCATCAGAACAGCACTGAAGCCCACTGGTTCCTTGTCCAAGCCAAATGCTCCCTGGCCCATGCCAGACGATGACGCTTGTGTCTGGTGGTGTGGTCAGGTACCATTGCAGGTTGTCTAGCATGCAGACCATGATGACTAAGTGGTTTCGAACGGTCTGACATGACACTTAGGTGCCTCTCACCTCCCTTCAACATGCCTGGAGTTGAGTGGCATTCAACATCTGGTTCCACTGTTCACAATGGAGCAGTCATCAGCATGGGATGTGGCTAAATGATGTCCACTTCTGTGCTTTTCTATGACTCTCTGTGTCTCTGTTGCAACCTGCTGATGACACTCTGTGACACTGTAAGCTCAGTGGCAACTTCCCTCTGAGAACATCCCGGTTGAAGCCTCGCAATGACCAGGTACTGATGATCAATTGTTAGACATTGTCTTGGTCTCAATGGTGTCAAAATGTGAACAAAATGATGAAGAGGACTGTTGTTATAAATTGTTATAGAAACAAAACATTTAGTAGTTGATTCATGGATCAGACACTCGTTGTGATTTTGTGGTTAATTGCCTTGTTCGAGAACAGTATGTTATGCAATAAATCCTGAAACAGCTACACGTGTGCATTCAAAAGATTGGAAAAGGTCAAATTAATTTCACCTGTTAAGGTTTTAGTGCATTTTAGGGGGACTGAAATTTCATCCAAAAGTCCAATAACCCTAACTTTTTGTGAGTAGTGCATACGTCAAAGTGTTTTTTAGCGGCTGGCAAAAGGGAGCACTCTAATGCATCCTGTGAGTCATTTTGGGGCTTTTGGGATACACAGTTGGAACTTGAAAGAGATGGTATATCAAAGCCACAGAGATCGAAGCACAAAGTGGAGACCAAAGAGCAGAGCTCTTGTGTACTGCACTAGTTATTCCTCAGAAGAAAGCTGTTATTGTTATTGGACATGTTGCTATATTACTGGTTATGGTGCAGTTATAGGGTGATTGTTGGGTTTAATCCAGTACTCATATGGTGGGCAGTAAGGTGTCAGGAGGGGAATGAGAGGCAGGGGAACTTTACCTTTACCACAGGAGTCTTCTGCACTGGTGCTGGTTGTAAACTGGGAGGAGTTGCCATCCTGATCGAAGTCACCTTTTCATTAGTTTTATTTCCTGCTGGTGCAGATACCTGAATTTCAGACATGACAGCCAGTTAAGAAGATGTCATACTGCATTGGTCTGTGCACTTCAGTGTCAAAGGAAATCAAATGCAGCAGCACATGCATACCTGTGGGAACAATATTCTAGGCGCTTGACCACTGATGCCTCTTGGTGCCCGCTGGGCTTGCACCAAAGCCTGCTGGGATATCAGCATCAGTTGACCACTGTCACTGCAGATCAACATCATACCTGCCAGAATTACAGAAGAAGACTTATTGCTGATTTGTCCTGAAAAGAGAGAGCTGGGGGTGTGTGTACATTGTGGACAAGACATAGCCTAGTACACCCATAGTACAGCAGCTTGTGGCAAACATTTAACACAGGCCGAACAGTCAACTGAATATGAAATTGGAATTGAAAATCTAAAATATGTAAACATGAAGTGAATACATATGAGAGCATCAACAAAACAGGACAGGACTCTAGACCACGAACAGTGACATGGCACACTTCACCTGGTGGTATCTGGATATTGGCTGGGAGCTGTGGGGAAGCCGCTGGTGGCATTCGAGGAGTCATAGTGACTGGGTGTGGACCTGCTGCCCTTGGTACAGTTATCACCACAGTCCTTCCTGGAGTTGTGGCCTGGTTCATGGAGGTCACCTGGCTCAAAGCTGGTTTTGTCACCTGTGGATGACCGTTGGCATTCACTCGTCCTGGGGTGGCCACCTTCGCTACCACCATGACGGAAGGTGAGGACGTCTGACAGGCTTGGACAGGAACTGTGGAAGAGGCAGGTTGCTGGCCATTGGGGGTGACTTTAGGTGGGCCAGACACAGAGTCCCCTTTTAAAACGCCTGCAGTAGTGGTAATAGATCCTGCGGCCCCACAGAGTTCCAGCGTTTGGGCTTCAATGACAACTTTATTTGTGGCCATAATCTTTTTTTTAAATGAAAAAAAATGTGACTTTAGATATGATATGAAAAAAATATATGAAATAAAAAAGTGGATTTTTTTCCAAGCAATATGACATTAATTTAACAAGCTGCTAAATATTGTACCACAACATTTCACCCATCTAACTTCAATTGTGTACTTTAAACTTCCAAATTCACCACGACCATTAAGTGAATGTTGTTAACTAGCTAGCTTATGTAATGTCACTAGTAAAATAGCGTTACTGCTAACGTTTCCTTATGTGTTTTTAATATATACACATACATAATGTGATTTCTATTTGCTTGTTTGGTTTGGTACATGCAAGTTATGCTTGCAGACAGCTAGTTTAACGCGATACAATAAACATCAGCGTTTGTTAACGTTAGCTATGCGATTCGTTTCGCTTGCAGATTTTGACTGGAGGTTGCTGTTGTTTCATTCAAAACAACAAACTCAACAAAATAACCGTTGGGGCGACGTTCGCTGTCACACAACTGTCATATAAAGTCGTCCCCACTGTGTATACTTCAAGAGAAATGAAGCCAAGCACTCACCTGTTGTCGGTGTTTTTATGGCAGCATGATGCCTGAACAGACCCTGGTCCGGTGCTGCATTTGAGGGCACACGGGAAAGATAGGCGCACAATGGTTGACTACGAGTGGAAAATACATTAATTTATCACAATATCTATGACTTGAGAATATGTGACAGATTGCATGTGGGCTGAAAAAGTAAGTTTTCAAATACTATGTAATGTCACGCCATTGTTCATAAGCGTTGACGTAAAAAGTGTAGCTCACTCATATACTAACTTATACAAAAACTTAACATACACAAAGTAGTTGTTGTTAGAGCACGATACACCATTAATTCCTGTTTAAAATCGCCTATGTAGGTAACCAGAAACCTGTGGTTGAAACTTGTCCACTTTAAGCGTTGCCTCTTGACTACATCAATAAATATTTACACAGACTTAAGCCATCCAAAGGCATTGAGTCACTGATACAGTTAAGCCAAAGGGGAAAATCCCCGCCTGGGTTTTTATTGATATATTTATTTTAAGTCAACAACATATAAATAAATTAGATTTTTACGATGTCATGACACCTGGCTCTGGTATTCGACTCACTCTACTGCCCTCTGCAGGAAACAGGCGTGTCATACATATAGCTGAACATCTGACTGTGTCAGAGGTATCCATCCATCCATCCATCCATTATCTACCTCTTATCCTGATAGGATAGCGGGGGGCTGGAGCCTATCCCAGCTGTCTTAGGGCGGAAGGCAGGGTACAACCTGGACAAGTCGCCACCTCATCGCAGTGTGTCAGACTAAATAACAGAAAATTCAGTGTCTCATTATAATCATTCATGCATTAATTAATTCATTCATTACCGCTGCTCATCCCATTCATGGTCGCAGGGCGTTGGAGATTATCTGATATTGGCTAAAAGCCAAATACACCTGGATACACTCGGGGCCTATTCAGATTGATGGTAATTACCTGTGACCAAAGCCTTTCTGAGATTTTATATTATATTATTTATCTAGCGCTCTTGACGATTGCAGAAAAAAAAAATGAGGCATTTTTATACTGACAAAGGAATCTGTGTTCATCATGCCATGTTTGGAAACATATGAACACAGTCGACAGATCCATTCAAACCTGGGGATTAGAAGACATCCAATCATGGTTGCTGTTGTGACTCCTTGAGCAAAAAACTCCAAGTGTTTTTGACTATGAAATGAAAAAATGAAAAAGTGATGTAAATGATTTTTATTTATTTATATTTTTTCCCCATCTTTTTCCCCCTAATATATATATGTGTATATATATGTGTATATACACATATATATACACAAATATATATATATATAGAGAGAGAGAGAGAGAGCTGGCCAGCATGTTTTTTCTTAAATCACACTGTAAATACAAAACAACAGTCCTTAAATCATTGTTTTATAAATTAATTGACCTATAAAACATGACATTAGAGAATTTGGATTTTTTTTTACTACTCAAACTGATCAATCAAAATATTTGGAAATTAATATAATAATTAGCTCTAGTTATGCACTTTCATTGATGCATATTTAGTTAGGTATATTTCATTTTATAAAATTATTTGTTTCCAGGGACTTTAATGAAAAGATGATGCTGGTTTGCATTGTGGGAGTTGTAGGATAATGCTAACCCATAATACGCACCAAAAGTCTTTGTTTCTTCTTTGTCTTCTAACATTTTAAAAGTAAAACACTAAAACACTGTTGTTTTAGTTACCTATGTCACCTTTCAACTGTGAACCCAGACTACTATCTTTTGCTGTTCAAACTTTATCTAACTGAGTTTATAGACACCTGATTCCTCTATTTATGCCCTCCCAGCAAGTGTAAGACCAAATCTTCATCTTCAGCCAGAGAGAGCCCAGTGTCCAGGGCTGTGTGCTCCTCATTCTGTTGCCTCACTTTCTTCCTCTTTCCTGATGTCAGCTCCTCCTCCTCCTCGCTGCTGTCACTGCTGTGCTGCCGTTTGGTTGACATTATCTGATCCTCCTCTTCAGAGTGCAGTTTGTCAGGGTCTGGCAGAGTACTGGGGTCAAATTCGTCTTCGCTATTATTGGCCAGGTATGCCAACACCTCGTCTTCGTCCTCGTCCGATTTTTGTCCATGCTGCTTGCTGGCCTCCCTCCTGGCTGCCTTTGCTTTCAGCCTCTTCTCTCTGTGTTTGGCTTTCACTTTGCGGCTATACTCCTGCTTGTCAAACTCCTGGTCCTCACGTTTTAGCCTCTCCCGGGCCTTCTCGACATTGATACCAGAAACCCCGTCCTCTTCCTCGTCTTCATCAGTCACTGCCCGTTGAACTGGGGGCCAGAGCTGCACGGCCTCCCCATCCTCGCTGAAAGTCACTCTGGTGTTAATTTGGAAGTTTCTCTTGAGGGCTTTTTTGGCTTCTTTGAACTTTGTCTCTTTTGCCTCTTTCTTTTTGGAGTCCATGGCAGGTTCCTCAGAACTCTCCTCGCCCTTCGTCAGATTGAAGACATCCTTTCTTTTGACAGTCAGCAGGTCCAAGTCTCTTAGATCATCATCATCGTCGCCTTCATCGTCACTGTCATCTGCATCCAGATGCAGTACGACTTCATCACCACTTTCCTCATCTTCACCAGAATCTTCCGACTCTGAGATCTGACTGTCTTCACAAGAAACGTTTCCTTTCAGCGGGGCCTTAAAGCTTCTCAACTCTACCTCTTCTTCACACTGCTCCTCCTCCTCTTTCTCTCCTTCTTTCTCATCTCTCTGTGCCTGAGCTTTACTTAGGAAGCGCACCCTTGGAGCCACAGCAAGGCCCAGGGACATGGCATACTCCTGAATCTCGAGTTTAAAGACATTGAACACCTCTTTGTTCTTCATCAGGTAGACGGATCGCAGGTAAGAAACAAAGCACCTCTGAGCCCTCTCCTTCTGCTCCTTCTCCTGGGCCAGAAAGGACTCCAGCTTCTGCTGAACATTCTGCAGTTTGTCTGGGTTCACCTGGAATCAATCAGAAAACAAAATTGAAGAATAGAGATGATGTTGTAAGTAACACTCAAATCTGTTCATACATTAACACACACCTTGAGGATTTCTTGACCACTAGTAGTGCTATGGAGCAATAGTTTAATGTGGTGGTACTTGTCAGCATCTCTTTCTCCTGGTTTACCACCCACACTAGGGATGTCACTTGAACCGTCCCGAGTAGATGCCAAAATTCTTCAAGTATGACGGTACTTGTTATATTTGTTGTTTCGGAATACATGTTTCAGAAATGATAGAAGATGTTTTTGAAGTGCAGTGAACACTATTGACAGGTCGACGAGACAAACCTATGGGCCGGACAAGAGCCAGTTAATGTGTTAGGATGCAAAGAGCTAATATTAGCTTGTGCTGGTCCTGGGGGGTATTCCAGAAAGCAGGTTAAGTGAAAACTCTGAGTATGTTAACCCTGAAATGAGGGAATCTGAAATCTGAATTTGAAATGTTTTACGCAGTGTTTTAAGCTTAGATGTGCTGTCATTCTCCAATAAATAGCTGTTTGAATGGTATCCTTTTTCATTAGACTCAAACGTTTATCTCAACAACTTCCTCTGGACACACCACAGTTTTTTTTGGGTGGTGTTAAATTACTAGCACCTACAGTACATAATGAAATAGCCACTGAATGACAAGTCATTTAAGCTACTTTGTTTAATAAATCAAATATGAATAAAAATAAATAAATCAATCATGATCAATTAAAATATACCTTACCTGTTTGAATGATGCTTTTATATTTAAAGTTAAGCTGCTTCCAAGTCTGTCTCTCCCCTGTGGGATTACACCTACACGATAGTCAGATTTTATCCTAAACCACTCCACCACTTTTGTGCATGCGCTTAACTCAAGGTGAACATACTTAGAGTTGAGGAGGCAACACAGATTTACATCAGGAACAAGTTATATTGGGGGATGGTAAATTCTCATGTTATTGTGTGTTCAAATGTAATCTTGTAAAATGTTGTTTTTGGTGAAAAACTTCAATAAATACTATTGTTTGAACTATTGTTTCTTTTTTGCAATATATTGCCCTTTTCTACAATATACATGTTTTTTTTACCAAATATGTTTCTCTGTTTGCTATTTTGTATTGCAACTGCTATAGAGCAACTTCCTTAAATAACTCCCAGGAAAATTAAGTTCTAGATGACTGCAAACCTATACAGAGAAGCTGCAGTCTAAACTATGAAATAATGTTGTTGTTGAAATTATTGTACTTCAGTTACACAGAAGTACTGGGAATGAATTCTGGGAATTGAATATTGGAAGAATAGCAACCATAAAATATTTTTACTAATCATTCTGTTGCTGATATATAATACACCCCTCACAGTGCACACACTGACATATTTTTAATTTAAACTATTCGGTGCCAAACAACAGCAACAATCTCTATCTCAAACAATCTATTCTATCCTTAAATGCACTTCATTACAAGACAGGATCCCATGCTCTTTGAGTGTTGTCATGTTATGTGTTGTCTGTGTAACGGGCGTGCCTGGCCTACCCGTTACATCTGGTTATTGTCCTGCATCTTTGGAATTGCACTGCACTCTACAGATCGAACTGTACATTGCAATCCACGCGACACATATTGCAGAAAAAAAAGATGGCCACAGAGATGAGCTGTACTGCACTGAATCATGTGTTGGATGTCTTGTGATGCTGTGAATGTGTGAATGTGTCAAGTCTCACCTGGATCTTATTGATGGGAACCTTCTTGTCTTGCAGCTGGCTGACCATGCCCTTCTCCTCTGAGGGGAGCAGCAGAAGTAGGGCCTCTCCACCCTCCTTGTACCTTGCTGTCCGACCCACTCTGTGGATATAGGTGTCTGCGTCCTCCGGACAATCAAACTGCAGCACCCAATTGACAGTGGGGAAATCCAGGCCTCTGGCCGCTATGTCGGTAGCAAAGAGCACTGCATTCTGTTTCCTTATGAAGTCATTGTAGACCTCCACCCTCTTCATCTGCTGTTGCTTGCCATGCAGAGCCAAGACGGGCATGCCTGGTCTGAGGCGGCAAAAAACCCGGAACAGGTACTGCACCTCCTTGCAGCAGGCGAAGAAGACAATGATCTTCTTCTTCAGGTGGCTCCTGATGAAGGAGTAAAGCATACTGACCTTCTGGTGGAGCTCACACACAATATAGCTCTGTTCCAAGGTGGCTGGGGTACTAAACTTAGCCTTCTCGTGAACCCACACGTACTCTGGGTCTTTGAGGCTAAGCCGTGCCAGGTCTTTCACCGACTTGGTCTGCGTGGCGGAAAAAAGCAGAGTCTGTCGGGACTTGGGGAGGTTTTCCACGATGGCGTTGAGTGTGTCTGCGAAACCCATGTCCAGGATGCGGTCCGCCTCGTCCAGGACAAGCATGTGTAGGTTGGAGGCATGGAAGGTGGCCGTCTCGTCCATATGCTGGAGCAGCCGGCCCGGGGTGCAGATGACGATATTGGTGCGATGGATCCTCTCCGACTCGCTCTTAAGGTCTTTCCCACCGATAATGAGCCCCGCAGAGAATTCGTGATTCTTGCCCACCTTGCGGAGGACCTCGAAGGTCTGGTAGGCAAGTTCTCTTGTGGGAGATATGATGAGAGCGCCGAGACCGTCCACGGAGCTCCACTGCTGGCGGTACAGACACTCTAGCACCGGTATGAGAAAGGCTAAAGTCTTCCCAGAGCCAGTCTTAGCTGCGCCGAGGACATCTTTACCGAGCAAAGCAAAGCCGATAGTCTGTCTCTGGATTTCCGTGGGTTGTCTGAATTGAGCCCCTTGCAAACCCAACAAGGTTTTCTTTGAAATGGGGAAGTCTGAAAACTTGACAGCTTCTTTGGCGTTTATTTCACCGTACCTGCTAACTAGCCTGTCGATGTACTCCCGTTCGACCTGCCATTCGGGCTTCTTCTGCCCTCTGCCTTGCTTCACTTGTGCTTTCGTCTTGTTGTATTTTTTCTTCCATTTCTCGAAGTTTTTGACGGGGTCGGCACCGTCTTTCATCTTCACGGTTTTAGGTTTCTTCACGAAAGAACTTGCGCCCCTTTTATCCATGATTTAAAAAGCGCAGAGCGACAAAACAGAGTTTAAAAAAAAAAAGACAGATTCGCTGTACAGCGTGCAGCAGACAGCCTTTCGTCGCATGTACCAAGACGTCATCACCACACGACATTCCATATGATTATGCCCTCAGATTTACCTGTCAGGCATTACTTTGCTAAAAACTACGACGCTTCAAAACGCACTTGGGACGTTCTCATATTATTTAATAATTAAAAGCACCAAGAAGTTAAAAATAAGGTTCTATCAATAAATGAAAAAAATAAAATTAAATGTCTTCAAAAATAGCAATGGACATGATGACGACGAACATTGTCCAATATTTTCTGATAATTTATCCTTAATAAAACATTTCTAATGTATATTAAAATAGTCGAAAATGTCCATCATGACTAAGATATTTGCTCATAAAAAGTCTGTCACCCTGCCACTGCAATAAGTATCACTCCCTGAGTAATAAGTAATGAAGTAAAAAAATGTAAAATTAGATCTGAATAAATAGCCTGCCTATTAGTTCTTTAACAAAACATCACTGCAATGCTTAAAATTATATCTTATTTATTCATGGACGCAAACGGAACAAAAAGATTACCCAAAAGAAGAAACTACGTAGTGAGGGGAGTTGGCCCTACCTGGGAGACTATACTCTGGGAAACAACAACCTACTGCAAGTCGTATGGCCAGAAGAAAAAGCATTTCCCAGTTTCAAAACAACTGTGTCAACAGGGAGTTTTCCTTTTCTGAGGCTGACAATCTGATGCATCTTCACCGTTAACTTAATATTTCACTTGTTAGTTGACAGTCAAATCAGCCGTCTTACTGTTTCCCCTGGATAAAAAACAGAAGCGGTGACGCTTCCGGATCACATGCTGCTTGAGAAAACGAGGTCAACGGAAGTTTAATGAATATCATTCCAAAACAAAAGCACTTCGTCTTATGGATGGATGGATAGATAGATAGATAGATGCAAATAAATCCTGACGGCGAACTGTGGAACTAAGAGTAAATAACGTGGTTTAGCAGTTCCATTGTTGTGTAAAAAGGCATGATATAAAATAAAATCCATTAAAAACATTGACTTTGCATATGAAAAACTATACCAATACTCTGACAACGTTTCAGTAAGTAGGCCTATAGTTTTATTATGCACTTTTGGTCACTGAAAGTAATGTAATCCATGTGAAACAACTGACAAGGAAGTAATATATTTGGTGAACAATTGTCCTGTTCATGCAGTTATATCTTGGCTTTCTCAAGCAGAGTATGTTGCTGGACTTTACTTGACATTTTCTGAATTGTATCCATCCATCCATCCATTTGCTACCGCTTATCCTCACATAGGGTGGAGCCTACCCCAGCTGTCTAAGGGCGACACCACCAGTTCATGGCAGGGCACATAGAGACAAACAACCACTCACACTCACATTCACACCTACAGGCAATTAAAATTAGCCAATTAAACTAATCGCCATGCATGGTTTTGGATGGTGGGAGGAAGCTGGAGTACCCCAGTAGAACCCATGCAGACACAGGGAGAACATGAAAACTCCACACAGAGAGGCCCAGGGCTGGGAATCAAATCCAGTACCTTCTTGCTGTGAGGCGACAGGGCTAACCACCACTGTGCCGCCTGAATCATATCATAAAATATATTTTATGTCTATAGACCTTTTCCCAGTAGACATTTTCACTTCATACAGTAGTTGGAAACTCACACGTGCTCATAGTGGAGATCAAAATCAGAGAATGATTTATAAACAACTGATTTTTTTATGTAATAATGTAATAATGTCATCTTCACCCTATGAAGATAAGCTGTAGAAAATGGATGGATGGATGGATGGAAGGATAATGTCATCTTCACTGCTCAACAGTTGAATTACTTTTTGTTGTGGCTATACCTTGCTACCAACAGTTTTTTGTACAAAATAACTAAGGCATTAAAAAAACTTATTTTACAGAAAATGATGAAAATTAGAGAACAACAATCATTGTAGCGTGGAAAAAAAAGGTTACAGCAGTTAACAATTAGTGGGAAGTGTACAGGCTTTTGTTTGAATGACTTCAGCACATCTGCATCCATAGGATATCACTAATCTCTCACACTGCTCTGGTGTGATTTTGGTCCACTCTTCTTCCAGTCTCTTCCACAGTTTGGTGACTGTAGTGGGTTTCTTGGCCATAACTTTGTCGCCAAGGATTTTCCAGAGGTTCTCTAATGGGTTTAGATCAGGACTCTGGGCGGGCTATTTATTATTTCAGTGTTTTCAGTTTCAAGGAATTGCTTTACCCGTTTTGCTGTGTGACAGAGCATTGTCCTGCATGAATACTGCCGGCTGATTGGGTAATGAATGCAGGAAAGGATACATATGTTGTTGAAGAAGGTTCTGGTCAGGGCTGTACAAAATTCAGAATTGCATTGAGAATGAACCCTAAATTCCAATTCAATTCTTGAATTTGAATTGCGGTTGCAATCAGGAAGCAGAATTGCAATTCAAATTCAAATTGCAGGAAGTAGAATTGAAATTCCATGAAAATCGAAGAAATTCATGATGCATAATTAAGGTGTATTTAATAATGAAGCTTTAAAGTATATATTTACAACATGAATTTCATACAAATATGGAAAACCAAGATGGATGCCGCCAATGAAAACTTTGTTGTGCTTGTGTAATACTTATGATATAATAATTATTAAAAAGATGAGTTGCTAAACTAAGCTAGGCTAATGCTAATTAATGCTAAGCTAGTGCTAGGCTAATGCTAATTAATACTAAACTATGCTAAGTAATGCTAAGTAATGCTAAGCTAGTGCTAGGCTAATGCTAAACTAGTGCTAAGCAATGCTAAGCTAGTGCTAGGCTAATGCTTATTAATGCTAAGCTAGTGCTAGGCTAATGCTAAGCCACAATAGCATGAATGATGCTCCGTAGGTTTGATTGCTGGAGCTTTAGTTGAGGGTCGATGAAACACCTGAGACAGTAATGTAGTTACTGGTATTATATTAAATGATTTGAACAAAAACACTTGAAAGGAATAATGATGCCAAAACTAAACAAGAACAACCAAACACAGGCCTTAAAATGTAACAGTCTTAACTTTTCCTTTAACTTTTTCTAAATCAAAGTCATTGTAAATTCAATCCCACACATAAGCATTGTTCAACGATGTTCACACAATTTCATCAACAATTCAAAATCCATTTCACTTAAAGTGCCTATTTCTGTATGGGGTTTAGGACCCAACTAATCTCATGTGTGTGGAAGAGATTCAGTCAGTCCTACCACACCACTAGAGAATTGTGTGTAGAGCAGGCTTGAGGCCTACTAATGTGTCAGTCTTGTCTTGTTGTTGCTCACCATCCAAAAAGTGTCCATCCACACCAAAGCCCGACCAGTGTTTGCAGCAATCTCTGACTTAAGTCGGAATGCAGAAAGCTCATGCAGACCAGAACGATGCTGCCTCAGTGACAAAACATTTCAGGAATTATTGAGCATTAGATGCAACACCTTTACCCTGTGAAGTACTTAAATGATTACTGGATATACCAAAACATTGTTTGATTTGATGACTTTGAAATAAAGATATATTGCTCAACTTTCCAACATTAAGGAAATGTTTGCTTGTTAGTATTAGTGTCTGTACTTCCATTTGGAAGAAAAATGTATGTTAAAAGTATCTCATTCTCACTGATACGTGATGAGAATGAATTTCTCTGAATTGCATTGAATTCAATTCCACTTCCTGCAATTCAAATTCAATTCAACATCCTGTGGGGTGGAGTCATTTCAAATTCAAATTCATCCATTGAATTAAATTGAATTCTGAAATTCTGAATTTTGCACAGGCCTGGTTCTGGTAAAAATTTACATTCACTCGGTAGAAGTGGCCTAACTCCTGCTATGGAAAAAATGCCCCAAACCATGACACTTCCTCCTCCACTTTTCACTGACTTCTTTACACACTTTGGGTTCAGTCTTTCCACAGTTTGTCGCTGAACATAATGTTTCCCATCGGACCCAAATAAATTAAACTTGCTTTTGTCACTGTACTGAACTTTGGACAAGTTCTCCTCTGTCCACACAACATGCTCCTCAGCAAAGGTTAGTCTAGCCTTTTGATTCTCTCTGCTGATGAGAGTTTTGGTCACTGCAGAGTGGGCTGTCAGTCCAAATATCCCTAAACATTGAGACACTGTATGACGAGACAGATTCCTACTCTTTACAGCATTGAACTGCTGAGCAATTCCAGTTTCAGTGTTGAAATGATTGCCAATTGAGATCCTCCACATTGTCCTGTCCTCTCTGTCATTTGTCTTTCGTGGATGACCAGCCGGGGACTTGAATGAGTTTGTGATGTTGTAAAGATGCAATATTCTTGAAATCACAGATTTGGAAGGACCAACTTGTCTTGTTATGGGTGATAGGGTAATCCCTTTGGCCTTCATCTGGATACCCTGCTGCCAGAGGGTTTCAGTCACTTTTGAATGGCTCACCATCTTGCAGAGTCAGTGAAACTGGAAGTTAGCCTGCCAGTTAAATAGGGGTTGTTAGATAATCAAGGAAATAACACCTGGTGCCAGATTAACACCAATAACTGTGATGTATTTGAAAGTGTTCTCTAAGACCCCATTTACACGTAGCCGGGTAGCTGTAAAAACAAGTATCATACTATCGTCTACACGTAAACGTAGGTTTCAATCACTGAAAATGGTTATCTTTGAAAATCCAGCCAAAGTGGAGATTTGTGAATACTGCGCTTTTTTATGCCTGCATGTAAATGGTAGAAAACAGAGTTATAGGTTTTCAAACGTCACAATACACGTCAAACAGGATGTTGTGGTGTAATGTTTTCACGATTTTGATTGGCTGATATGGCTTTACACTTCTGTTACACTGCCACTTTAGATTTGGCATGCTCATAATAGCGTTTGGCAGGGTATTTAGGCGGGTGTGTGTAAATTAATATATTTTGGACAACAATGTAACGTAATCAAGGATATTATTGAAACTGGAGAGGTGGATTTATCTGTTTCTATACTTACATGTAAATGGGGTGTGATTTTGATCAGTGTCCTTTTCTAATAGCTCATTTAAGTTTCTATACTGTGCTTCAGGATACATAACTCTTGAAATATGGTAAAAACACTGCTCTTTTACTCCTGCTTGGATAATATCAAATATGACTATGTAGGGATCTTGACATTTAGGAAATTTTAGATTGTGCTCGAATTTTGATCTCCAGTGTAATAACATTAGCAGTGCTTCTACAAAAGTCCAAGTAAGATACAATGCCAGCGTGACAGTGACTCGGGTGTGTAATCCCAGGACCCTGACACTGAAACAGCTAAATTGAACTCAAGCTTTGTTCATTATTATCATTATTGTTATTTACACCTGTTACGTTTAAAAATACAATCTGTGAAGGCCTAATGTATTATTAAACCAAAAATATGAGTTTTTGGATCATATTGGTGGTTGTTTGTAATGAATTGCTAAATAATTTTCTTACGTTTACTAGATATGCTGCATAGATTAGACACTCCAATTTGTATTATTATTTATTGTATGTATGTTTTCATGCGATTCGAACGCTTTTATTTTGAAAAAAAAAAAAAAAAACAGACAGGAAAATGTATGCGCGGTCACCCTCTCTGGTCTGACACTGCTACACGAACGCTTGTCCAGACAGTTGATAAACAAGTATTGGCAGATTGTTTTTCACAAACCAAAGTGAATTAACGTCAACGGAGGCTTGCTAACGTCCCTGCAATCCCTATGCTACACACGGCATGGCAGAGAGACAGGACAATGAGGTAACTACCTTAAATCTGTAGTAAAAAGCACGGGTTGAATTGGTTGTGGAAATGAGCGCACCTTTTCCATTTGATTGTTCTCCCAAGTCAGTCAGAACTCGAGAAATTCCAGTTTGAATTGAATAATACCAATGAGAATAATCTCCAGCAAATAATCCAGTGCTAACACCTCCGAACGAATGGTAAACTCATGTTAGCTGTTTAGCTCGGCAGCTAGCAGTAACGGCCAAGCTGCAAAGTAACACGACGTAACTAACGTTTGTTAGTTCTGTCGCTTTTAACCTTAAAGCTTAGGGTGTTCCTTTGTTTCTGGTCAAGCAGAATAATACTCAAATGAAGGCAGATAAAAGATTGATAATTGGTTGATATAGCTAGACCACGCAGTGCTTTAGTGATGCAGTTTTCACCGAACACCAAATCATCCGAATGAATATAGGAATTTAGAATTGCTCTGTTCAGCAGTAAACATATAGTGGAATTACTGTAATACTACATTACAGTTGACGTTGTACAAATTAGACAGATCTTTTGGTGAACTCGGCGTACAGGTTATCCGTTAAAATACTTTGTATTTGAGTAAAATTTTATTTTGAAATTGTGCGTGCTTGGCTGCGTCCACATGGGTCTTTACCTTACGAGGGTGATGGTCTCATTGATACAGTTTTTATATAGACAAATGTATATATTTTTTAAATAATGTATCTAGCAAGGTACATGGACTATTATATAAATCGTATAAGACTATTTATACATTTGGTTGAACAATATGCTTGTTTGTGGACTGGGAGTAGTTATTATCTGAACTTTAATATCCATGAATGGTCTTAAATCACAATTTTGCAATCCATGTTAAGGACTTTATGCTGCAAGACTTCAAAATTGAACATATAAACACAATGTTTATCAATGTATACGTTATAAACTGGTAATGTGAAGTGCTGAATATTGTAGATGTTATCAAGGAACTTGTCAGTTGAGATCAGAGGGTGGCTCAAAGTGCTGTATCACTCAAAACTCTGAACACATATTCAGGGTTGTAATTCAAAGGACAGAGGCTGCATTCCTGTGGCAAATTTGTGATATTGGGCTACCCAAATATAATTGACAGTATTATATGCATGTCTGTCATGGGAAGGTGGAGGAGGCTGATCTCATATACCTGCTGATGAAGGAGGAGTACCGGATCTCTAGAAATGTGCGACTGGGGTGGTTTCTCGGTAAACTTAACCAATTCATCTGGCCAGCCTCAAAATCTGAACTAGTGAGTATATCCTACATCTTGCTTCCTCTTCCTGTCCTCATGATGAAAGCCTAAAAGCATTTCAGTAGCAATTCTCACTCACACGTTCTGCCTGTTACTGTGTATGGCTTCCACTGATGTGATGTGACCTAAATCAGCCGAAATTCATCACAAAAATGTGGAATCAATATACAGTATGAAGCCAAGTTTTACTGGATGGAGATCTTACACATTTTTGCAATCCAGGATGAAGCACAGTCTCACCACTGGAACACGTCATCACTGTTTCATATGCTGCAGTTTCAAAATGCTTGACCCACAACACTACGAGGAGAACTCCCAGAACATGTGTTCTACTCTTAAGATAGTTGTGCAGCGCAGTACAGAAACTACGAAGCATTCCAGAACCAATGCCTCCACCTGGAAGATGTTAGTGTAGAGGCAGAGTGGAACAACGAAACGTTTGACATGTAGAGCAAGTTTACAATGTCCACTTCTAGGGACTCCAGTATTTGGTCCAGTTGTAACTCCATTCGTAAGTCTTTGGTACAATAGATCCACTGCTAAACCTGAATATGCCGCAATATCCCAGTGGCTTGCCGAGAGAGTTTCTCAAAGCTTCATCAAGGAATCTTCATCAATTTCAACCAATTTCCATGAAGGAGGTCACGACATGACACTACTGGTTGTATACCCTAATTTGAATAAACATTGCACGTAACCAGATAAATTGGCATAGGTGAATGACATCACAGTTATTAGTACCAGCTGTGAAAAGTGCAGACAGCTCAAGGACGTCAGGAAAAGACATACTTTTTCAACTGAGTGCAGAGATCCATTTAACTGTGAGAAAACTGGTGAACTGAACTTTATCTACCCCGGACCTTGTTGTGTGAGTTTTTCTGGTGAGGGAACACCTACACCTATAAAAACTAATGCTGTACCACTGGGAACTGGCATGACACTACAACAAAAAATGCCATATACCAGCTTACTGGTAAAGAAAGGTATCTGGCATTATTACCAGTCTTTGTTGAATACACGATTCTGATTGGTCAATCGTGGTATTTTGTTGCTGTCCTCAACATTCATTTTTACAAATTAACAAGATTAACTGTAGTGTGAAAAATATTTCTAATAGTTTGAGAAATTCCTTGTTCCAAATTCCATGTTGGGAATGATAGGTCTCTGACGTCATGATTGACTGTTTCATTTTAGCTGAACTCAGAGAATGAATTGGACTTGCTGAGTATCTTACCAAAAGGAGGGCAGACGGATTTCACCCCGACCACGTACCCGTACATGTTAATGCCGTCCACTCGAGCCACCTTCCTGGCCCGGAGGTATCGCTTCATCATTGAGCTGGACCTCAGCCCCTCCACAGGGATTGTGGTAAGACTTAAAAGCAGTTTAATTCCTGGTACATGACTTGTTTCCTGAATGAACGCAAGTTTTCCAGCAACAAAAACCCATTTATCAGTTTTCAATAGTAAAGCACTGTGGGATTCTCTGTAGATGCTGCAGTTTTGGTAAAATGCTGGCATAAGATGCTTCAAATGGTACTTTGTGCATAAATTGAGGGTTAAGCTGAGGTGTGTTTTGTTTTATTTTATGCAGGATGACAGCACAGGAGAGATGATCTTTGACGAGGTGTTCCATGCCTTGTCGAGGTGTCTGGCTGGTCTGGCTCAACCATTCAAAGTCCCTGGAACCGATGAGCTTTTCAAGCCTCAGATTTTCATCACCATTTTGGCCTACTCGTCAATTATTGGCCTCTCTTCTCATCAGGTCATTACTGTAGCTTACATGCCATCCTGCTTTTATTTAGTGGTGTTCTAACATGAATTTCAATAGGTCAACACCTGCTGAAAGCTGAAAAGCAGTGTCACCCTGCTCTATCCCTGCAGAGTGTGGTTAGAGGTCTCTGTTGAACCTGTGGCCACATCCAATGGTGATGTACATCACTGAAGCTAGGTGATATGTTAAACCACTGGAGGTCAGCAAAATCAAGATTTCCAAGGGGTGTTACTCTTTAAAGAGATTTTCAGTTGATTTAATTCAGTTATTAAATGCTCATTGGACAGGATGCATCCCTGGATAAGTGGAAGCAATTTATCTGGAAATGCAACACAAGGTATCAACTGGAATAATTCTTGAGATCTTTCAGGATAGTGCTTGTCTTGCCCTATATTTTCATACACTGTAATTGTTTTATTTACAGGGTGGTTCATTATTCTGATAGCAGATGAGATTTATTTTACTGTGCATACTTTGGTCCAAAACTATATTTTGCAATGAACTGAGTTTTAGATTATCTGATCTGCATGCTGTAAATTGCAGATTTTTAGCTGCAGGTACTTGAAATACTGTAGTTGAACGCTAAAGCTAAATAGATTCAGGAAAGCCCCTATGCTATGTGAAAAGGGACACATTAATAAAGAACTCCTGTGTTCCTGTCCTTTGTTAGGTCCTAAGGATGTCTAAAGCATTTAAGTTCTTCAGTTCAATCAGTATGCCCTTAGAAGTACATGTAATGTGATATGTTTCCATGTTTCCATACATATAGTTGCTACGCAATTGCAGTTCTCTGACAGCCTTGATTTCCCCTGTAGGTTCTAGTGCAGGGCTGTCAGCTCGATAGAACGGACCTCGTTGAATTCCTGCATCACATCTATCAGCAGCTCAGAGCTGTGGAAAGCAACATAGCAGAAGTCCTACATCAGCAGCACAAACAGGCAAGTGTGTGTGAACAATTTTAAATTATAATTGAACGTATCGATTATGAAGCAAGCCTCATTAAAACAAAGTGTCTCACTTTCATCACAAGCAATGTATACACTTTTATAGGAATTTATTCTTATTCATATTCAGTGTCACCCTCCCTAAAACCATAGTCAGTGTTTCTCATTGTGCAGCACAAAATAATGTATCTATAAATGTATCTACTGTATGTCTTCTTCCTTTGTGCTTTGAGCTCCATTAAAAACACATTAACGAGCCACAGTGTTACACTGGCTGACATTTTCCTTCAATACCAGGAACATGCACAGGGTATTTCGACTCAGTCCCACATATACCATCCTGCTGCCACAAATACTTGCAACAAATGCCTTATTTCCTTCTTGACTAACATTTGATTCAAAACTACAGTGCCCAGTTGATACAGGAAATTTCATCAATCAAGCTCTATGTATTTGTGAGTTCTTACAAATGTTACATCTTCAATGGGAACCAACGGGCATTATTAAACCTAATATGGGTTTTAGTTTGCTAATGAAAAGTTTGACATTAACTCCTGAGTGCCATTGACGACTTACGCCATCAATTAAAATACAGCGCTTGAGTGCCATTGACGAGTTATGCCGTTACAGCTGATCGCTGATCACCGTCCCCCGCAGCATGTGAGTAATTTCGGGGCTTCTGTGATTTGTAGTCGGGGAAACAAACGGTTTATATGTGCCAGGGAGATTAAAGCAGGAGACAATCATAATTAGAGAGCAAAATAAATGGATTCTGGAAAAATAAGTGGTGTTTTGGTGAAAGTGACCTCTACTCTCCTTCAGATAAAACAAGAACAGAACAAGGTGAAAACAAACATTTTTTATGATGAAATAGTGCATCTCTTCTTTCATTTGAGCTACTCAGAGACATGGTACAAAATATTCTGTGGGTCTTGAAATATGACTGAAAAATGGGCAAAAATGCTGGCACAAGGCAATTTCAATTTTAAAAAACGGCTGGCACTCAAAGAGTTAAAGGGTAACGTTGGCATTTTTTTTAATTTATTTTCCCATGTATTTGTGCCTAAGTGACTAATATGGATGAACATTTTTGAGATTGATCCAGTATTGATGGATAATGTTGTAACCTGCAGCTGTGAAATGAGCTACTCCCAGATTGTTCTTCAGTTTCTAACAACGTTATAGAAAAGACCCTACAGAGAAATACAACATTTTCTTACCTTTAGCATGATCTTGTCACTATGTTATGTGTTGAAGTCCAGCTCATGGAGTCTCGTTGTGAAATTTGAATATCTGTACACTCTTGCTCATTGGGACTTTTCCTTGAGCGAGATCCTTTCCATGATGCCTCACAATCATGATAACAATTAGAGCCCAACTCTATATGGTACCACCACCAGTGCATCTTCAATTAAGGTGGAGTAGGTGGGTGCAGTTAATCTTTAGAGACTGCCTCTTTATTCCATTTTTCATGGACGTTTTACTAGGTGGTGACACGTGTCTAACGTGTGACGTCAAATGTTGTGTATTTGTCTACAGTGTTGAAGAAGATATAAAGTAGTGTATTTACTTTTTCCTATGTGCCTTTTAGTCTGTAGAGCAGATCCAAAGGTCAGATCTCCAAAGCAACAACCTGGATGACCAGCCCCATAGGAAGCAAGGCATATCCATGGTGTCAGCTGACATGGGACTGGTCAGCATGGTGCGCCAGGGCATCCTGGCCCTCCAGCTGCTGCCCCCAAACTCCAGTGCAGGTAGGAAGGAACGTTTGTCTTCAACCAGTGGTTCCCAAATTGGTGGGGCATGAGTGACCTCAAGGAGTTTTCTGTGTACAGAGTTGCAAGGGGGAGTGAGACATTCACTTTTCCCTTTCGTCCATTTCACATTATAAATCAATACCTTAACGATGCTCTTTGGTGGATTATTTGATTGCTTATAGATTCAGAAAAGATGGTTAATTTAATCAGCACGTTTGACTGTTGGTTATGACTGCGCAAAATTTAAGGAACCACTGTCTTAAGCATTACTAGTCCATTTTTAAAAAGTGATACCTTACTAAAATTGTGCTTCAAACAGAAACTGAAAATTCTAATTCAAGATGTTTATTATATATATCATGATCATATATCATATCATATACATAGTAGGAGCAGGTGGTGGTGTAGTGGTTAGCACTGTCGCCTCACAGCAAGAAGGTACCGGGGCTTTCTGTGTGGAGTTTGCATGTTCTCCCCGGGTCTGCGTGGGTTCTCTCCGGGTACTCTGGCTTCCTCCCACCATGCAAAAACATGCATGGTAATTAGGTTAATTGGCTAATTTAAATTGTGCGTAGGTGTAAATGTGAGTGTGAGTGGTTGTCTGTCTCTATGTGCCCTGCGATGAACTGGCGACTTGTCCAGGGTGTCCCCCGCCTCTCACCCTAAGACAGCTGGGATAGGCTCCAGCCCCCCCGCGACCCTATGAGGATAAGCAGTAGAAAATGGATGGATAGGTATACACAGGAGAAACAGGAGTGATACTGTGTAATGAAATACTTCTGCATCTATCTGCAAGTTCCCTTCACTCAACTGAAATAACGTATCAAAAACTTAATAAGCAATAAACTTAACCTAAGCAAATAAAATAAAAGAATTACAAAATTGAGTACTATGTATGGAAGACAGAGTACAGTCGAAGATATTGTTTCTTGTGCAATACTAGTTTTCAGTAATTTGAATGTGCAAATGTGCAAGAGTCACAAATATGTACTGTACATTGTAGATGTGGAACACTGATTTGTTCAATCATTCAGTTGCTTGATTTTGAGTTTTTAATTAGTAACTGTAATGCGATACTTAGTCAACACAGTACGTGTTACCTTACTGTGTTGGACACAAATGTATTCAAGTGTTATTACAGTAATGTGCTACTTTGTTATGCCCCAACACTGGTCTTTAGTACCCAAATTTGTTGTTTAGTTTCTCACTGTATCTTTGTCATTATGAAAATCAGTCATGAATCTTGTGTGTTCCAGGAATCATTATAGTCACAGATGGAGTTACGAGTGTTCCTGATGTTGCCGTGTGTGAAACACTGCTGAACCAGCTCAGGAGTGGAACCATTGCCTGCTCCTTTGTGCAGGTGATGAAATCTCTTTGACTTTGTTGGTTGTTTCTATCCAAAATGTTTCTTTCACAAATGGAATGCCAAAACATTTAATGTTGTCAGTAGGTTGTGTTTTGTGCTGTTTTTTTTTCTTTTTGTTTCAGTGTTGATATGGGGGATATGAATAATTGGGATGCTCACAGTTCCATGAAAAGCTCGCAGTTCCATGAAAGCATATCTGGAATATGATGAACTACAATTATTACCAAAATGATTACACAATCCTCTGGCATGGAGGAGAAATTATACTGATGTCTGTGACGACTCTTCTTTGAATTTGTCCCTTTGCAGGTTGGCGGTGCATACTCCTACGACTGCAGCTTTGGCTACATCCCCAACGTAGAGCTGATGAAGTTCATCTCATTAGCCACCTTCGGCTCATACCTGCCCAGCTGTCCTGATGTGGACATAAACAGTCAGGAGATGAATACCTACCACAAGGCCTTCTTAACCTACTCCTTCCTCAACACCCCTGAGTCAATGAACTCTGAGTACTTCTGTGGTGAGACCGCTATGCATGCTCTTAGGTCTTGGATCTGAGTTTGTGTTTAGGTGTGTTTAAGGTTAGGGGATGGAGGGCCTGGCGTGTGGTGGTGCGCGGGTCGTTCCGCCCGGACCGTGGACTATCAAATCCCCCAAATAGGCTGTGCGACTCAAAATCAATGACAAACGCAAATCAGACCCCACTGATGCAGAACATGCTGACATCCCTAGTCGGGTGCCCTGAGCCCGGCACCAGGCAACAGCCCCGACGTCCCGAGCCACGCATCTGCTTGACCCGTCTGCAGCCCTCAGAGGGTCCCAATTATGCGTTCAATCAACACACCAGCCCACCCATCAGCAACCAGAATAGCCCCCTTTCTTCGTTTTGGGAATATCCCCACTTTACTGTTGCTCCCAAGCCCGGAGTGCAACAAAGCAAAAAAAAAACAAAACAAAAAACACAAATGTGTAACATTTATTTCGGTGGCTGCTTACCGCTTAGTTATAACCCACACATAACCCACAAACTTCCTCAGGGTGTTGTCCTCAGCATACAGTTTCCCCTGTAGAAAATATGAAACGAAAGCAAACTATGTCTGTCCATCAGAATGATTTTATGTGTATGTGGAAAATAATGTGACTGGAAAAAAAAGATTAAATAATTAAATTATTAATTAAAAAATAAACTTTAACAAAAGTTCTCTCTTTGCAATACTATTTAATATTAATTTTTCAGAAATTAGTTATCGGTTAATCCAGATGATCTTTTCTCTAGGTTTATTGTTATTGATGATGGTCATTATAATGGTTTTGATATTGAAAATAAATGGGTCTACATACTAATGACTTCACTGTGTTGTAGTTTCCCAGCACAAACTCTTCAATGAGCACCTGGTGTCAGCCAGCGGTAACCCTGCCCTGGTCATGAGGAGGAAGAAGCACACGGAAAAGGAAGTCCATGCTCATTTAATCAGTGTGGTGTCTGTGCGTCTAAGAGAGGGCTACACCATCAGAGAGATCAGCCTTACCAAAGGTAAACGTCTGTCTTTACCAAAGTCTCAGCTATTTGTCCTTGAGCATATGTCGCATAGTGGTGTGGCAATGGTGCAATATGGCAATGTTGTTAGACCTTAGTCTAAGAGAGGGCTACACCATCAGAGAGATCAGCCTTACCAAAGGTAAACGTCTGTCTTTACCAAAGTCTCAGCTATTTGTCCTTGAGCATATGTCGCATAGTGGTGTGGCAATGGTGCAATATGGCAATGTTGTTAGACCTTAGTCCTCCGTGGTTTCTTAAGGTGGGACTCAGCTGGAGGTGAAGCTGGTGCTCTTATGGAAACACAACATGCACATTGAGTACCTAGCAGCTGCCTGCTGGCCGCTGGACCCCGCCAAGAGAACCACCAGGGTGGAGGTGACAATGGAGGGGAGCTATGACATCTTGCACGACATCAGCTGCACCCAGAGGAAACCCATCACCAGCCCATACCGCACATCCGTCATCCGACGCTTTTGGAACACACTGCAGAGGTACGCCTCTCTGTTCGGTGGAACGTGTGACTACCTGTACACTTCTAGTAGAAAATAAACTACATGCAATAGCAACTGACTGCATTTTGTTTCATACCAGATATGTTACTTTGTGTCCTTCCAGCATCAACCAGACTGATCAGATGTTGGTTCACCTCCAGTCATTTAATTCAGTTCCTGAGAACTACATGATTCCAGAGAGCACCAAAAATGGAGTTCCTCTGTTCTACATCCCTCCTGGCTCCACTACTCCGGTAATGTGCAGACCTACACTGATCATATCTAACCATCATGTTGAGAACACCTTGACACTGCTACATTAACTAAAATCTGTAGCTAGCTTTTTTAATGAAAGTGTAGCCAGTCTGCCCCAATCGTTCCAGCTACACTGCTTTCTGGTGCAGAGACAATACACTGGATACTGGTATCTTTTGGCAAACTCAGGTTAATTTCTGCTTGAAGTTGAGAGAGTGCACAAGGCTGTTCAATAGCATTATCTCCCCAGACACACACACCTCTCTCAACTTAAAACATATAAATAAAATAAAAATGCAATAAAATAAAAATGAGGCTGTTAATTCTGTCTCTTATTAAATGACATCCAATAATTTACTCTCAAACTGAAATGCATTGTGTAATTATAACATGTTTTCTATTTTATATACACCCACAGCTGACATTAGGGCGGAAGGCAGGGTACACCATGGACAAGTCAAGTCGCCACCTCATTGCAGGGCACATAGAGACAGACAGCCATTCACATTCACATTCACACATACGGTCAATTTAAATTAGCCAATTAACGTAATCCCCATGCATGTTTTTGGATGGTGGGAGGAAGCCACTACACCACCATGCTGCCCAACTAACAACATGCTGTGTGCAAATATATCAACATTAGAATAGACAATTCTCACTTTACAATTGTGCCACTCAAAGTACATACCTCTCGCCGTCAGATCCAGTGCAGACTGACGAGAGACAGGAAAAGATGCCAAAAACCAGGAAAAACACTGAAACTGCAAGTGATGCGGAGACTAAATGAAATGCCATTTATCTGCTAATAACCAGAAGAGGGCGCAATTGTAACATTTAAAACAGTACTCCCAATAACAATATCAGACAGAACACAGAACAGGAGAGGAATTTAGGCGAGATGACTATCTGTTATAAAAGCAGTACATCTTTTGAATCATTTCGCCTAAATTCCTCTCCTGTTCTGTGTTCTGTTTAAGATTGTTACTCCCAAAAACATTGTTACTCCCAATATTGTTACTCCCAATAACAATATCAAACAGAGTGTGTGACAGAACTCTCACACTGTTACAAAAGCAGTACATCTTTTGAATCATTTTCCATTAAAGCCACTATATGCAGTGTAGCCCTTTTCCCATTAACCTAGAACAAAACCACTAACATCTGGTCACAAATGGTCACTGAAGCACCCAGGGTGGGTTGAATGTGGATGAAAATAGTCCTCAACAAATGGTAATGACTGAATTATGTAATGTAAAAATGTAAACTGAATCATCTCCTCTCTGTCCAGGTCCTGTCCTTGCAGCACAGTGGATCCAAAGACTCCTCTCAGTCCCAGTTTGCTTCCTATTGGAAGCCCATCCTCTCCATGGATGCCACCTTCTGGCAGAGATGGCTGCACATGCATCGCATTGCTATTATTCTTGAGCATGACATGTGAGAACTATGTAGTTGTGTTTTAGGTAACGATTCACTGATACCAGGTAGACTTGATATATATAAGAGGGACATCTGAAGATGATTTGTCCCTCCAGGCCTGTCCCCAAACACCTGCACACTGCTGGAAACAATGGACGCTACAGCACCATCCAGTGTCGTATCTCCCACTCTGCACTCACATCACTGCTGAGGGACTGGAGCAGCTTTGTGCTGGTGGAGGGATACTCATATGTTAAACTTATATACAGGTGAGAAAACACTGGTGCATTCTTTGCATTTGGAAATGCCACAGTGTGGTGTTGTTTATATTGGTGATACAATTCCTATGTGGGGTTCAGGAGCCACCGAGAGAATTGCCAAGATAAATCCTAGGGGGCAACCAAATTATGAAATGGTTTTGAAAGAAAAAGTTATATCTCAAGGCTTTTAAAAAGTCCTTTCTAATCCAATAATTCATCTCCCGAGTAAGGCTTTGGTCAAGACATTTCAAGCATGTTATTTGTTCAAAGCTTCAACATGCCAAACAGTTTGGGTAACACTACTAAATGAGTGCTATGCTAAAAATACGTCAGTTGCTGGAAAAAAAAATTGAAATAAATTCTGTGCCCACAGTTCGTCAGACCAGCCGCCCACCTCTTTCTACGTGGTCCGTCTCATCTCCAAGGCGCCCTGCATGGTTCTGCGCCTCGGCTTCCCTATCGGCACACCAGCCCATGTCAGAAACAAGGTACTGGGAGTCACAGGTTTAACATCTGTACAGCTCAAACCTGTGTCATAGTAATTTATATACACATGACACAGGTTTAACATCTGTACAGCTCAAACCTGTGTCATAGTAATTTATATACACATATTATACCTTTAAATGGGTATTCACCTATTGACTTGTATTTTGATTTATCTTGCACATATTACCTTTCTCTCCGTTTTTGAATGAACTATAAAATATTGGCCAAAAAGTAGTTGAGTAAAATGACAAAGCTTGTTTTAATATTCTACATCTATAGTCTTTTAAAATCACTTAGCCATTTCGGCTGACTAATAAGTACTGTCAAATGGATCATTATTTGACATTATTGGAAATTTGTGGTGACATTTGATTTTCATGAAATTTGGTCAGGTATAAACTATAGACAGACAGAGAGAGAGAGAGAGATACATACATACTTTATTAATCAGGAGGAAAACTCAAGATAATCTGCCATCAATCTTTGGCTTGCAAATTTTCTTTCAGCCTGGCAGGCATATGAATTATAAAGCCCTTTACTTCATTTTTGCTATTGCTATTGCAACTCAATCAATCAAAACATGGTGATAATGATCTAGGGCTTATGGCCAAAATGATAATCACAATTATTTTTCTCAATATTGAAATCACGATTATTAATCACAATTATTCATGATGTTACGTAAAACATATTTTTATTGCACTTTCTTTTTAAACAAACTGTATGTAAACAAGGTTTCAAATTGAAACTTATAGTTAGGCCCAAAAATATTTGGACAGTGACAAAATCTTCATGATTCGGGCTCTGCATGCCACCACATTGGATTTAACATGAAACAACTACAACGGAATTGAAGTGCAGACTTTTTTTTTATACTTAAATTTTATTAAGGTCAACAGAACAGAAAACAGTGCAGTACCAACATGACAATGTCAGACATTGTGCATACAAAAAAACAAAAACAAATATAAAAGTATAAATTCTCATATACGTATCTCTATATATATATATATATATATATACATATATATGTATATATATATGTGTATATATATATATATACACATATATATATACGTATATATACATGTATATACATATGTGTGTGTGTGTATATATATATATATATATATATATATATATATATACACACACACACACACACACACATAACTCTACAGAAAGTAGGTGTATCAGTATCTAAGTGTACCATATAGAGAAGACTTCATGAAAGTAAATACAAAGGATTCACCAAAAGGTGCAAACAGCACCTTTAATCAGCCTTAAAAATAGAAAGACCAGAATTGACATTGCCAAAAAACACTTGAAGAGGCCAGCCCAGTTCTGGAACAACATTCTTTGGACAGATGAGACTAAGATCAACCTGTACCAGAATGATGGGAAGAAGAAAGTTTGGAGAAGAACTGGAACAGCTCATGATCCAAAGCATACCACATCCTCTGTAAAACATGGTGGAGGCAGTGTGATGGCATGGGCATGCATAGCTTCCAATGGCACTGGGTCACTTGTGTTTATTGATGATGTGACAGAAGCAGCTGGATGAATTCTGAAGTGAATAAAGATATACTTTCTGCTTAGATTTAGCCAAATGCAGCAAAGTTGAAGACGGCGCTTCACAGTACAGATGGACAATGATCCAAAGCTTACTACAAAAGCAACCCAGGAGTTTTTTTTTTTAAAGCAAAGAAGTGGAATATTCTGCAATGGTTGAGTCAATCACCAGATCTCAACCCAATCGATCATGCATTTCACTTGCTCAAGACAAAACTTAAGGCAGAAAGACCCACAAACAAGCAACAACTGAAGACAGCTGCAGTAAAGCAGAGATGCAAGGGCTGCGATTGGTCCTCCAGTTGCACCCCTGCCGTGAAATGCACCCCCTCGCCTTACAGCCTTACACAGAAACAGATAGTCAGATTGCCTCCGCAGCAGCGAGGACAGGAACTAAAGTATTGATTGGCCTTGTGAAACGCAAGTCAAATACATTCAACTTGCTCAAAAAATCCATTTAATTAATTTATAAATTATTATTAAATATTTTTATTTATTATTATTTATTTATTATATTGATTATTTTATTATTATTAATTATTACATACCGTTAGCTATTATCCGATTTTGTGTTGAGAAGAACATCTGCTGTTTGCACTCTTTAGAGGAGCTTTAAAGACTGTAAGCAACTGATGTTGTTCTCTTCTATCTCCCTCACAAATGATTAAATTGTAAAATAGTATTTTCCCCTGTGTTTATCTGCGATATAAAGGCGAATTGCCACGACGGAGAACTGCGAGGGTTCGAGGGGTGTCCATGACTACGGAGTTGGATAACCCTTTACGCAGTTGGAGAAGTAGTGTGGAGGTAGTGTGGTTAGTGTGGAGGGAGAGCGGAGAGGACGCTGGCGTTGATTGTTTGCCGCTTCTCCGTAATATCTCCTAAATATCTCTTCCCATTACCCCACCAACTCTATCAAACCTCCGCCAGAGTTTTGGCTATTTTGGTTTCGGTTATCATCTCGCCGAACTATTGGAATCACATGAGGCTCATCTCTTACAGCGTCTGGCTTGCCGGGTTCACCCCCGGCTGGAACAGCGGTGCTACGACGGTGCTAGCTGTCAACGGCCCCGGCACTGTTGTTTGGCCAACCACCTTGGCTTCTCCATGTCCTCTGTCCTGGAACGGATGTCTGCACGTCGACTGCGATTTCTCTGGCTCTGCACCATCCTGGTCTATGCGACTGTCGTTCACCATCGCTGTCCTGGATCCTGGCTAACGGCTAACACCAGGGCTCCGGCCAACATGACCGCCATCTCTGCGCTGCCTCGGAGCCTCCACCACAGCGCTGCTCCATCGGGTCAGCTTGGACTACCGCGCCGACCCCGATACGTCCACCGAGGATCTGGACGGTGGTTTGTAATGTCCAAACGCGGCGACCACGGTGACCAACAGCACTCCATCGCTTCCTTCTGGTCGGCAGTACGCACTGTCGCACATCGATGGCGTCATCAGAGCGCCGACCAGTCACTATCAAAATACTGGAGCCCGACAATCCGGCCGAACAGAAAACCCGGAGTGCATCGCAGCGCCCTCCGCCCTCTCAATAAACTGGACTCCATAAACCACTCCACATTGGAACTATTAAACACCCAATCACTGACAAATAAATCTGGACTCATCCACGACCATATCATTGAGCAAGGGATAGACATTCTTTGTCTCACTGAAACTTGGCAACAGCCAGATGTCTACTCTGCCGAGGCCTGCCCCCCCCGGATTTAACTACCTCAGTAAGGCCCGTACAAAAGGCCGAGGGGGTGGCCTCGCCGTTTTGCACCGTAGCACCTTTCACACCTCCGTTCTGCCTGTCCCTACCGTCAGCTCTTTTGAACATCTGTTTTTTAAATGCAAACACATCACTACTACAACAATAGCACTCATCTACCGCCCCCCAAAACCACATCCATCGTTCTTCTCTGAATTCCATGATTTCCTTATTTCACTCTGCACTTCACATACAAATATTCTGATTCTAGGTGATTTTAATATCCACATGGACTCTCTCTCCTGTCGCCTGGCTGCCGAATTCAAACATGTCCTGGATTCCAGTAACCTCCACCAACTCATCACTGATCCCACCCACATTAAAGGACACACACTGGACCTTGTCATTACTGACTCCATCCCCATTTCAGACCTTCAGATCCATGACATTGGCATCTCAGACCACCAGGCAATTTCCTTTAGGATCCCCCCCACAAAACCACAACGCCAAATATCTTTCAGGAATATCAGAAACATCGACTCTCTCAGTCAACACCTTCAGGTCCTTTCTCCTCCCCCAAACTCATCTGTCAGTGATCTCATGGACTTCTATAACAATAATCTGGCATCCATCCTGGACTTCCACGCTCCACAAAAAACCCGGACTGTCACCTTTACCCGTTCTGCTCCCTGGTTCACCCATGACCTGCGACAAATGAAAAGGACTGGCCGGGTCCTGGAGCGGGCATTTGTTACATCTGGGCTGACGGTGCATAAGTTGGCCTACCGGGAACACCGCAGGGCATACGCCAAAGCACTGTCCAAGGCCAGATCATCATATTACTCCAGCATCATCAACAATAACCCAGGTAACTCAAAACAACTCTTCACCACCCTCAGACACCTTCTAAATCCACAAACCCCCGCCACACCACAACCAAACGGTCACTCATTGCAATAAACTTCTTCACCTCCAAAATCGACAATATCCGATCATCTCTCACAAATCCCAACAGTACAGTTCCATTTAATGACATTTCACCTACCACACTACCCCTATCACGTTTCTCCCCCACAATGCAGCAGGAGGTCGAGAAAATAATCCATAACTCTAAACCATCCACATGCTCCCTTGATCCCATCCCCTCCCCTCTGCTTAAAGTACATAGTCATTCCATCAGCCCTCTCATAACCACAATCATCAACCTCTCACTCCATACCGGCCTTGTTCCGGCCAGCCTCAAAATTGCCATCATCAAGCCCCTCCTCAAAAAACCCACTCTTGACCCTGAACCCTTGTCAAATTACAGACCCATCTCTAATCTACCTTTCATCTCCAAAATTTTAGAAAGAGTCATTTCCAGTCAACTTCACAACCACCTCAACTCTAACAGCCTATATGAAAAATTTCAATCTGGTTTTTGTCCCTCCCACAGCACCGAGTCAGCGCTCATCAGAGTCACCAACTACCTCATGATGACCTCTGACTCCGGTGCTACTTCCTTCCTTATCCTTCTCGACCTCTCTGCTGCATTTGACACTATCGATCATCACATCCTCCTCCACCGCCTTCAACATTACATTGGCATCTCCGGTACCGCCCTCCAGTGGTTCCGTTCATATCTCACGGGAAGGACCGAGTACGTGGCTCTGGGGGACGCTAAATCTCGCCCCCACTCTGTCACGTGTGGGGTACCCCAGGGCTCCGTGCTCGGCCCAACCCTCTTCACCATATACATGCTCCCTCTCGGCTGTGTCGTCAGCAAGCATGGAATACAATTCCATTGCTATGCTGACGACACTTAGCTCTACTTCAAGGTCACGCCCCCCTCCACATCCTCCTCCTCCATCACTAAACTGGAGTCCTGCCTGGAGGAGATCAAAGCATGGATGAGTAAAAACTTCCTGCAGCTGAACAGTTCCAAAACTGAAGCCATACAGATTGGCACACCTCACCAGCTCCGCTCCTCCCTCATTTCCTCTGTCTCCTTTCTTTCCACAGACGGTGGACGCTTTTAAAAAGGGACTGAAAACCTTCCTTTTTAGAAAAGCTTTTACAGATTAATTTTACCTCCTTGTATCTATTTTTTTTTTTGTTATTGATTTTATCAGTTTCTTTGTATCTTGTCTGCTGCTTTTCTTTTTAACTTTCTTTCTTTCTTTTGTGCACTTTGAGATTTGTATTACAAATGTAAAGTGCGGTATAAATAAAATGTATTATTATTATAAGTACACTATATTGCCAAAAAGTATTCGCTCACCCGTCCAAATAATCAGAATCAGGTGTTCCAATCACTTCCATGGCCACAGGTGTATAAAATCAAGCACCTAGGCAATGCAGACTGCTTTTACAAACATTTGTGAAAGAATGGGTCGCTCTCAGGAGCTCAGTGAATTCCAGTGTGGAACTGTGATAGGATGCCACCTGTGCAACAAATCCAGTCGTGAAATTTCCTCCCCCCTAAATATTCCACAGTCAACTGTCAGCTGTATTATAAGAACATGGAAGTGTTCTTATAATAAACTGAGGGAGCAGGGTCAGCGGATACCGAGGTGCATAGTGCGAAGAGGTCAACAACTTTTTACAGAGTCAATCGCTACAGACCTCCAAGCTTCATGTGGCTCAAGAACAGCACACAGAGAGCTTCATGGAATGGGTTTCCATGGCCGAGCAGCTGCATCCAAGCCATACATCACCAAGTGCAATGCAAAGCGTCAGATGCAGTGGTATAAAGCACGCCACTACTGGACTCTAGAGCAGTGGAGACGCGTTCTCTGGAGTGACGAATTGCACTTCTCCATCTGACAATCTGATGGACGAGTCTGGGTTTGGCGGTTGCCAGGAGAACAATACTTGTCGGGCTGCATTGTGCCAAGTGCAAAGTTTGGTGGAAGGGGGATTATGGTGTGGGGTTGTTTTTCAGGAGCTGAGCTTGGCCCCTTAGTTCCAGTGAAAGGAACTCTGAATGCTTCAGCATACCAAGACATTTTGGACAATTCCATACTCCCAACTTTTGGGAACAGTTTGGAGCTGGCCCCTTCCTCTTTGAACATGACTGTGCACCAGTGCACAAAGCAAGGTCCATTAAGACATAGTTGACAGAGTTGAGTGTGGATGAACTTGACTGGCCTGCACAGAGTCCTGACCTCGACGCAGTAGAACACCTTTGGGATGAATTAGAGCGGAGACTGAGAGCCAGGCCTTCTCGTCACAAATACTCTTCTAGAAGACTGGTCAAAAATTCCCATAAACACACTCCTAAACCTTGTGGACAGCCTTCCCAGAAGAGTTGAAACTGTTATACCTGCAAAGGGTGGACCGACGTCATATTGAACCCTATGGATTAGGAATGGGATGTCACTTGCGTTCATATGCCAGTCAAGGCAGGTGAGCGAATACTTTTGGCAAGATAGTGTATATTCCAGCCAGTTGAAGAGTTGAGGCTGCCGCTGGTGCAGGGTGCGCTCACTTGCTTTTTAGGCAGCTTAATGAAGCCCAAACCTTTTGTTTGCCCCATGGTGGCTGGCTGACTACTGGGTTGAGAAAGTGCTTGATTTGATATGCAATAGAGCCCACTTTTTAAATGTTTATATCACGACCATCATCTTAATTTAATTGTGGCAGTCAAAATCGTGATTGTAGTTAAAATTTGATTAATTGTGCAGGCCTGTGATGATCAGCACAACTGCATCTGTGTGTGTGTGTGTGTGTGTGTGTAAAACTGTGAACGTTTTCTGCTGTAACCCGACCTGACATTTGTCTTTTCCATCAGATTGTAGATGGGTTGCGAGAGCAGATCCTGAAACTTCGCTTCCCTCATCGTGTTCAGAACAAAGAAGCAACCCCCAAGACCAAGAGGAAGGTTATTGGTCATACTTCACCAACCAAATCTCCTTCTCTTCCGGCTCCCAAACCTACCTTGTCGGACAGACCCTGTGTGGTGGTGCTCAATAAGCCTCTGGAGAAGCTGCTTATAAGGTAAATGCATGTGATTGCAGCGGATCACAGCTGCAAAACTGTAACCACATATAGAGCCAGAGCCAGTATCATATAACAAAATATGCTTGTTGTTAGAATTCCTAAAGCAGAAGTATTGGTTACACCTGGCTTTGATGTGTAAAGAGAGTACCACATTGTAATGAAAGGAACCGCGGGTCCTTTGCAGGTATGAGAAGCTGCCATTGGACTTCAGGACTCCTTTCATTTTCAACATGGAGAATTTTCCTCAGCCCTCCAACAGCTCCGTCCCTCTCAGCATGGCCGCCAACCGGACAGCGTCCTCCACCCTGGCCTCTCTGTCCCGGTACTTCCTGCACCAGCGCTGGGTGTGGGCCGTGCAGAGCAACCAAGGGCCGTCGGTCACCATGCAGGCTATTGCTCACATCCTGTCCATGCTCTCCGAGTGAGTTCAACCACTTGATTTTTTTTTTTTTTTGTTCTTGCAGCATTTCAAGTTTGTTCATGTAACACTAAATATCGGAAAGTGATTTACTTTCTGTTGCATTTCCTTAGTCACTTTAAAGAATGAGGCCTAGACTTAGTTTAGTATGCTGTTAATTCAAACTCAAGTTCCACTGCACTTATTCCATCGGTATAACAAAGTCAGGTCATAAAATATTCTTTTCATCATGATTGAACTGATGGAATCAGAATTGTGGAAATGTACAGTGAATACAATGTGAGCTCTGACACGCTGAAAAAATCTGTTACACTTAACATTAGGCGGCAGTGGTGCAGTGGTTGGCAATGTTGCCTCACAGCACGAAGGTACCGGGTTCGATTCCTGGTTTGGGGCCTTTCTGTGTATTCGGTGTATTCAACATTCAGCAGTCGTGGTCTGTGGGGGAAATACATTGTTGCTTGGAGCAGATTTATTAATCAATAATTAATTAATATCAAAATATGTATTTCTGACCAATAATACGTGTGTGTGTGTGTATATGTGTATATATATGTGTGTGTGTGTGTGTGTGTGTGTGTATGTGTGTGTGTATATGTGTGTGTATATACATATACACACACATATACACACACACATACACACACACACACACACACACACTTTGTGTGTGCTTTGACCCAACCTTTGTCGGTGAGGGCTTCATCTGACATTTATCTGCATTCATCCAGTACCAAAACTTTCATGTGCTATGAATTTACCACTGTCAATAGGAACCAACGCTGACGAGGATAAATCTTGAAATGTATCATTGTGGTACCAAATGGCAGCAAATTTTTTTTTGTCCATCGAAATCATGTGCTGGACCCCCGATCGTACAGTGACACATTGCAAGCTCCATCACTGATAGTAGTAACAATAACAGGAACTTCTGAGCAAAACAATTCCATAAACAAATGTGTGTGTGTGTGATGGCTGATGTGTACCTGAGGTTTGTTGTTTTACTTTTATTACTGCAGCTAATTGTAATTACCTGTAGCTGTTTCAATGCTGGTAGGCTCATAAATGTCTAAAGGCATAGCAGTTTGGTTTTATGTGAGATAAGCTGAAAATGTCTTTTGTTATCTGTGAAGGATCCGCATTTCAGAAGGCTTTCATTTTGCTGCTAGCGGAGAGGGCATCGTTAACATGGTGCTTGAGCTGCCAATGAAGGTACAACACCATGAAATGCTAATTTTTTTTAATGTACATTTTTACATGATACTAGTGGTTCTATTTTGTCTGCACTGATTTTGATTTCCATTTTCAGGGCATGTCAGGGGACACAGACAGAGAGAGTCACTCTTGCATTGTTCAGTACATCCTCTTTCCACCTCACTCTACATCTACAAAGGACAGGTAATCATATGCACAGAACACATGATTTAACCATGAATCATGGAGGTCAAAAGTCTGGCCATGTTCGACACAGTGATTTTTTCAACTCCGATGTAAGTTCTGCATATCTCGGAATTCTCTCTGAACCTCTTTGTGAATGCTTACACCAAGCATATTATTCATTTGTCTATCTCGGGCCTCCAGCTTTTCCACTGATGATGACAACGACACTGAGGTGGAGGCCTTAGAGATTGACACAGAGCTTAGCCTTGTCACAGAGTGCTGGGTGGAACCACAGAGCGGTATTGTGATGAACTGCGTAGACCAGCATCGCCACTTCCAAGGCCTCAAGTACCAGGAGATCCCTCAAGCAGTGAGTATAGAAGCTAGTCCCAGAGTGATAGTCCAGGGTCCACAAACTCTTTCACAATGAGTGCCTATTTGCAGATGTACTAAGTTGTATTTAGTACAGACTTGCTGTCTTCTTTTAGATCTTCCCCAGGGATCTGGCCTGTATGTCTACCATGATGACCTTTGAGTACTTGAGCCAACTGTGTCAGAATAAGGAGCAGGTCTGCGTACTGCCAGTTGGACTCAAGGATGTGAGAGGTAATAAAAGATGTTTGGTTTATTTTTACTTGACATTGAACATACTGTAGATTCTCAAATGGTGTCCAAATGTGGGGGGCGAAGTATTCACATCTTTTACTTCAGTAAAAATTTGCAAGTAACAGTAGCAAAATGTACTAAAGAATGAAAGTGAAATGGTTATACTATTTTATATTATAATTCTAACCAATTTAACTGTTTCATTCATGAGTAATTACTATTACCTGTTACCTACTTTCTTAGTTCTGCATAGTATAATCAATAAGAAGACATATTTTATAACTCATTTATTAAAACATTACGTCCGTCAGATCTTCATTTGTAAAGCAATTAATCACTATATATGCCAGATGAATGCATGAAGTGAAGTGAGGGAAAAACAATATTTTCAGTGTATTCATCAACAGAGAGATGCAGTGAATTAGAAGTGTTAAGTAGTGTAAAATGGAACTACTCAAGCAAAGCACAGATTGCTCGATGATTGAACACAAAATTGCACTACTTGACTAAATATCATAGAACTTCCCATACAGATTAAGGTGCAGGCTCGTCAGAGTGGCAGTTATTGTTTATGTGTGCAATTACAATTATAACTTTCATATGAACTCACTAAGGTGAAGTTTTGCAGAAACAATGAAAAAAATAAGCAATGGGTCAATAAACAGTAGGCTCCGGTGTCTAAGAAGTGAAGGACAAGGCAGAAGAGATTTACAACTGCTAGTTTCAAGTCTTCTTCAATACAGCACAGTGTTCTTTTAGTGAATTATGTTCTAATAGGCCATAAAGCAGGAATGCTTTTGGACCATATTTTTCAACTCTAACCCATTTACAATATGTTTGCATTTCCTGAAAGTTAATTGTAACATTTACAAGATAGTGGTGGGCAGAATGCCAAACTCAAGGCCCTTCCGTTATACAAAAAAAATTAGACAACTTAATGTTTATCTGGGTAGGTTCTCAATCATCTTGATCAAAGTAAATCAAAAAGAGCAAAAAGAATCAGGTGAACTTGCTTGAGGTTTGTTGAAGACATTTTACCTTTCATTCAAGAGTCTTCATCAGATCAACTGACTGATAGAGAGTTCAGAAACGTACAGAAACCCCTCTTGGAGCAGAAAACAAACAAATGACCAAATTCACCAAAACTATAGATCTTGTTTGGAGTCGTTACCATTCATTTGGGAGTCGTCCTGCCTACCTGGTTTCCTGGGGATAGAGCTCAGTACGTAGTTGGAAGTGACTGATAGATGGTTTCGTAGTCCTCCTTTGTTCAGAGATGGTTTCTCTAGTTTGACAAAAATGACTTCACTAACTCCCCTTTCAAACCATCTCTTTCCTGGCTAAAACCTGGATATTGCTGTCCTTAAAGGAGTGGTCTTTATCTTCAGGTGCAGACGAACTGCTGAGTCTTGTCCTAAGGAGTTGGCCCTCCTGTGTTGAGCCATATGCTTGCTTAGTGAAACTTAATACCTCATCCACACATTCTTGACACAGCTTAGGAAAGCACATTGCTTTCACCAGATGAGTGACAACTTATTTTTACAACTAGTAGAATGAAAGCTTGGTGGAATTAGCAAGCCAGCTAGCTAGGTACATAGCCATCCTTCTCAAGAGCTGCATCTGCACGTAGTGATGCTGTGATCATTTTATGATTGCCATAAAAGGAGCAATGGGAGGATTATGGCCTTTGATCAAATTAAAGGCTTTTACTGTTACGGATTTGTTGAGTTTTAATAACAGCATAACAGTCGAAAATGCAAAAAAAATTCTGGTTACTGGAAATAACAGGACTTGTGAAATTTCTACCAATGTACCAATATACAGTCATGGAAAAAATTATTAGACCACCCTTGTTTTCTTCAATTTCTTGTTCATTCTAATATCTGGTACCACTAAACGTATAATACAATGAACACAACAAAAAATGCAGCTGGTCACATAATACTTTATGTCCTGTTTGACATTCTTAAGCTTAATTGATTCCCAGGGTATATAAGAGGCCATTTCATGTCACAAGCAGCACTGCACATGCAAAGGGCTGGAGTGGTTTCCTGCTTACATTCAAGCCGTAGCACAACTCAGAAGTTGTCAGCTCTCACATAATGCCTAAAACAAAAGAATTATGTGAAGCAACAAAGGCAGCCATCTTGGCACTGCTGGAAATTGGCATGAGTGAGAGACAGGTAGCGAAAAAACTGAAGATCTCCAAGACAGCCGTTCATTCCAACAAAAAAAAAAACAAGCTGAACATGGCACTACCAAATTGCTACCTGGCCGTGGCAGGAAACGTCTTTCTACCCCACGAGATGACCGTGCACTCATCCGTTCCTGTGTCAGGAATCGTCGTCAGACCTCCAGGGACCTTAAAAATGAGTGGGCACTGTCGAGAAATGTGACTTGCTCGGCAAGGACAGTTCGAAACCGACTTGTTGAAGCTGGTTTGAAGTCACACAGAGCACGCAAGAAGCCCTTCATCAATGAAAGGCAGAGGAAGGCCCGGTTACTCTTTGCTCGAGACCACAAGGATTGGACTGTTGATGATTGGGCTAAGGTTCTCTTCAGTGATGAATCCAATTTTGAATTGATGCCCACTCCAGCCAACTTACTGGTTAGGAGGAAGCCTGGAGAAGCTTACAACCCAGACTGTCTTGCCCCTACAGTAAAACATGGGGGTGGATCAGTCATGATCTGGGGTTGTTTCAGTCTGAGTGGAACAGGGCAAATGCAATTGTGTGAAGGCCGAATGAACCAGGTCAAGTACAGGACTACCCTTGAAAACAGTCTTCTTCCATCAGCTGGAAAACTCTTTCCTGCCTCCAATGACTGGATTTTCCAACAAGACAATGCTCCTTGCCACACGGCAAGGTCAGTTAAAGCCTGGATGGAGAACCACAACATTCGCACCATGCCTTGGCCTGCTCAATCACCAGATCTTAATCCAATTGAAAACCTGTGGAAAATCATCAAACTCAAAATGGAGAACCACAAGCCCAAAAACAAAGAAAATTTGTTTGAATTTGTCCAACAGGAATGGGCTGCTGTGACAGCAGAACAATGTCAGAAGCTGGTGGAGAGCATGCCAAGACGCATGGCTGCAGTCATCAAAAACAATGGTTATGCAATCAAGTATTAACTCTTGTGTGTATCATGTGTTTAAAGCAAACAGAAAAGAAAACATGGAATGCTTAAAAGTAGTGTTTTTGGCGGTACAATGCCATAGCTATTGATGTAAGAATTTAAGTAATTTTGGTTATTATCAAGAAAACCATGGAAAATGAATAATCCTTAGTTCTTAAATTAAACTCTCATGAGCTATTTTTGTTGTTATCATTATAATTGTCCAAACAAATGTACCTTTAGTTGAGCCAGGCATTAAAATTAACAAGAAATTGAAGCAAACAAGGGTGGTCTAATAATTTTTTCCATGACTGTATTTGTGTTGTACTTATACCTGCCCCCCTACTTCTACTGGCTCAGACAAAATGTACAATCTGTGTCATATAAAATCTGTTGTGTTTGTTTTGTGCAGGAGAAGCTTTGGCCTCTGAGGGCAGCATTCACATGGTTCCTTTCCAGTTTGACCTCATTCAGCTGCTCCCAAAATGCCAACAGGTTGAGATATTCTTCCTTGCATTCAATACAGGTATGATACTCACACAGTCCATCTGCACTGTTCACTTCAACAATGATAATGATATACATCCATCATGAAATACAATTTTTTTTCTGTAGATACTGTTATCATATGGGTCCTCACCTTTGTGTTTGTAGCGGTGGAGAATGATGAGCAGACTCACTGCTCTGCCTGTCTGCCCAACGAGCTCCTGCTTGGCCTCTTCCACAGCAGCCTGGAGCACGAGCTGAGTGACCGAGAGATCCCTTTAGCTGACAGTGACCACAGCGCCTTCATGCACCATATCTTGGAGCGCGAACGGGATGGCCATGTTGCTCCATTCTTCTTACCTGTCATTAAAAGTCAGTACATATCTCTAGCCAATGTATGTTTACTTTCACATTAAATGGCATACCAATTTTATTTTATATCATATTTTAGCTGATTCTGTACAATCCTAGTGGTGTTCCACATAAAATGTTGTTTATATTACATACTTTTTCCTCTCTCCCACCCTCCTAAAAGCTTTTTCCCATGTTGTCTGATGTGAATTTCTGCATGATGATGCTGCTCCATATACAGTATGTATATGTAGAGCAGTGTTTCTCAACCCTGGTCCTCGGGCCTCACTGTCCTGCATGTTTTAGGTGTCACCCTGCTCCAACACACCTGATTGAAATGATCAGCTCATCATCAAGCTCTGCTGAAGCCTAAAGGCTGGAATATACTTCTCCGTCTGCGTAATCCGTCATCCGACTCCGTAGCTACGGAGACCCCTCGAGCCCTCACACTTCTCCATCGTGATGCGTGTTGTTCCGCCCTGCGCTGAAATGCACCCCCTCGGAAAGTGAAGCAATTCGCCTTAATATCGCAGATAAAAGCAGGGGAAAATACTATTTTATGATTTAATTATTTGTGAGGGAGATAGAAGAGAACAACATCGATTGCTTTCAGTCTTTAAAACTCCTCTTCCTCTTTCTTTTCAACACAAAATCGGATAATAGCGAACGCAAACCAACAACTTTCGGTATGTTCTGTATAAATATACCCCAGCCATAATTACTAAATGAATTAAATATATTTTTTGAGCAGGTTGAATGTGTTTGATTTGCCTTTCACAAGGATAATCAATACTTTAGTTCCTGTTCTGTCCGCGCTGCTGCAGAGGATACCTGTCTGTCTGTTTCTGTGTAGGGAGAGGGGCTGCATTTCACAGCAGGGTGCAGCTAGAGGACCAATCACAGCCCTTGTGGTCTCCGTCTTCCCTTGACGGATTGACGGACAGTTAAAAAAAAATTCCTGCGCCCGGAGACGACGGAGAGGCTCTCCGTCAGGCTCTCCGGCGACGGAGAGGGCTCTCCGGCGACGGAGAGGGCTCTCCGTCTCTACATACGGCACTTTACAGAGTACTATAAATTGGCCTTAATAACGACCCACTGCTTTTAATCAGGTGTGTTGGAGCAGGGTGACATCTAAAACATGCAGGACAGTGGGGCCCGAGGACCAGGGTTGAGAAACACTGATGTGGAACAACAACTTTCTGTTCTGCAAAGTGAATTTACTGTTTTTGTGAAAAATCTGGTGCCTGTAACAGCTACAGTTCCCCATCAGAAAGGGCTGTCTACCCACAAAGTCAAGTGCTGAAAATTTTGTGTATGTAGCTTATTCTTAAATTGATATTATTTTATTTTTATTTTTTTTACGTGACTAAAATGTGCCCTTTTTATTCTGAACTGAAGCCATTATACACTCTCACCAGATTCCATTCACAGTAACATGAGTAAACAGGAGTATACATAAAACCCAATTTCAAAAGTTCCAAACTTAACTGCTTTTTTTGAGCATTTTTGCATTTGACAACCTCGGAAAAGAATGCAGATAGTGCCAAACTGTAACTGAACTGCAAGGCTTTTAGGTGATGACTAGCCACTGTTCCTTCCAATGCATCACTGTATGTATGCTTCTTATGTGTTATGTTTTGTCAGAGGAATGTATGAAGCCTCCAGACAGACAGGACACCATGACGTCCTTTCATACCACTGGTAGCAGCAAAGAGGTGATGGGATCTACCAGCACTTTACAGGTAATCCAATCATCTATTCAAAAGTATTAAGATAAAATTGTGTGCACGTGCGTGTATATATATCCATCCACTTTCTACTGCAGACAACCATTCACACCTACGGGCAATTTAAATCAGCCAATTAACCTAATCCCCATGCATGTTTTTGGATGGTGGGGGGAAGCCAGAGTACCCAGAGAGATCCTACACAGACATGGGGAGAACATGCAAACTCCACACAGAAAGGCCGGAAATCAAATCTGGTGCCTTCTTTTTTTTTTTTTTTTTTTTTTGTCAGCACCTCTTCCCATCGTAAAACACCACAGTATGGCAGGTGTCAACTTTTTATGGGATTGGTGCTTACTTTTATCTTGCAGAAAAGTATGATATTTTGTGCATTTGTGTGACTGGCCTCTGCCCTCTCTGGAAACTAAGCTATTATTCTTTATTAGAATTTCTTATTATGAGCCAGAGAGGAAAGTGCTGCACCTTTTGTGAATTGAGGGGGAAAACAGACGATAGACAGGATGACATAGGATAGGTGGGAAAGGGGTACAAACATGCAGTGTTATTAGAAATCAGGAATATAAGATGCATTATTCCCAGCAACCAATCTCCTTGAAATAAAAAGACAGTAACAATAATAATGATGATAATAATAAATAAGTAAAAAAGTTGGGCACTAAGGGACGAAGGTGAGATGTAAGAATGCATAAGAGGCATGAATTTGATGTGAAGCCCGAAGAGTGATCACACCCATTCTGGCGGGTCCCATCAGTACTCAGCAATGGGACACGACAGGCATTCATACACCCTGAACCAACATGCATGAGTGACTGGCACCGAAGCCCAGAGCAGCTAAGATGACTGAGCAGGGGCCCGCTGGCCGAGTGTCCGACCCGCCCAGGCAGCAGGAACACCCAGGAGGCCTCGCCCAGAGAGCCAACCAGAACCACAGAGAAACACACAATTCCAGGGACCTAGGGAAGGCACAGCCAGACGCCCCCACAGCGCCACGAACAAGCCCAGGAGGCCCGGGATAAGAGGGCCCACCCGCCACCCAACACCCACCCCCAGCCCACCTCACCCCCCCCATCCCCCACCCCAGAGGAGGCAGGAGGCCCCCAGCCGACTAGGGGAAGAGCCGGGAGCCGGGAACCCCCACCCAGGGGAGGGCAACCAGCCAAACAACAAGCGGGCCACTACCAGGTGCAGGCCAAGAAGAACGGATGCCGGGGCCCGATGCAGATCTAGAGAGCGAGAGCAGTGCAAAGGGGAGCCAGCTGGAGGGTGCCCTGCGTATCCCCCAACACCTTGTCCTGGGGTGGTGCGGCAGATCCATTGCTCTCGATCCCGGAAATGTGCCCCATCCCCAAGCAAGAGCCGAGCCACTACGAGCTGCCAGCAATTGCCGCAGCCACACCAACCAACCGAGTCAGCAACTCCAGCCCCGCAACAAACTAGAAGTCGCAGCACCAGGGGGCCCATCAGCACGCCGGAGAAGTCCCAGACCACCATACCAAGACCCCGTGGATCCCGCAGCAACAGCAAGCCAGTGACTGACCATTCCCAATGTCTGAAAACCAGGGGGGGCCGGGCCCCACCAGCGATGCCATAAAGTGTGGTTCCACCCTTAGACCCTATTACTATATTTCTCCGATCCCTGACGAAGAAATACTCGCTCCACATTGTGCATGCGTGCAACCCTGAGTGTAGTGTGGTGCATTAAAAGTTGGATGGGCAGTAGTGGTGGCAGGGTGGAGGGTTGAAGGACCACAGAGAGTGGGTACTCTGCAGTTTGCTCCAACCCAAATCCCCCTAGCCAACCAAGACCTTCCATCCAAAGTGTGAGTGTGTGTGCTGCATTAAAAGTGGAGAGTGGGAGGATGCAGCAGGAGGGAGATGGGGAGGACACAATGCCACAAAACACTGCAGTCCGCCCCCCCCACACTGCCACGGGGCCCTAAATGACGTGTCCCTGTATGTGCCTAAAAGTGTATATGTACAGTGAATTGTGTGGAGTGTGAAGTGTGCAATAAGAGGCAGTCTGGTGCGGGCCCGGCCCAAGGTGACAGAGCCAAGGGGAGGTCAGTATGGATAGAAATGGTACTGAAGCGCGGGGCCCCCAGAGCCGAAAGGCAAAGGAACCCGGGAGAACACCAACGGACCAACGGGCCCCACTAACACCACGACCCCCAGGAGCCGCTAGACTACAGCTGCGCACAGATGGCCGATGAGGCCCGACTACCGGCCGGCAGCCCGCAGCAGCCCCCCCAGACAAGGGACAGGGCCACCTCCAGGAGGCTTAAAGCGAAGGCGCCTACGCCATCCCCGCCTACGCCCATCCAGCCGCAACATCACCTCCACTCCCCTCCACTATCTCCCAACTCTGCACAGGCCCCGGAATCAAGGCCCCCAGCCAGCACCTATTGGTTCTGGCCTCCCTCACCAATAGGAGCCCCCGAAGAGCGAGCTGGAGCTCATCCCCGGGGAGGGCCCTCCCGGCCCCCCAGCCCGCCCCAGGCAACGGAGGGCCCCCAGCCCCCTGAGGGGCGGGGAGGAGGGGAAGAGGGGTGCGAAGGAGCCAGCAGGGAGGAGAGGGGGGACGAGGAGGGAGGAGGCAGAGAGGCAGGAAGAGGGGCGGGGGACCAACAGGAGGGCCGACCCACCCCAAGCCCCCACCCCAAGCCCAGGAGCGACCAGCAGCAGCCACCCCCAGGACCCCAGAGAGAGCATGAATCCAGCAGCCCAAGGGCTCAGAAGGCGAGACACTGGATACAACCAGCCTCCAGGAGGAGGAGCAAAGGCCAGGTAGGCCCAGCAAAGCGGAGAGCAACCCCAGCTCCCCAACCCTGAGCTACTGCCGCCCCCAAAAAAAAGCAAACATATAAGACAAACTGATTTACACAGAACAAGAATAGAGATAGATTGGGGATAGGAAAAAGGGAAGAGAGGAAAGAAGAGAAGGGGAGTATGAATTTGATAGACTTATTTAGAGTGGTATGTTAAGGGGGGAGGTTTTCATGGTTCCATACGTGGTTTTGGTTTGGTAGATTTTGTTTTGGGTTTAAATGAATTAAGATTTTGTTCCAAGTATCATTAAAGGCAGACATATTATTCCTTTTGCGAGCATATATTTTTTTTAATTGAGATGTATTCTGTGAGAGAGTTGAACCAATGGGAAATGTGGATCAAATTTTGGAAGATTATTTTCTTTTCTTTGCGATAGTTAGTTAGATAGTTAGAGAGACCAATAATAGATTTTGTATTTTAGAGGGAGAGTGATTTGTGTGGTATCTCCTAGTAGGCATAGTGATGGGGACAATGGGATTCTGCAGTCCAAGAAAGTGGAAAGATTGTCAGTGACAGCTGTCCAAAAAGTGCAAACTGGATGACAGACCCACGTGGCATGCATATAGTCGTCTGTGCTACCCTCTGTGCACTGTGAACAGATGTTTGTGTCTGTTAATTTCATTTGAAACATTTTATTCTGGGTAATGTGGTACCGTTTTATACTGTATTAACTGTAGGTTTGTGTCGGTAGTCATGGAGAAAATATTTTCATTGATTTGTATCCTGAAATCAGGGTTGGGAGCAAGAGCCAGGTCGTTTTCCCATTTGGTGGTTGGGAGTGATATGGTGGTGTCTGTGCCAGAAATAAGTTTATACAGATTGGAGGTGATTTTTTTTTGAGGTTTTAAATTTCATAATTTCTTCCATTAATTTAGATGGTTGGAGTGTGTTGTTGGCTATCTTAATTTTGGATTTCATTACGGATTTTAATTGATGGTATTGTAGGATCTGATCTCTCCCAACCCCGTATTCCTGGGTTAAAGTATCAAATGAAATGAATTGATTGGCGGGAAAGAGGTGGTAGAGATGGGTGATTCCATTCTGGTGCCATGTTTGAAAATAGATAGGGATGCTGCCTATCTTGAAATCAGGGTTGTGCCAGATTGGGGTGTATTTACATGGGGCAAGCGATGATTTAGTGATTTTGTTGGTTTTCCACCAGGCTGTCAGAGTTGTGTGGATTGTAGAGTATTTACAGTAGCTCAGCTTTTGGATTGACTGTGGTAAGAAGGGAAGGTCTGTGACTGCTGTTGTTTTACATATACTTTGTTCTAGGGCTAACCAGGGGATATTGTGATTTGCTTTTGTGTCCATTTGAATAAATATTGCAATCGAGAGGAAGTAATATAGAAAATTTGGTGCTTCTAATCCACCTTGTGATGTTTTATTTTGTAGTGTTGAAAGTGATATCCTTGGCTTTTTATTGTTCCAATAGAATTGAGTAGTCAATGAATCTAGTGTTTTAAACCATTTGTCGGTAGGGGTGGTGGGAATCATTGAAAACAGGTAAGTGATCCGGGGCAGAATTTTCATTTTTATTGAGGCCATTCTTCCAATTAGGGTGAGTGGTAATTTTGTCCAGTGTTTGAGGTCCTCTTCTATCTGTTTGATTAATGGGGTGTAATTGAGATTGAATAACTCTGACAGCCTGGGAGAGGTGTAAATTCCCAAGTATTTTATATTGCCAGTGTGAAGTGGAAGGGAATGACTTTGGGCTGCAGAATCCCAGGTGTCTTCTGATAATGGTAAAATAGTTGATTTATTCCAGTTTATTGAGTAGTGAGACATGGTGGAAAAGTTGTTAATGATATTGAAAGTTTCCTGTAGTGATACTGAGGGGTTCTGTAGGTATAAGAGGAGGTCATCTGCATATAAACTAAGCTTGTGTTGTGTATTGGCGTCCTCAATTCCTTTGATTTTTTTATTTTGTCTTATAGCTGCTGCAAGGGGTTCAATGAAAATAGCAAATAGAGATGGTGAGAGTGGGCATCCTTGCCTGGTTCCCTGGTGAAGTGTGAAGTTAGGTGAAATCATCCCATTTGTGATTATTGTTGCCTTCGGTGCAGTATAGAGAATCCTAATCCAGTGGATGAACGACTCTCCAAAGCCAAATTTGTACAGTGTGCTAAATAAGAAGGACCAATTAACTTTGTCAAAAGCTTTTTCGGCGTCTAATGATACAATTATTGTTTGATTTGGCTGATGTTGGGATAAATTGATTAGGTTAAACAGTCTACGGGTGTTGTCTGAGGCATGTCTATTTTTGATAAATCCTGTTTGGTCCGGGTGAATTAACAGGGGGGTGAATCTTTCTATTCTGGATGCTAGTGTTTTGGTAATAATTTTTAGATCTGAATTAATTAGTGAGATGGGACGGTAGCTAGAGGGGCATGTTGGATCCTTATTTGGTTTTAATACGAGTGTTATGACTGCTGTATTCATATGGGTTGGTATGGTGGAGGTCGTTTTGATTTCTGTGTTGACTTTGAAAAATAGTGGTGACAAGATATCCCAAAAATGTTTGTAAAACTCAGCTGGAAATCCATCAGGACCTGGTGACTTATTGTTTGGCATCTTATTAAGAGCTTGATTGAGTTCTTGAATAGTGATAGGTGCGTCCAAATTATTTACTTCTTCTTTGGGTAGTGAAGGTAGTTTCAAATTGTTAAAAAAATTGTCTATTTCTGATTGGTGGGGGTCGTGGTCTGAAGAGTAGAGATTGCTATAAAAATTATAGAATACATTATTTATTTCCTGTGGGTTTTGTGTGATTTTGCCTGTAGGATCTATTATTGATGGTATAAGTGTTTTCTTATGTTTCTCTTTCTTATGTTGTAATAAATTTGCTAGGAATTTGCTTGATTTATTACTATATTGAAATTTCTCATATTTTAACTGTTGAATAAGAAAATCTGTTTTCTTGTGTATGATAGTTTCAAGTTCTATTTTGAGCAGTCTCAATTTATTTTGTATTTCTTCACTGTGATTATTGGCATTTTGATTAGTTAGGTGTTTAATTTGTTGTTCTAGATTGTTTTCCAATTTCTGTTGCTCCTTTTTCTTATGTGATGAGTATGATATAATTTTACCTCTGATTACTGCTTTGCCAGTTTCCCATAACAATGCTGGTGTGATTTCTGGAGAATCGTTTATCTCCAGGAAGGATGCCCACTCTTTTTGGATCATGGTAAAATCAGGATCATCTAAGAGAGAAGTATTGAAACGCCATCTTGTTGGAGGTTTGTTCGGTGATTGAGTATTTACTGATAGTGAAAGCGTGGTCACTAATTATGATTGAATGGATTCTGTTTTCTTGGATATGTTGCATGAGTGAGTTACTTACAAGGAAAAAATCAATCCTGGAGTATGATTGATGCACAGGGGAGAAATATGAGTATTCTTTCAATGATGGGTTTCTTCTTCTCCAACTATCGCAAAGTCCATAATCCTCCATATATTGTTTTATTATATCTGTGGAGTGCCAGTTTCTTAGGTTGGTTGATGTATTAGAACGATCAATTGAGGGATTAATGACAGTGTTAAAGTCTCCAGCCAATATAACATTTGTGGAATCACACAATAAAGGGAAGAAGCTATGAAAAAAGGTTGGGTCATCCTTGTTGGGGCCATAAATATTAGCTAGGGTGAAGGTAGTGTCATTGATAGATACATTAATGATGATAAATCTTCCTTCTGGATCAATAATAGATGAGTTGTGGATAATTGGAATATTTTTACTTACTAGAATTGAAACACCTCTTTGTTTACTGTTATAAGTTGATAAAAATATTTTATCATATTGTTTATTCTTTAGGTATTGTTGTTCTGAATGTGTTAAATGAATTTCTTGTAGGAAACATGTCTGCTTTCAATTTGATAAGATGATTAAAGATTTTGGTTTTTTTTGTTTGATTACGAATACCCCATATGTTCCATGTTATTAAGTTCAGAGTTTGCATGATGAAGGATATACAAGTCTCATTTTAAATAGAGGATGAAAGCTAAATGATGTGATGGAGGGAAGATCAATGGAACCCAGGAGAATTGGAATGGGGAGGAGGGGGGGGGGTCGAGAGTAGAAGAGGGAGAAGAAACAATGATGTCACCTACAATAGAGACGTGAACATCTGGTGCCTTCTTGCTGTGAGGGGACAGTGCTAACCACGACGCCACCGTGCCGCCATATATATATATAAAAAATGCTCCTCTCACCCTTGTAGAGTGCTATCCGTGTTATCCTCAAGCATTGGCCTTCTACCAGAGGCCTAGCAGAAGCTTAGCTGTTCCTAGGACTGCGTTTCTAGACTGAGGCTTCAGATGTTGTTCCTGGAATCTGTTGGAGCCACTCTCCCAGTTTGGGGGTCACTGCCCCAAGTGCTCTTACCACCACAGACACCACGTTGGCTTTCACCTTCCACATCCGTTCCAGCTGTTCTTTCAACCCTTGGTACCTCTCAACCTTTTCATGTTCCTTCTTCCTAATGTTGGCGTCAGCTGGTACTGCCACCACTAAGTTTGGTTGGTTAGCCAGGAGCTGTTTGTCAATCTGGATGCTTAAGTCCCACAGGACCTTAGCCCTGTTGTTCTTAACCACCTTTGGTGGTATGTCCCATTTGGATTTGGGTACTTCCTGTACACTATCCCAGCCAGTTGGTTGTGCCTCTCCATATACCCTGATCCAGCTAGCATCTTACACCCCCTACTATATGCTGGACAGTCTCCTTACACAGCCTGCCATGATCAGTGTCTCTGTGCTGTCTGTCTGCTCAGCATCTTCCAGCCATTGGTAAGTCTTCCTCTATCTGACGGTAGTACATGCCATGTAGGGGCTTGTCCCTCCATGTTGCCTGCTCCTCATTCTCCTCACACTCTTGAGGTTTCTGCTTCCTGAGGCTTTCACTGAGCAGCTCATCCTTTGGGGCCATTTTTGTGACGTATTGTTGGATTTTCAATGCATGGTGAGGAGCAATTGTCGTTACTTGTAACACCGTCACTAAGACCGTAACTAATACTCTAACGCATTACATTTAAAACACAGTTGCTGTTACAATGTGGTGTGTTTGTCCATTACTTGGTAAGTGATTGCCTGATGAATTCAGATTTCTTTCATTTATGCTCGCAGATGGCACTAGGGATGGGTGACAGATTCATAGACACCATAGACTGTATAGAGACACTGATCTGTCCCCCCACTTTCCCACCAAACATTGTTGGTAACACAGAGCATTAATATCACTGCAGCAGCGCTGCGAGCCCCATGTTTGAGTGACCCAACTCATGGTGTGTTCACTTGCACACGAACGTCAGAATTTCCAACTTCAAGTCAATATTTAAATAAGAACCCCCTTTGAAGTTGGATATCCAACGTCTCTAAGGCTTTGAGGTTATTTTGATCTGAGCTCCAAGTTCTGACTTCCAATGAACACACCATAAGGGAAGCTCATTCCCCAGGGTCCTACAAGTAACTAAGAAGTTACTTTTAACAGTAACATATTACTTTTTGATGTAAGTAATCAACAAAGTAAATGAGTTACTTTTTGAATGAAGTAACTAGTAACTGTAACTAGTTACTATTTTTCAGTAACTAGCACAACACTGGTGAGGAGCTTCCTTGTCTTGATATCTCTGGCTTCTATCTCCTCCTTTGGCCAGCTTATGATCCCATCGGGGTATCTGATGACTGGCAGTGCATACATGTTTATGGCTTGATTTTGTTCTTACCATTCAGCTGAATTTTCAGGACTTGCCTTACTCTCTGGAGGTATTTAGCTGTTGCTGACTTCCTTGCGGCCTCCTCATGATTTACATTAGCCTGTGGGATACCAAGGTATTTGTAGCTGTCTTGGATGTGTCCTATCGTGCCCTCTGGTAGGTCAGCCTTGTCAATTCTGATCATCTTCCCTCTCCTCGATACCATCCGGCCACACTGTCCAATCCGAGTGACATCCCTATGTTGTCGCTGTAGATCCTGGTGGTGTGGATCAGTGAGTTGATTTCTCGCTCATTCCTGGCATACAGCTCGATGTCATCGATGTAGAGCAGGTGGCTGATTGCTGGTGTTACTGCCAGCTCCTTTCTGTGCCCCGCTCATGTATTGAGCCATGTGTCTACTCATTTTAACCACCATGAAGCCTGACAGGAGCTTCTATGACGTACAGACACAGGTTATCGGTCGGGAGTTGGATGGGATGGGTCCCTTCTGGGGGACCTTCGTAACGACTGGAGGATTGTCCTGCCTTCAGTTAGCCACCCTGGGTGGGTCCCATCCCTGTGCAGCTGGTTCATCTGTGCTGCCAGGCGTTTGTGGAGTGCCGTCAACTCCTTAAGCCAGAATGTATGGCTCGTATTGGGGCCCGGTGCTCTCCAGTTCTTCATCTTTGAGACTTTTTCTTGGACATCTGCCATTGAGATGGTTACTGGTTCTTGTTCTGGGAGGCTGCTGTGGTCAGTTCTCAGGTCCACTAGCCACTGGCCATTGGTGTTGTGTGATGCCTCCTTTTCCCAGATGTTCTTCCAGTACTTTTCCATCCCAGCTCTTGGTGGGTCTGAGCTGATGTTAATTCCCTGCCACTGAGAGTACACCTTGGCTGGTTGAGTGGAGAACATCATCTCTTCAGGTGAGAGGCCAGAGCTGTTAGTCTCTGTTTGGCAATTTTGAGTGCTTCAGGTATGGGCAGCTTGTTTTATTTCCTGGGTTCCTGGGATTTATTCACCATGTTTCCTTTCTGCAGTCCTGTCAGCTGGCTAACTTCTCTCGTGCTGCCTTTATGTTGGCCTCTAACCGTCTCTTCCATGGAGGGTACTGCCTCTTGCCAAGGGTACGGATCTTATATCCTGGCATCTCAGCAAGGACTTAGACTTAGACTTAACTTTATTGATCCCCTTAGGATGACTCCCTCAGGGAAATTAAAAATTTCCAGCAGCACATAAGAAGAGCAGCACACAGATAGAAAGAAGCAGCACACAGTTAAAAAATAAACAGTAAACACTTAATTTTAAAAAAATATATAAAATATAAATATAAAGAGCTGAATATGGCTTTATATGGAGTATGGTTAAGTTAAAATTAATGCACCATGGAAGAGAGTGAGGTTATTGCCCCAAAGAAAACTTTTCCATTTCTCTGTGTGCATGTGTTGCACAAGAAAGTGTGAATGGCTACCCCCCTTTCCCTACTGTCCTCTGTACTCTATGCTCTCCTCCCCCCAAGTGAGGAGTTGTAGAATGCAATGGCATGATGAACAAAAGTTTTTTTGAGTCTGTTGGTCCGATACTTGGGAAGGAGCAGTCTTTCACTGAACAGACTCCTCTGGTTGCTGATGATGGTGTGCAGAGGGTGGCTGGCATTGTCCATAATATCAAACAGTTTGTCCAGAGTCCTCATCTCTGCCACCGACCAGAGTCCAGTTTCATGCCGACCACAGAGCCGGGCCGCCTGATCAGTTTGTCCAGTCTGGATATGTCCTTCTTCAATATGCTGCCCCCCCAGCACACCACGGTGTAAAAGAGGACGCTGGCTACCACAGACTGATAAAACATCAGCAGAAGTTTGCTGCAGATGTTGAAGGACCGCAGTCTCCTTAGGAAGTACATCCTCCTTTGTGTCTTTCCGTACAGGTGGTTGGTGTGTGTTGTCCAGTCCAGTTTATTGTCCAGCCACAGCCTGAGGTATTTGTAAGAGTCCACAGCCTCCACCTCAGCTCCCTCTAATAGGACTGGTCGCAGTCTTGGTCTGGACCTCCCAAAGTCAATGACCAGCTCCTTCGTCTTAGAGGTGTTGAGCTGTAGGTGGTTAGTGTGGCACCATGCAGCAAAGTCCCCTACCAGTCTCTGATACTCCTCTTCTCTGTCATCCCTGATTCACCCAACAATGGCTGTGTCATCGGCATACTTCTGAATATGATACAGCTGTGAGGTATAGCAGAAGTCCGAGGTGTACAGGGTGAAGAGAAGAGGGGCCAGCACTGTGCCCTGGGGTGCTCCAGTGCTGCTGACCACTGTGTCAGACGTTATGTCCTTCAGCCCGACGTACTGTGGTCTGCCAGTGAGGTAGTCGGAGATCCAGTCCACCAGGTGGGGGTCCACTCCCATCCTGCCCAGTTTGTCCTGCAGCAAAGGGGGCTGGATGGTATTATAGGCACTGGACAAGTCCAAAAAGAGAATCCTCACTGTGCTGCTTCCCTTATCCAGATGGGAGTGGGCTCGATAAAGCAGGTAGAGGATGGCATCCTCCACACCAACACCTGGCTGGTAAGCAAACTGCAGGCGATCCTGGGCATGTTGCACTTGGGGTCTGAGGAGGCTGAGGAAGAGCCGTTCCAGCCGTTCTTCATCAGATGTGAAGTGAGTGCCACTGGTTGGAAGTCATTCAGCTCGCTGGACCGGTTCTTCTTTGGAACTGGGACAATGCGGGATGTCTTCCAGAGAGTGGACACTCTCCCAGTCTGCAGGCTGAGGGTGAAGAGTCGTTGTAGTGGTTCCATCAGTTCTGCAGCACAGGTCTTTAGTAATCTTGGACAGTCTTTGTCTGGGCCTGCGGCTTTCCTGGGTCGGAGCTTCCTCAGCTGTCCTCTGACTTGGTCTGTGGTGATGAGTGGTGAAGACTGTGTTGATGTGGGGGAGGAGGAGGGGGTGTTGTGGTGTCTGGGGGGGGGTTTGTGGAGGGGAGAGGGGGAGATGGCTGTGGTGAGGGCGGGGGTGAGGGGGCCAAGGGCTGGTTGAACCTGTTGAAGAAGTCATTCAGTTTGTTTGCCCTCTCTTTTGTCCCCTCTACGGCTCTGGTTTTTGTGTTGAGACCTGTGATGGTCCTCACACCTTCCCAGACCTCCCTCATGTTGTTTTCCCTCAACTTCTGCTCCACCTTTCTCCTGTAGATGTCCTTGGCTTTCTTCACACAGTGTTTTACCTCCTGCTGTGCTGCTTTCGTGGCCTCCCTGTCTCTGCTCCTGAAGGCAGTTTTCTTCTTGTTGAGGACAGTCTTGACTTCCCGTGTTACCCAAGGCTTGTTATTAGGGTAGCAGCAGTCAGTCTTGACAGGGGAGACCACGTCTGCGCAGAAGTTCAGGTAATCCGTCAGACAGTGTGTCATCCCCTCTATGACTTCACCATGCGGGTTCATCAGCACATCCCAGACTGTGGTGTTAAAGCAGTCTCTCAAGGCACTCTCCTTCTCAGGGGAACATCTCCTGACTGTTCGGTTTGTCACTGGTTGCTTTTTGACCAGGGGGGTATACAGTGGCTGTAGGTGGACCAGGTTGTGATCAGACTTCCCTAGTGGGGGGAGGGGAGTCGCTCTGTATGCATCCCGTATATTAACATACAGCAGATCAATTGTCCTGTTGTTTCTAGTTGGACAGTCTACAACTTGATGAAAAACAGCCTAAGTGGAGTCCAAAGTTGCATGATTAAAGTCCCCAGAGATGATCATGAATGCCTCAGGATGTTGTGTCTGCAGCCTTGCTGTGACAGAGTGGATTTTCTCACAGGCAGTGGCTGCGTCCGCTCTCGGAGGGATGTAGACGGTGATTACGTGACTGAACTCCCTCGGCAGATAACAGTTAGCAGCTTGAGGTCCCGGCAGCATGAGACTGTCTTTACGGAGATATGTCCTGGGTTACAACAGCGGTTGTTGACATGCATGATTTCCCCCCCCCTTTGCTTTTCCCGCTCGCCTTATTGTCTTTGTCGGCTCTCACAGCAGTGAATCCCAGCAGGTCTACGTTAGCATCCGGTACTAGTTGCTTCAGCCGTCTCTCCGTAAAAATTAACAAGCTGCTCTCCTGGTAGATTCGCTGGTTGTTCAGTGCGGACAGCTCGTCGATCTTGTTCGGCAGCGAGTTCACATTCCCCATGATGACGGAGGGAATCGATAGCTTGTAGCACCTCCGATTTTCCACTAGCTCGGCCTTTAGCTTAGCCCCAGCCTTGCAGCCCCAGGGTCAAGGAGTACCGTTGCTGTACTGTGTATCAGCTTATTGGTCCCAGTGATGGTCCCAGCTGGGATTGTTCTTAATGCAGCATTCACATCTTCTAGCAGATCTTCTGAAGGTACTTGTCAATTTCTTTGGTAGTTGTTGGAGGCTCCAGCTTTCCAGTTGGTTCACAATCATCCTTCTCAAGTCAGCAGCTCTTGTTTTGAGGCTGTCTGTTGGGACTTGATACCCAATCTCGGATTGTGGGGGTGATTGTGACATCCCCTTGCTGACCTGTCGTCCTGGCTCCCCCTTGCCGTAGCATCCTTGTAATATTTCATCAATCTCTAGTTGTGATAGCAGTCTTCGGTTACGGATGTTGGAACACTGGGCTAACAGCTGTTTATTTGTTAACCTTGATTGTGGGTTTTGCAGCATCCGTAGGTCCCACATTCGTGCCATATATCCCCTCTCTCTGGGATTGCTTGTATAGTAGCATTCCAGCTGTATTCTCTGCCCACGTCCATCCATATACATATATATTGTTATATACATACTGTGTGTGTATATATATATATGTGTTGTTACGTATATTATATATATAAAAGTCTACGCCCTTGTCCATCCACGTGTGTGTGTGTGTGTGTGTGTATGTGGCACATGTATATGTACACATGTATATGTGCCACATATACACACACACGTGTATATATATCATATATCATAATCAGATGTTCCAATCACTTCCATGGCCACAGGTGTATAAAATCAAGCACCTAGGCATGCAGACTGCTTTTACAAACATTTGTGAAACAATGGGTCGCTCTCAGGAGCTCAGTTAATTCCAACGTGGAACTGTGATAGGATGCCATCTGTGCAACAAATCCAGTCGTGAAATTTCCTCGCTCCTAAATATTCCACAGTCAACTGTCAGCTGTATTATTAGAACATGGAAGTGTTTGGGAATGACAGCAACTCTGCCACGAAGTGGTAGGCCATGTAAACTGAGGGAGTGGCATGCTGGGGTGCATAATGCGAAGAGGTCGCCAACTTTCTACAGAATCAGTCACTACAGACAAACTTCATGTGGCCTTCAGATTAGCTCAAGAACAGTGCACAGAGAGCTTCATGGAATGGGTTTCCATGGCCGAGCAGCTGCATCCAAGCCATACATCACCAAGTGCAATGCAGAGCGTCGGATGCAGTGGTGTAAAGCATGCCGCCACTGGATTCTAGAGCAGTGGAGACGCATTCTCTGGAGTGACGAATCACGCTTCTCCATCTGGCAATCTGATGGACGAGTCTGGGTTTGGCGGTTGCCAGGAGAACGATACTTGTCGGACTGCATTGTTCCAAGTGTAAAGTTTGGTGGAGGGGGATTATGGTGTGTGGTTGTTTTTCAGGAGCTGGGCTTGGCCCATTAGTTCCAGTGAAAGGAACTCTGAATGCTTCAGCATACCAAGACATTTTGGACAATTCCAAGCTCCCACCTTTGTGGGAACAGTTTGGAGCTGGTCCCTTCCAATTCCAACATGACTGTGCACCAGTGCACAAAGCAAGGTCTCTGAAGACATGGATTACAGAGTCTGGTGTGGATGAACTTGACTGGCCTGCACAGAGTCCTGACGTCAACCCGATAGAACACCTTTGGGAATTAGAATTGAATTGGGAATTGAATTAGAGAGGAAACTGAGAGCCAGGCCTTCTCGTCCAACATCTGTGTAACCTCACAAATACGCTTCTGGAAGAATGGTCAAAAATTCCTTAAACACACTCCTGAACCTTGTGCACAGCCTTCCCAGAAGAGTTGAAACTGTTGCAGCTGCAAAGGGTGGACCGACCTCATATTGAACCCTATGGATTAGGAATGGGATGTCACTTAAATTCATATGCGAGTCAAGGCAGGTGAGCGAATACTTTTGGCAATATAGTGTATATACTCACCGATGTATATTCCGATGGCCAGATTAACGGAGGTGTGGTCGACCCATATGACCAGAGCACCGGCATATGAAAATGTGACTGGCACTTTTGTTTGTCTATACAACCTGCATAAAATGGGGAAAATAATTTTCTTTAAGTGCTTTTTTTTTTTTTGCACCTATTCCCATTGTTAAACACCACAACAAGATGGGATGTCATCTATTTATAGGATTGGTGCCTTTTTCTCTTGCCAAAAAGTGGTTTTATATTTTTGTGCATGTGTGTGACCGTCACCGCACCCTCTCTGGAAACTAAGCCGTCATTATTTATTTGATTTTCTTATAGTGAATTGAGGGGGAAAAAGATGACAGACAGGATGAGAGAGGATGTGTAGGAAAGGGTACAAAGAGGCAATGTCATTAGAAATAAAGAATGTGAGAAGCTGCATTATTCCCAGCAACCAATACCTCAAAAATAAGGAGAGAAGAAAAACAGTAATAATAATAAAAAATAAGTAAATAAACAGAAAAATCAAAAATAAATACAAGATCAAACCCGACAGAGAGTATGGCACCAAGGGGCACAGGTGAAATGCATAGAGAAAATGGTTTTAGTGTAAAGCCTGAAGAGTGATTTAGCCCATTCTGACAGATCCCATCAGTACTCATCAATGGGACACGACAGGCGTTTGTACACCCTGAGCCAACATGCACGAGTGATTAGCACTGAAGCCCAGAGCAGCTAAGACGACTGAGCAGGGGCACACTAGCTGAGCATCCGTCCTACCTGGGCAGTGGGGATACTCAGGAGGCATCGCCCAGAGAGCCAACTGGGACCAGAGAGAAATATACAAACCCAGGGACCAAGAAGAGGCACAGCCAGACGCCCTCTCAGCGCCCAGGACAAGAGGGCCCACCCACTTCCCAAAGCCACCCCAGCCACCCCATCCCACCGCCACCACCCCACCACCACAGCCCCACCACCCCCACCCCAGAGGAGACAAGGGGCCCCGGTCAACCAGGGGCAGACCCAGGGGCGGGCAACCAGCCGCAGGCAAGCAGGACGCCACTGTGTGCGGGCCGAGGGGAATAGACGCCGGGCCCTGAAGCAGGCCCACAGAGTGAGAGCAGGTTAGAGGGAGCCAGTACCACTGGCGGGAAGGCGCCCCCGGTATCCCCCGACATCACGTCCCATGGTGGCGCGGTCGACCCATGGCTCTCGCCCCCAGAGATGTGCCCCATCCCCAAACAAGAGCCAAGCCACCACGAGTCACTAGCACACGCCACAGCCACACCGACCAACCGGGCCAGCAATTCCAGACCGGAGAAACCCCAGACCACCACCCAAGGACGCTGGGGGTGCCACAGCAACAGCAAGCCAATAGTTGGATACCCCCAGCTTCTGAGAGCCGAAGGGCCGGGCCCCACCAGCGATGCCGTGATGTGTGGATCACCATTGTACCCTATTGCTATATTTCTCCGATCCCTAACAAAGAAGTATTCTCCCTACACCCTGTATGAGCGAAACCCTGAGTGTGGTGCATTAAAAGTTGGATGGGCAATAGGGGCGGCGGGGGGAGGATCGGAGGGCCACAGATGATGGGTACTCTGCAGCCTACCCCGACCCAAAGCCCCCAAGCCAGCCAGGAGCTCCCACCCAAGTGCTTTTCTAATGAGGCTGTGACTGATGATGCAAATCCAATGTGAACGTGATGTTGGAATGCTGAGAACGTAGGTTTCTTTTGTTGCTTAGTACACACACACACACTCAAACACGCACACACACACACACAAAGTTAGGGATATTGGGCTTTTGGATGAAATTTCACCTAAAGTGGATGTACATGTGCAGCTGTTCGGTGTTTCAGTATTCATTGCAAAGCATGCTGTTCTCTAACAAGGCGATTAACCTCTGTGTCTGATCCATGAATCAACCACTAAATGTTCTGGTTCTATGATAGTTTGCATTTTTTTTTTTTTTTTTTTACAATCTGTTTATTGATTTTTTTCCACATAGAAAAGAAAAACAGTGGTCCATCAATTCAGTGTCACAGATGTCACCTTAACTGAGCCTGACAACATGACTCAACCCCCCATTCCCACCCCCACCCCTGGCACCTTCCCCCTCTAGACATACAAAAGGCAGAAAATGAGAAGTTATATGGCAAAATAAATAAATTATAATACCCATAATAAATGAGTAATTAAGTAAAGTAATAAGTAAGTTGATAGAAAAGAATAAGAAAAGAAAGACAAAAATAGGTGAACATCACATATGTAGGTATATTGTTGTAATTCTCATCTCAGTCCAAAGAGATCTGACAATTTGTGCTGTTAACATAAGACAAAAATGAGTTCCAAGTCCCATCAAATGAAGCATTCTTTCCAGACAGGGTCTGGTTGATCTTCTCCAGCTTGAGGAAATAAAGCACCTCTTTAACCCAATGCATGTACAGTAGGTGGGTGGGACTGTGGATTTCCATCTCAACAATATTAACCTCCTGGCCAGCAGGGTTGTAAATGCTATTAAGTCCTTTTTAACAGGAGAGAGAGCAAAAGGAAGAGGCCACACACCAAACAGAGCAGTCAGGGCATTAGGGACGATATCTTTCCCAATTACCTTAGATAAAGTAACAAAAATTTCCTACCAAAATCTATTCAATGATGGGCAGTTCCAGAACATGTGTACGTAACTTGCTGTGTTCTGTTTGCACAAAGAAGACACTGTATTAAACATTTTTGCAAGCCGAGCTTTGATATAATGAGCTTGATGCCGGATTCAACATTGCATAAAACTGTCTGGCACAAATAGAAGACTTATGCACTCTCCTCTGGATTTCTACCCACTCCTCATCTAAAATTGTCATATCTAAATCTGTCTCCCGGACCTTTTTAAGAATAGCGGAGGGACCCGGACAGAATGAAACAAGAGGGCTCAGGAGCACCTCAATATTTGAAGGATTAGGGAGAGCCGAAAATTCTGGGAATGCGGTGTGAGCCCAGTTACGGGCTTGAAGGTACCTAAAAAATTGTCCCTTAGGGAGCGAAAATTTAGCAGCTAGTTGTTGAAAAGATGCAAAAATGGCGTCAACATACATGTCTCCAATGGTTTTTATGCCCAATCTGGCCCACCTGGCAAAGGTATCATCCAGTAAAGATGGAGGGAAGATGTGGTTAGCTGATAGAGGAGCCCCAACAGAGAGTGTATGTAGACCAAAATGGCGTCTAAACTGAACCCAAGTTTTAAGACAGGAAGCTACGATCACATTTTTTTCATCATCCGCGTACAAGGCAACTCTCAGCTCTACCCCATCTCTCGTTATACCCCGGATATCAGGATTGGATCGGAAAGCAATTGACAAAGGCTCCATCACAAGAGCAAATAAGAGGGGGCTTAATGGGCATCCCTGTCTTGTAGAGCGGAATAATTGAAAATATTCAGTTTGTGCCATTTGTTCTAACGGAGGCAAGTGGAGATGCATATAATAATCTGACCCATGAAACAAATTTTCCCCCAAAGCCAAATTTTCCCAAAATAAAAAACAAAAACTCCAAACAAGTACTTCAGGCAGGGAGGATGAAGAAGGGTTATAGACCACATTAAATACATCCCTTAGATTGAAAAAGGAGTGCTGGTTACGAATAAACCCTGTTTGGTCCAAAGATACAATTGTGGGAAGAACAGTTTCTAATCGCCTGGCAAGCACTTTGGACAGTAATTTAAAGTTGACATTGAGTAAACTAATAGGTCAGTATGAACCAGATTGTAGGGGGTTCTTACTCCTCTTTAAGAGCAGCGAGATGCAGGCCTGATTTAATGTACGGGGAAGTATACCCAAATTGAAAGACATCTCCAGGTGTGGGGCCAGTTGCTTCCAGAACAATTTATAAAAATCAGCTGGAAAGCCGTCTGGGCCAGGGCTTTTACCATTTTGAAGGGACTTAACTGCTTCTGCAAGTTCACATGCTGTCGCAGGGCGTTCCATCCTTTGCCAAATTCTGATCTAAAGTAGGAGTGTCAATTTTATCGAAGAAGGAGAGCAGGTCTGGAGGGGAATACGAAAAATGTGATGAATACAACAATTTATAAAAGTCCATGAAAGTGTTATTAATTTCTGCACGGTCTGATGTGATTCCTTTACCAGTATGGATTCGGGGGATCAACTGAGAATCAGAAATTTGTCGCAACCGATGGGCCAGAAGTTTGCTAGTTTTATCTCCCTGTTTGAAGAATCGTGATCTTGAACGAAGCAAAAGCTCAGAACTGTGACATGATGAGATCATATTCTGCTTGCAAGGACATTCGCTCTTTATAGGTTTCTGGCCATTTGGATGTAGCATATAAAGAATCTAAAAGTGCAATGCGCTGAGATAACTTAGCTAATTTTTCTCTCATAGATTTTTTTCTGGTAAGTCTTATAAGAAATAATCTCCCCTCTTATGAAAACTTTCGTTGTCTCCCACAACACAGAGGCTGTCACATCTAGAGTTTTATTAATTTGAAAGAAAAAATCAATCCGTTCACTGACAAAATTAACAAAGTTGTCATCCAACAGTAAATGCGTGTCTAAGCGCCATGGTGGTCTTTTATTATTAAACTTCTGAAAGAAAATATTCATGGACACTGAGGCGTGGTCTGATACGACGATCGCATCATATTTGCAGTTAGAAATATAAGTGAGTAACCTGCTGGACACAAAAAGTCAATACGGGTATAGGTAGAGTGAACATGTGAGAAGAACGAGTACAATCTTTTTCCTGGATTAAAGAAGCGCCGTGGATCCACAACATTAAACTTTCTCATAAAGGCTTCAACCACTTTGGCCGATTTGGATTGAGCTGCTGTGGTAAGAGCGGAGCGATCTATGGAGGAATTTATCCAACAGTTAAAGTCCCCCCCCCAGAATGAATTCATATGTCGACAGATCCGGTATCTTTGAAAAAACCTGTTTGAAAAAGGACTCATCGTCCCAATTAGGGGCATACACGTTTGCAAGAGCTTCACATCAAAAAGACACCCTAAAACAATTACAAATATACCATCAGGGTCAGAGATTTGTTGGACATGAACAAAAGAAATATCCCTGTGTAAAAGAATAGCTACCCCCCTTATTTACTGGAGAAAGAGGAAGAATAAATGATCCCAACCCAGCTCTTTTTCAACTGTATGTCATCCACACCTCTCAAGTGGGTTTCCTGCAGGTAAATTACATGGGCGTCAAGGTGGTGCAAGTAATGTAAAACCTTGCTTCACTTAATTGGATTATTTAGGCCTTTGCAATTCAGACTGACAAATTTAACATCTCCACCTCCACAAGGAGGTGATCTCTTAGACTGTGCCATCAAAAGTCAGAAGTATAAACACAAGTAGAGAGAATGAGAACGCTAAATATAAGTCTATCAACAAAGTAAACATACAGGTAATACAAATCTGGAAGTGTAGGGTAGGTGCTAACTTCCCCTCCCCATGAACTAAACGAACAAACAACCCCCCCAGCTCAGAACAGAGCACCCTCCCTTTATCCCCTCTTAGCAGAAGCATCCATATAGTGACGCGTGCTACACCCTCACTCTCTGAAACAAAACCTGTCGTTACCTGAAGTGTAACCATACTTCTAAACGACCATAGGGAATGTTAAATTGAGCTGTCCTGTAGAAACAAAAGGATCAAGAAACAGAAAAAGGTGCCATTAAGTTAAACATAAAAATAAATAACTCCAGATAAAAGTGGAGCCAACTTCAGTGCAGTGATGTCATTCAGATAAGTACATAAAAAAACAGCACCTATGTACCCTAAACTGAAGACCCATTTATAATCAAAAATAAAGTCAGAACCTGTGTTGAATCTGAAAACAAGGATATCAGCTGCCCAACACTCAGCCGGTGTTGTATGCAGCAAGAGTAGAAGCAGTCATGAGTTGCTGTAAGGAAACAGTCATAAATCAAAGCAGCGCCCGTCGGCTGGAAAGATAGTCACCTTATGGATCTGAGTTCTTCTTCAGTCTCTTGCCAACAAACTCCAATGCCCTGTACAGGTCCTACCTACAGGGGAAAATAAACACCCTTTTCCCGTTGTACAGCAGGGGGGAAGCCTCACCAGCATGGCGCAGCAAAACATTCCTGGTTTGAAACAGTGTCACCCTGATGACCATCAGATGCGGCGAGTTGCCCTCCTTTGGTTTAGCGGTGTGCGGTGGGCCCTGTCAAGGCTGGGTTTCTCCTCCAAACTCAACAAATCCTTTAGGAATCCAGCCATGAACTCCGTGGGGCGAGGTCCTTCGGTACCCTCGGGCAGGCCGACAACTCTGAGGTGCCTCCGCAACCTCTTCAGACTTGGCTATCTCCAATCTACAAACTGCATTTAACACTGTGCAGTCAAATTCTTATAAATTAAAACTTGTTTTAAACTCTGACAAAACAAAACTGATGCTGTTTTGAAATTCAAAGACTAAACCGCAGGAGTCAACTCATATCACCACATCTCAGGGTAATGTGATAGAGAGGGTATCACAATACAGGTATCTGGGGATTTTATTGGATGACCGACTTTCTTTCACCCCTCATATACATCATCTGGTGAGGAAACTAAAATTGTAACTACGCTTTTTCTTTAGGATTAAGTCCTGTCTAAGAATGCTCCCTTGCACGGTTTGTCTTTGTTAGACTCTGTTTATCACGGTGCACTGAGGTTCATAACACATCTTAAATCCCGTACTCATCATTGCTTTTTGTATGGTCGGATTTATCATGGTGCAGACGTAAGCACTGGCTTACTTTTATTTATAAGTGTATTTTAGGTCTGCTGCCACCATATTTACAAGTTTTTATGGTACAAAAAATTAGTATATACGGTCTGAGGTCGCAGGATCTGTTCTTATTGACTGTTCCAACAGTGAGAACAGAAACTGGGAAGAATGCTTTAAGTTTGCTGATCCTTGTGATTGGAACTATGTGCAAAATGACCTGAAATTGAAGGAGCTGGTCTCACTACACACTTTTAAAGGGCTTTTGAATAATCTGGGGAAAAGATTTAATGTCTGTAGGTGTTTTTAAATGGTTTTCGTCAGTTTGGTGTCACTGGGTCCACATGTGTTGAACATTTGTACTTTTCTTAACTTGGTGGTTACGTCTTCATGTGTATGTTTTCTGTTATCTGTAACTGTAACTGCTGCTGCCTGTCTTGCCCAGGACACTCTTGTAAAAGAGATTCTTAATCTCAATGAGTTTTATCCTGGTTAAATAAAGGAAATAATAATAATAATAATTATTATTATTCCCTCTAGAGCGAGCCTCCAGATCTCCACACTTGTTGCTCAGCGTCTCCACCGTAGCCACTAGCTTAGCCACGTTAGCGTGCATGCTAGTTAACTTATCGCTATGCTCACTAGCCGAGTGCTCTAGAGTGCTAATAGTCTCACTTTGCGAGTCAACTCTGTCCTTTAGCGGTTTCAAAGCAGACGCCACTTCTTTCTTAACTGATGCCGATATGATTGCTTCAAAATCTGTGACAATTTCAGTCCGTAGGTCATCCATCATCACTTTAATCGTGCGTAGCATCTCATCGTTACCATCCGATGTCACCAGGGAGTCAGGTTGCGGCTTACTCCGGCCGGACTTAGCAGACTCATTTTTCGCTCTGGAGGTCGGCATTTGTCCCGATACGGCATTGAAAATGAGATATAACAAATTCTTGTGTGAATGCGTAGTTGTTACAGATGACGGACAGACTTTATGTCGCGGTTAAAGTATTTTAAAAGCACATTCCCGAGGAGCCTCGGTGAAACACTACCTACATCGTGCGCTTCCGGCAGAAGTCCCCAACAATTTGAATTTAAACAGTCCTCTTCATAATGTTGTAAACTTTTTGACATGACTGAGACCAAGACAACGTCATTGCAAGGCTTCAAACGGAATGTTCTCAGAGGGAAGTTGCCACTGAGATTAGAGTGTCACAAAGTGTCATCAGCAGGTTGCAACAGAGAGACTAGAAGAGTCAGAAAAAGGCACAGAAGTGGACATCTTTAAGCCACATCCCATGCTGATGACTGCTACATTGTGAACAGTGCCCTGTGGAACCAGATGTGAACGCCACTTAACTCCAGGCACGTTTAAAGGGAGGTGAGGGGCACCCAAGTGTCACGTCAGACCATTTGAAACCACTTACATCAGCATGGTCTGCGTGCTAGACAACATGCAAGGGTACCTCACCACACCACCAGACACAAACGTCATCATCTGGCATGGGCCAGGGAGCATTTGTACTGGACAAGGAACCGGTGGGCTTCAGTGCTGTTCTGATGAAAGTTGATTCATGCTGAGCAGAAATGATGGCCGCCAACGCTGCTGGAGATGTCAAGGAGGACATTATGCACCAGCCTTTGGAGGTGGTGGTGTTACAGTCTAGGCAGGTGTCTCCTCAATAAAGGTCATTGTGCCTCTCCATGAGCTGCTGGAGACGTCAAGGAGGACGTTATGCATCAGCCTTTGGAGGTGGTGGTGTTACAGTCTAGGCAGGTGTGTCTCATCAGTAAAGGTCATTGTGCCTCTCCATGAGCAACACAGGCCTGATTTCATCTTCATGGATGACCATGTCCCAGCTCATTGAGGTCGCATCATCAGTGAATATCTTCTAGAGGCTAGGGTACCTCAAATTGAGTGGCCTGCACTTTCTCCAGAACTGAAGCCCAGAACCTACTGGATCATCTTAGTCATCATGTTGAGGGTCATAACCCCGCACCCCAGGACCTCAATGACCTGAGAAGGGCAGCCCTTCAAGAAGAGTGGAATATCATGCCTCAGTAGACAATAAGTTGACTTGTGAACAGCATGAGACAGCTTGAGTTCATGCTCAATGACACAACAAGTTATTGAGACATTATTTGTTTATTTATTTATTATTTATTATAATTTATTATTATTAATGTTATACAGTCGTGGTCAAAAGTTTACATAAAGAACATAATGTCATGGCTTTCCAGTTATTTCTACAACTGTGATTTTTCTCTGATAGAGTGATTGGAACAGATACTTCTTTGTCACAAAAAACATTCATGCAGTTTGGTTCTTTTATGACTTAATTATGGGTCAACTGAAAATATGACCAAATCTGCTGGGTCGAAAATATACATACAGCAATATGAATTCGCAAATTTGGTGACTTAGAAACTTGTGTCAATGAAATAAGTTTCATAGCATGGCCTCTTAACTTCTTGTGAGTGATCATGAGTGACAACAGCTGATGACTTCTCTGAGGCCATTTAAATAGGGCTCATTGGATACAAACGCTACAATGGGAAGGTCAAATGAGCTCAGCACAGATCTGCAAAAGCGAATCATTGACTTGAACAAGTCAGGAAAGTCACTTGGAGCCATTTCAAAGCAGCTGCAGGTCCCAAGAGCAACAGTGCAAACAATTGTTTTAAGTATAAAGTACATGGCAGTGTTTTGTCACTGCCACGATCAGGAAGAAAATGCAAGCTATCACCTGCTGCTGAGAGAAAATTGGTCAGGAGGGTGAAGAGTCAACCGAGAACCAACAAAAAGCAGATCTGCCAAGAATTAGAAGCTGCTGGAACACAGGTGTCAGTGTCCACAGTCAAGCGTGTTTTGCATCTCCATGTTCTGAAGGCTGGAATATACTTCTCCGTCTGCGTAATCCGTCATCCGACTCCGTAGCTACGGAGACCCCTCGAGCCCTCGCACTTCTCCGTCATGATGCGTGTTGTGCAGCCCTGCGCTGAAATGCACCCCCTCGGAAAGTGAAGCAATTCGCCTTAATATCGCTGATAAAAGCAGGAGAAAATACTATTTTATGATTTAATTATTTGTGAGGGAGATAGAAAAGAACAACATTGATTGCTTTCAGTCTTTAAAACTCCTCTTCCTCTTTCTTTTCAACACAAAATCGGATAATAGCGAACGCAAACCAACAACTTTCGGTATGTTCTGTGTAAATATACCCCAGCCATAATTACTAAATGAATTAAATGGATTTTTGAGCAGGTTGAATGTGTTTGATTTGCCTTTCACAAGGATAATCAATACTTTAGTTCCTGTCCTGTCCGCGCTGCTGCAGAGGAGACCTGTCTGTCTGTTTCTGTGTAGGGAGAGGGGCTGCATTTCACAGCAGGGTGCAGCTAGAGGACCAATCACAGCCCTTGTCGTCTCCGTCTTCCGTTGACAGTTGGACAGTTAAAAAAAAATTCCTGCGCCCGGAGACGACGGAGAGGCTCTCCGTCAGTCTCTCCGGCAACACAGAGGGCTCTCCGTCTCTACGTACGGCACTTTACGGAGTACTATAAATTGGCCTTGAGAGGCTGCCATGCAAGAAGGAAGCCCTTGCTCCAAAAGCAGCACCTTAAGGCTCGACTGAAGATTGCTGCTGATCACATGGACAACGATAAGACCTTCTGGAGGAAAGTGGTCACATTATGTTCTTTACAAGTGTATGTAAACATGACTGTACACTCTTAACTTACTTACTCAAACTTACTCAAAGTGGACCTAATGATACATTAAGAGTTGTGTTTTTTTTCCATATAAAATGTATATGTACATTCATATATTAAACTTGTTGTTATGGTCAAACTAAACACATTAAATTAAGGATGTAACTCCCCATAGCAGAGGGAGAGACCTAATTTCTTGTCCTACAGTACATCTTAATATTACGCTTTTTACAGTAGTTCATTTCTAAAAATCTGGATTTACTGTGAAGATCTGAGCCACAAGATTCACAGTATCAATGAATAAGAATTTTATATTATAATTCACTTTGAGCTGCAGCGTGTTTTTGTGAAAATGCCAATTAATGGTAAAATAAAATAGGAGTGCATAAAAATGGAGAAAAAAATGAAATGTGATCAGAAATAAAACACTGAGTAAGCATTTTCTTGCAAATAACCATTCAACTGAAATAGGCTGTTCATCCTGTTCATCAGCTGATCAAAAGTTTAAGACCACAGCCTTTAAAAGCCTAAATCTTCACAAAAATGTGGATTCAGCGTCATTTTTTTGGTCAATAATCCACACTGTCATGACCTGATGGCAAAGGCAAAAAAGCTTTCTGTCTTTCAATGTGGTCGGATTGTTGAGCTGCATCAGCAAGACCTCTCGCAGTGTGTCATTGCTGCTGAAGTTGGACACAGTAAGACAGTCATTTTAAACTACTTAAAAGATCCTGAGGGTTATGGAACAAAAAGTCAAGTGGTAGACAAAAAATTCAACAGCCCTGAGTCGGAGGATCCAGTTGGATGTCCGTCAAGAAACGGGACAGTCCTCAGCCCAAATTAAGCTTGTCACTGTTGTTAACTGCAGTCCCATAACCAGTAGACGGTATCTGCAAGAGAAGGGAGCACCAAACATGGGACATTGAAAGGTGGAAGAAAGTTTTATTTTCTGATGAGAAAAAATTGAACTTTGATGGTCACAGCACAGTGGAGGGGATGCCATCATGATCTGGGCGGATTTATCCTTCAATAGAACAATGGAGCTTCAGGTTGTTGCAGGGGGGCATCCCTCATGACTGAAGGCCATCGTCTGTGTGCTAATGACTGGGTTTTTCAACAGGACAATGGTTTAGCTCACAATAGGCAAGTTTACATGCAGACTTTTTCTTCATTCCGATTGAAGAGTTCAGGTCAACTGTTTACATGTGACGTGATCTATTCCAGTCTGGTGTTTACATGTGCCACTTCATTTAATCGGAACCGCCGTTTAACGGCTGTGTGTCACGTGCAGAGTGATGTAAACATTACGTAATTGATCAAAGATGGATTCTATCATCTGATCAGCACAGTAATTGCGATGTTCAGGTCTTTGAGAGTTTAAAAATAAACTCTCCGCCGAAGACCAGTTGTGTGTGCACTGCTGCTTGGAAGCCGCCATTTTTTCAAGTGAGGAAACGTCACTGCGCATTTACGTCAAGACAGAGCATGCGCAGAAAGAACACAGCCTGACAGCATTCTGTTTCACCGTTTACATGATAAGATTTTACATCTGATCGGTTTGGGAAGAGGAATATTCTATCCCTGTGAAACCGAATAAAATTCCATTCGGTTTAGGCCTCTTTATTCAGATTGAGGTGTTTATATGGAACATTTTTATTCGGTTTGGGCTTCTAATCCGATTCTAATTGGAATATTAGGCTCCATGTAAACCCACTGAATGATTGCCTGACAAAGGACTTCTTTCAGAGAAATAACATCACGTTTTTGAACCATCCTGCGTGTTCCGTGATCTAAATCCCATTGAGGACATTTGGTGTTGGATGGCAAGGGAAGGTTACAAAAATGGACACTAATTCCAGACACTCTGTGCCCTCACAGTGAAACCATCTTCACCACTTGGAGCGTCATTCCCACTAGCCTCCTGGAAACAGTAGCATTAAGCATGTCGAAACAAATTTTTGAGATGATTAACAAGAATGGCACAGCTACTCATTACTGAGTCATTTTTTGAAATGTTTATTTCTATTTGTGGGGGTTTCGGGGATTTTTTTGAGATGTGGTCTTAAACGTTTGATCAGCTGTTGAACAGCCTATTTCAGTCTAATGGTTGTTTGCAATAAATTGCTGACTCAGTTTTTTTAGTCTCACTCCCCATTTCTTTTTGCATTTTGAAGCTCTACTTAGAACCTTCTTAAAATCCAACAGTACAAAATGTAAATTCTTGCAATTTTTCAACTGGTCTCAAAATTTGGATCAGGAGTATATAAGATTCTCTCTCTTTCTCTGCAGTTGAGATAAATATAGGGCCATGCTGTTTAACCATGAGCACTTTCACACAGAATATCGATATTATGCTGCAAAACAAGCTGCATATTTTCTGGAACTAGTCTATATTTATAGAAAAACAACACTGAGGCTCTGCAGTACAAAACAAGACAGAAAACTTTATTACTCATGTTAACCTAAGGCAGCGCAAACCAGATCCAATCCTTCGGAACTCATCTTTAACAACAAAGCCCTAGATACAAAATATTTGCAGCTGAGTATTTTGCATTTTCAGGTGTTTTATGCTTTACACCCCTGTGTATAAAGACTGTACTGTAACCATTTCTTTCCTCTCTGTCTTCTGCAGAGTTTCAGTAATGCAGACCTTGTAGATGAAGAGCCTTTGCTGAGTGAGAGGAGCTGCTCTACTCCACAATGGAGGTGCTATGCCAAGTACATCAGCTCCCAGCAGATAATCCTTACCTTCCTCCCTTCTTCCTTCAAAGGTATATTTTGAAATTTGTTTTAGGTTTGGAACACATTCTTCATAATGCAAGAATTGAATGTAGATATTATGCTTATTTTGCAGATGTTCTGATGCTGATGGCGTCGTGGCTGGAGCCTCAGGGCAATGTCAGCATGCAGGAGGACGACACACTAACTCCCAGCAACAAATCTCAGGCTGACTCCCTGTCTGGCTCCACCAGCGGGTTAGAAAGATCAGAATCCGGCCTCAGTCTGCCCAGTAAAATGCGAAGGAGCTCAAGCAGTGGACACTTCACTGCCAGATCCCCTCTGCTGTCACCACACTCTGACAGCCAGACTGGGCCTGCAGATTCCTTGATCCTGGACCAGGATAGCTGGGAGATAGAGACTGAGACCCCAGACTCAGGTTGGTCTAATGCTCTTGTCCAGAGTTGTAGTCATAACCAAGCTGATGTAGTCCAATCAAAAATTTGTCAGTGGCTGAATCGGTTAAAGATTGCCACTCACGTGTGAACTGTTTTTCAGTGTTATCATATATATGTACATGTACAGGTAGAGCTGAACCATCTGGGGTATCTATCGAATTTTCTAACTTTCCAGATGTGGGAAACAAAGAAGGAGTCCAGTTCTCTGAACCACAAAAGGCAGATTTCCACATCAGCTTCAGCAGTCAGCCTTCCCAGCAGAGCACCAGTGACATCAGCCAGTTAAAATTTCCAGTCTACGTCTACAACTGCTCCCTGGAGCATCTGAAGGAGCAATTGGTACACCCCAACTCCAGTCGCCTGCCCAGAGACGTCTTCTTCAGGTACCATGGTGACCTCAAGTTGAAGTAAATCTGATGCACAGGTGGAAAAGTTTTCAGTGAATGTGTTAATCAGTCATTCAATCATATGTGAGGTTATTCACTCTCCAGACACCATGTCTTTCAAACACAAAACCTATGGATTCTATGATACGCTTTGCTGATATATATTCTGTCAGCCAATTCCTAAATCAAAAGGACGCTAGTAAACAGAATTGATCTTTGCAGTAAGAATATGTCATTATTGCAACTTGTCAGAAATTATTTTCGTATTTTGGCAATAATCGGCATTGGTAATATTGTACTCAAGAAGGGAATTTCTCAGGTCTGGGACCAAAGTAATACTAAATGTTGGGCCATTCATGATACAGTCAGACTCATTCATGTGGAGTAAATAAAATGGGAATATTGGCTAGGCCTATCATAATAACAAATTTTGCTGGACGATGTATTGTCCCACAACTTATTGCTGATAGATGATATTATTGTCAGCATTGTCCTGAGGTTCTTAAGAGGTTCTTTTTCTCTCTATGTGGCTCTTACTTTTTCTTATAACTTATATTTTACTAAAATCCATTTACTGTTGACTGCATAAAACAACACATTACACTTTTTTCTTCAGAAAGCAGTATTTATTGCTGTTTCATATTTGATCAATATTAGTCACACCCTCCATGCCCTGTCTGAACAGGTGAGCCACGTGTTTTAAATAAATCAGACACTATGTTACTCAGTAAAGCCTCTTCTATACTATTTATCACCAGCTGTAAATCACTGTACTTCAAAACTAATCAAATTATCATACTAATAAAATATTACAGACCGCACCGGGCTCTGTGTTACCAGGCTCTGCGACTCTGAGCTATGTGGCACAGGCTGGCACGATCAGGCATGTTTGCACACTGTCTGCCGGCCCACCGGTTATTTTCACTTCACCCGTGCTTTTGGGCAACCGTTAATGTTGGTCCCTGGTATTTGTCATTGTAATCGGGGATGGGGCTGAGGCACTTTCATTGTTTCTACTAGTTTCTCTTCGTTACCTGGCTCTCTACTCCTCACCAGCTCACCTGCTATAGCTACTCTCTGTGTCTGCTAGCGGTGCCTCCTCCCACTGAGACAAAGAGACTTTATTTATTTATATCAGGGACAGTGCACATTAATGAGCATTTCTGTAAATGTGCCAGTGTTAGCATAAAAAAAGCTATTTTTCAACCGTTGTCCCTGGACAAGATGTAAAATGCCAGCATTCATAAAATTAATAACACTTTAAAATGTAGAGTTACACCCACTAATGACGCAACTTTAGCTCACATACACAGTAGACACAGTTAACCTTTAAATATTAACAAAAACATCTAGATAATCATGGCAGGTAATCATGCAGCATAAAACATAACAGAAGACGAAATGAGAAGACATGAACAGAAGAAGACATGGGAGACAACCTGCAGCATGCGTCAGAAGACCTACAGGGCTCTAGTGTGGACAGCGCTGATGTGATTTAGCCAGTTTTTAAGTTCAGTCTTATAACTGACAGGAGGTCTCAATCTGTTCATTCTGCTGTAGAACCAGTGCACCTATGTGTTGAGAAAGATGCACAGAGTGAACCCTCTTCTTATGCAGCCTCTTGGGTAGAGAGAGAGATGAGGAAAACAAGCATGAATGCGCATGGCGATCTATAGAGGCAGGAAAAACGACCGACTTCGTTTTCATTTATCGTACGATAAATAGATTTATTGAGTATCATGACAGGCCTAATATTGACGATGTTAATGTTTGGCGTCAGGTCTTGGATTGCACTAACCCGCTTACCTTGCATGACAGCAGGATTCACACAATGTCACAAAATCATGTAAGAATTGCAGGATATATCACACGGAAAAATCCATCTTCTCAGGCTTCTAGTAATGTGTTTGTATCCGGCAAGCCAAAAACAAGCCTAACCCTAAATGGACCAATCAGCATGCTGTGGTGAGCCCCTGGCAGCCACATATGTGGCTCTCTACTTGGGCTTCTGAAGATGTTAGCATAGATGCTGCAGTAGCATCACTACTATCAGAACTTCTTCATTAAAAGAAGAACAAAGAACGGCACAGAGGGCTTTTCTCAGTGGAAAACGTGTTTTCGCTCTTCTCCTGTCAGGATTTGGGAAGAGTTTAACGGACAGATGGTTCATCCCATCACCTATCAAATACTTTTTTTGACAGTGTCTTCAGTTTTACCACTAGTACCACTCGTCTCCACTTCTTGCTTGGATCTCTGTGGCGTGTACCTTCTGTTTATGCTCCGGCTACATCTCCCAGGTGACCCAAAATTACTAACTGGCTACGGTAGACCGTGATCGGCGACCCACTGCCGAAAAAACACTTTGAAATACGTCAATGGCACTCAAAGAGTTACTGTATTTTTTGGACTATAAGTCGCTCCGGATTATAAATCGCACCGGTCAAAAAATGGATCATGAAGAAGAAAAAAAACATATATAAATCGCATCGGACTATAAGTCACATTTTTTGGGGAAATTTATTTTACAAAATCTGAGACCAAGAAAGGACATTTCATCTTGAAAGGCAAGTAATGATAATAACTACAATAGAATAAAGAACAACAGACTCAATAGTTGTACGGTATGTTGAGGCCAATTCATACTGGAGCACACCCTGAGCCGCGGTGATTGTGCACTCTGCTCACAGCTTCCACAGCAGAGCACACAGCAGAAATTACAATTAATCAGAAGATTGGTGTAACATTTAATGTAACACATAGTCACTCAGTTACACAAAACATAAACAACAAACTAAATAGGTGTACTGTATCCATCCATTTTCTACCGCTTATCCTCATAGGATCGCAGGGGGAGCCTATCCCAGCTGTCTTAGGGCAGAAGGCAGGGTACACCCTGGACAAGTCACCACCTCATCACAGGGCACATAGAGACAGACAACCACTCACATTCACACCTACGGGCAATTTTAAATTAGCCAATTATCCTAATCCCCATGCATGTCTTTGGATGGTGGGAGGAAGCCAGAGTACCCGGAGAGAACCCACACAGACACGGGGAGAACATGCAAACTCCACACTCCACATAGCCGCGGGCCGGGAATCAAACCCGGTACCTTCTTGCTGTGAGGCGACAGTGCTAACCACTACACCACCATGCTGCCCAGGTGTACGGTATGTTAAGGCCAATTCATACTGGGGCGGGCTGTGAGCCGCAGGGATTGTGCACTCCACTCACAGATTTCACAGCAGAGCGCGCAGCCTTGCTGTAGTTTAATGTGAAATTGCCATGAATCAATCGGTGTCACATTTATTGTAACACATTATGGTTATTCAGCTACACGAAGCATAAACAACAAACCAAATAGTGTTTGGTGTTTTCAGGCCAATTAACTGGGACAAACTGTGGTGAGCGTACGGGAATCGCTCTGAATGTCCGCTCCACTCAACTATGCCGCTCTGTCCTTTGCTCTGCCTGCATCCACCCAGCCACACCAGAGGTACAGTTTTAAATTAATGCCAAAATCAAGGAGGCTAACAATATCGATAAACATGGATGGCAAAGTCCTTCTTAAGGAGGAATAAACTCTCATGTGACTGTATAATAAACAAACAAAAGACACTCTAAAAGGTAATTATAAATAAATAAACAAACAACAATAAACAAAATCTATTTTACAAACAAAGACGCTCACAAACAGAAAGTATAACTCCATACACAAACCTAGAACAGGAGGAAAAAAGACTTGGAACAAGGACATGGAATGTAGGATTGCCAGTAAGTCAGGCACAAGATACAAGATGAACTAGCACAGGACAAGGGTGATTATTCAACACATTACCAACTATAATGACAATAACAATGTGTCTGTTAACACAGACACCCCCCCCCAGCAGAGGAATTGAACAGTTTCTTCTTCTGCTTTGAGACTGACAGACCAGATTCAGTCTCATCACATCCACCACCAGCAGCATACTGACATTTCAGGAACACAAATGAGATGTGTGCTGAGGACTGAACACACCAGGAAGGCTGCCAGTCCTGATGGAGTACCTGGGAATGTACTCAAAGCCTATGCTGATCAGCTGACTTGTGTTTTCACACAGATTTTCAACACAGATTTTCAACACAGATTTTCAACTGTACCAATCCATCATCCCCTCCTGCCTGAAATCTGCCACAGTCATTCCGTCTCTAAAAAAAATAACTACTGACAGTCTGTTGCACTTATGTCCGTGATCATGAAGTGCTGTGAGAGGCTGGTTGCATGACACAGGGACTCACTTCCTCCCTCAGTCGACCCTCACCAGTTTGCTTACAGAGCAAACTGGTCCACTCAAGATGCCATCGCAGTTGGGGTCCACATCACCAGCAACCTCTCCTGGACTGTGAACACCATGACGGTGATGAACAAGACCCAGCAGTGACTCCACTTCCTAAGAGTGCTCTGTAGAAACAATCTGAATGCAAAGCTGCTGGTGACATTCCACAGAGCCACCATGGAGAGCATCCTAGCATACTACATCACAGTGGTGGGTGCACAGCAGCAGACAGGAGAGATCTGCAGAGAGTAAATCACACCGCCCAAAAGATCACTGGCTGCTCTTTGTTTTCACTGGATGACATTGCCAACTCTTGCTACCTCAGCAGAGCCTCAAACATTGTCAAGGTCTCCTCTCACCCTGGTCACCACCTGTTTAACCTGCTGCCCTCTGGCAGGCACTACAGGTCTCACAAAACGTGAATACATATATATATATATATATATATATATATATACATGCATAGACATATGTATGCATATGAACGTAAGTGACATCCCATTCCTAATCCATAGGGTTCAATATGATGTGGGTCCACCCTTTGCAGCTATAACAGCTTCAACTCTTCTGGGAAGGCTGTCCACAAGGTTTAGGAGTGTGCTTATGGGAATTTTTGACCATCCTTCCAGAAGCGTATTTGTGAGGTCACCCACTGATGTTGGATGAGAAGGCCTGGCTCTCAGTCTCCGCTCTAATTCATCCCAAAGGTGTTCTGTCGGGTTTTGGTCAGGACTCTGTGCAAGCCAGTCAAGTTCCTCCACACCAGACTCTGTAATCCATGTCTTTATGGACCTTGCTTTGTGCACTGGTGCACAGTCATGTTGGAAGAGGAAGCGGCCAGCTCCAAACTGTTCCCACAAAGGTGGGCGCATGGAACTTGATTGTATATATATATATATATATATATATATATATATATATATATATAAATGATCGTTTAACATGTTAGTTACCGTGCTTCAACACTGCCTCCATCCACTAACGTTTATCCAGCACAGCAGCCGCTTTCTGACGGAGCATCTCTGTGCATGTAATGTCGGACTTTTTAAACAGAACAATGATACGGAATAAGGATGTATTCCCGCACTAAACAGACTCAACATACTCTGGTCATCTGTCTGTATCAGCAGGGATCAAGAGCCGGCAATAAAGTCTTTATAAGCCAGCGGCAAAATATGCCGACACATACCAATAAGTGGCAGCATCCAGGTAAACTGTATTTTACACAGCCTATGGGTATTGGGTAAAATAGTACTAGATATTTACACACCGAAAAAAATGCAACACACAATCCTTTGACGGTCGATTAGTACAATCAACAATCCCCATGCATGTTTTTGGATGGTGGGAGGAAGTCGGAGTACCCGGAGAGAACCCACGCAAACACGGGGAGAAAATGCAAACTCCACATCGGGAACCGGGTACCTTCTTGCTGTGAGGCGACAGTGCTAACCATTGCACCACCGTGCAATCCAGAGGTGGAAACTATTGGTAGAGACCAAAAAATTAAAATTTACCAGGCTGTAAATATGTTTTTTAAAGCTGTAAAGTCGGCTATTTTAACATGGCGGTCAATGGAGAATTGCTCACTTCCGGAGCCAGCCCCCAGCGGCCGGACGGGAATTGCAGCTTTTTGAACGCGGAAGTGGTCCTCACTTGGAGAACCCACAACTGCCCCCTTGGTCTGACATAAATTTATGTGCTTCTATTTTATTTGAAGCTTGACTTTTTTTTTTTTTTTTTTTCACAAGTGCCTTGTGGAGCAGCCCTCCTAATTTTGTTGTGTGCACTGTCATATCATGAAAATAAAGGCTTTTGATTTAATTTGATTTGATTGATTTGAGAGAGTACAGTTTAAACATGAGGAAGCAAATCACAGGTGGAAAGGTAGGAGTCACCAATTCAAAAATATAACAGACATTAAACAAGTAGACCCATGTGCAATATTAGTTTTTTTTTTATTCAAGCAAAACATTTGATTTAATTTCACTTAATTTTTATTGATAATGGTATGAATATTTGAAATTTGTATTCATTTATTTTATGCATTTTTGTACTTTATTAACCTTTTGTTTCATTTTATGAACGAAGAGAATGTGTGTGGTTGTCTGTCTCTCTGTGCCCTGCGATGAGGTGGCGACTTGTCCAGGGTGTGCCCTGTTTTTTATCTCTGTATTTTTTGGTCACATTAGCTTCACTGTTGTGTTGATGTAAATTTCCCTGTTATGGGATTAACAAAGGCTTGTCTTATCCACTGTGTGACCCAACTGAGCCTTGAATGTTATCAGATGGAAGTTGTAGTCCAGTTGTTAACATTTGTGTCTATATGAGAACAGAGCTCAAGATGCTGAGTCCTGGGAGATGCATCAGCAGATGAAGTTCAGGTAGCACATTTTCGATTCCTTACCTCTGCTCTCCTGCCCTCTCTGCCGAGGTGCTGCTCAGCTTGTCCTTTCTAGAGTGGGGAAGTGTTGCTTTTCTAACACTGTAGCCTCCAAAGCCCTTCTCCCTTCCCAGGCCTGTCTGCACTTGCTTTCCAGGATTATGTTGCTGCACACAAACATACAGTTGCAGTACTGTCACACACACCAAACATAGCAACAAGTTCTCTCACATTTCATTGATAAAATAAGGCAGGCACAATTTCACCAAGGGTTTATGCATGTAAATGTCACCAAATAATAACCCCATCAGAATATGTTGCTGTTCCGTTACCTTGTGTCCAGTCTTACAGCACTGTTTAACAAATCTTAGAGAAAAAAATTGATAATTGAAGTAAATGGGGGTGGCAGCAAAACTATATCAAGATGTGTCACTCATCAGGCTGGATGCTCAGTTCTTCCCAAAAACACACATTCACTAAAACTTAACACTTAACAAATTTATTAGACCACCTGCCCTAACGTCTTAAAGACCATCCAGCATCATGACGTGCTTTAATTCTGACTCTTTCTTTCCCGAGGTGTTCCCAGGCCAACCGGGGAGACATAGTCTCTCTAGCGTGTCCTGGGAAGGTCCCCGGGGTCTCATGCCAGGGGCACGTGCCCGGTGCACCTCACCAGGGAGGCGTCCGGGCACCTAGCCACCTCATCTGGCTCCTCTTGATGTGCAGCGGCTCTACTCTGAGCACCGCCCAGATGACCGAGCTTCTCACCCTATCTCTAAGGGAGAGCCCGGACACCCTTGTGTCCATGATCTTGTTCTTTCAGTCACAACCCAGAGCTTGTGACCATAAGTGAGGGTAGGAATGTAGATCGGCTTGTCAATTGAGAACTTCCTGTCAGCTCAGCTCTCTCCACCACGACGGACCGATACCATGTCCGCATCACTGTAGAAGCTGAACCGATCTGCCTGTCGATCTCCTGCTCCATTCTTCCTTCACTTGGGAACAAGACCGCAAAATACTCCTAGATATCCTAGATAACGCCTCCCTGTCGCCTGGGGCAGGATCTCATCCCCGACCCGGACAGAGCATGCCAAATTTTTCCGACTGAGGACCATGGCCTTAGATTTAGAGGTGCTGATTCTCATCCCAACCGCTTCACACAACTATGAACCGCTCCAGTGAGAGTCGTAGATCACGGCTTGATGAAGCCAACAGAACCACATTGTCTGCAAAATGCAGGGATGTGATACTGAGGCCACCAAAACGGACCTCCTTAATGCTTCGGCTGCGCCAAGAAATTCTGTCCATAAAAGTTATGAACAGAATCAGTGACAAAGGGTAGCCTTGGCGGAGTCCAACTCTCACTGGAAACGAATCTGACTTACTGCTGACAATGCAGACCAAACTCTGATACCGGTCGTACAGGGACTGAACAGCCCGTATCAAGGGGTCCGGTACCCCATATTCCCAGAGCACCTCCCCACGGGAATCCCCACGGGACTCCCCAAGAGACGCGGCGAATGCCTTCTCCAAGTCAACAAAACACATGTAGACTGGTTAAGCGAACTCCCACGCACACTGCATGACCCTGCCGAGGGTGTCGAGCTGGTCCACTGTTCCACAGCCAGGACGAAAACCACATTGCTCCTCTTGAATCTGTGATTCGACTTCCTGACGGACCCTCCTCTCCAGAACCCCTTAATAGACCTTACCAGGGAGGCTGAGGAGTGTGATCCCCCTATAGTTGGAACATACCCTCCGGTCTCCCTTCTTAAAGAGGGGAACCACCACCCCTCCGGTCTCCCTTCTTAAAGAGGGGAACCACCACCCCAGTCTGCCAGTCCAGAGGAACTGTCCCCGATGTCCATGCAATGTTGCAGTAGTGTGTCAACCACGATAGTCCCACAACATCCAGAGCCTTTAGCAACTCTGGACAGATCTCATCCACCCCAGGGGCCCTGCCACCGAGGAGTTTTTTGACCACCTCGGTGACCACAACACCAGAGATAGGAGAGCTGGCCTCGGGGTCCCCAGACTCAACCTCCTCATTGTAGGACATGGTGGGATTGAGGAGGTCTTCGGAGTATTCTCCCCACCGTCTCACAATATCCCGGGTTGAGATCAGCAGCGCCCCATCCCCGCTATACACAGTGTTGATGGTGCACAGCTTCCCACTCCTGAGATGCCGGACGGTGGACCAGAATTTCCTTGAAGCCTTCCGGAAGTCATTTTCCATGGCCTCACCGAACTCCTCCCACACCCCAGGTTTTGCCTCAGCAACCACCGTAGCCGCATTCCATTTGGCCTGCCGGTACGTATCAGCTGCCTCCAGAGTCAAACAGTCAAAGAAGGCCTGATAGGACTCTTTCTCCAGCTTGACGGCAACCTTCACTCCCGGTGACCACCAACGGGTTTGGGGATTGCCACGGCAACAGGCACCAACGACCTTGTGGCGACAGCTCCGGTCGGCCATTTCAACAATGGAGGCACGGAACATGGCCAATTCAGACTTATTATCCCCACCTCCCCCGGGATGTGGTTGTCAGATAGACCCCACTGACAACCAAGATGACTGATACTGGAGCCCAAGCTGTGCATTGAGGTGAGTCCGACTATATCTAGTCGAAATTTCTCAACCTCATGCACCAGCTCGGGCTCTTTCCCTGCCAGAGAGGTGACATTCCACGTCCCTAGAGCTAGCTTCCGCAGCCGGGGATTGGACCGCCCAGGTCACATCGTACCCGACCCCCTTGGCCCCTCCTACAGGTGGTGAGCCTATTGGAAGGGGGCCCCATGGGTTCAGGCCCCTCCACCAGGCGCTCGCCAACAGGCCCCACCTCCAAGCCTGGCTCCAGCGGGGGCCCCCGGTGATCCGAGTCCGGGCAAGGGAAAACGCGTTCCATTTTTGGTTCTTGTCATAGGGGGTCTTTGAGCCGTGCTTTGTCTGTTCCCTCACCTACAACCTGTCTGTCTTGGGTGACTGTACCAGGGGCATAAAGCCCCCGACAACATAGCTCCTAGGGTCATTGGGACACACAAACTCCTCCAACACGATAAGGTGAGGGCTCAAGGAGGGGCCTAAATTAACAGTATTGCTGAATACCAAAATATTTCTTTATATTTCTATAATCTACCACTATATGCAAGCTCTTACATCAGAATATCTTTATGCTGAATTACAATTATTACTGTTACATAAGAATTTTCAGTCAGTTGACTATAACAGTGCAGGCAGATTTAACATGTTTTACGCAGAAACTGTGCAATGTTCGGTAAGTGAGAGTGAGAATCTTGAAATGGAATCTATCTGCTACAGGGAGTCGGTGATGAGATCTTACTATGGGGTGATCTGAGACCAATTATTCAACCTAGTTAGCAGTCTAGTGGCAGCACTCTGGATTCACTGCAAATGATCAAGAGCACAAACAGACCTTCTGAAAATTACAGTAGTTCAGAGGAGATGAAATAAAGTCATGTAAAGAATGTCAAGTTTAGCTTTTGGAATTGTTTCATTAATAGAAACAATTTGGTGATCGTGATCTTTTCACCTGTTTCATTTTTTTTCTCCATTTCTGTAGCAGAGATCTGGGCTAAAGCTATCTATGCTTATGCAAAATGACATGGACATTTTATACATACAATATATGTGAAGTTATGTACTCAATCTCTGTGTATTTATATCTTGTCTCATGTGTTTGCTGTGCTGTTGTCCTCTGGCAGGTCGCTGTCTCAGGACCGCAGCAGTCCGTCCCCGTGGAACGACCTCCTGGCTCAGCCTCATAAACACAAGGAGCTCGCCAACTACTGCAGCCTGCTGCAAGAGCATTATCACCAGAGCTATGTCAAAGGTGACCTCCGGCCACCAGCATGGACTCACATTATGTTATTAAATAATTAGTAATAAATTGTTTGTATTTACCTAATATTATCTTCAATAGTATTACACAACACAATACTTATTTTTTTTAAATAACACTTTATCATCAGTACTGGTACACCAATGTGGAACACAGCATCAGGTTTTCTCCCTGTGTTGTTCAGGTGTGTACCGCAGCCTGCAGCAGTCCTATAACATCAGCTCCCAGGATGTCCTGATGGCCATGGACTACTGTGAAGAATCCCTGCAGGAGATCGACGTAACCTCCTTCCTGCAGACCCTCTGTGGTCACATCAGGGTCTTCAGGGAGCATGGTGAGCCCCCAGGATGGGGTGGCAAACCGAAACCTTCAAGGAGCCCCGCCACCTTTATTATTGGAGAGGTTGAGATGGAGCGAGCAGATGACAGGGCTGCCGTGGCCTCCCTGTCCAGGTAAGATGCTGTCTCCTCCTGCTGATTTCAGTCTTTTGTGAATTCCAAAATCACCTTGTACTCTGTACTATGATCTTCTCTGCTGTGATTCATAAACATATTCCATAATTCTGGCACAGCAGCCTTGTCTTGTTGGTATTTAGCCTTCTTGAGGCCATCCACAAGATGCTGTTTTTGCAAATTTTAGTGTATAGTGGTGATTTATCAATTCTATGTTTGATTGGACATACAGCACCCTAGTATAGCCTGAATGGATTCAAATAGTTGACTATTTTGTGTCACCCCTACTATACTCTTCTGCGCAGTGACAGATGGAACACAAAGTGTTTGTTGAATTTGTAACTAGGCAAATGTTTCCCCATAAAAACTTCACAGACTGAAAATCAAAAACTGTCAATGGATGTTCTGTTTCAATCCTGCTGGCCACCAGAAGGCGGTGATGAAAGCACTGAATGATCCCTTCGCGCATGCGCAATTCGAGTATGCATACCAACAATGTCACTTGTGACCAATGGGTGATAAGTTCCAGTGTCACCAGAGGTTCGGTTCCTATTTTCTTCTTGCATGCCATTCACATACCGCTGCATACAGCAACACTGAAGAAAACAGAAGGAATAAGCCTGTACGGTGTCTTAGCGCTGTCGCTGGTAGCCTTGCGACCTAGTAGGTCGGAGCAGCGGTGTTCCGCCCTCCAAAGTCTGCGACAGGATTCTCTTCTCGTTGTGATTTGCAAGTGAGTTTAACGCCGCCTGGTGTCTGTTTTCGTTTGAGACCGGTACGGTCGAAATATTTTCTAACCTCTCCCAACTGACGGTAAGGTTATTGATTCAGTTTGTTTATTCTTTTCAAATTCTTCACAAGTGGGTTTGAGTTATGATTTGGTCGGTGTAGAAAATGTTGTGGTTTCTTCCCCCGAGAATCGCTGGAATGCCCCAGTTCATTAGTAGCACGGTGACGGCAGTTTTAGCATCCTGCTACAGTTTTTTCTTTCTGACTGTGCACTGGGGTGACCTGTAAACTTACAGAGAAGCACGTGGGTTCTCCCCATCCGCTTGTTGTTTGATAGTGAATTTAGCCTAGTGTTTGCGCCCGGGCTGCTCGACTCTCTTTTCTCTTTTGTTAATTTATGTCTGCTGGGTTAGACTACGTTAGAGAGGGTCTATCTGACAGCCTGTGTATGAATTGCAGCTACATGCCTTGGGCACTGAGGGTTGCTGGACTGGAGCAGTTGTTCTCTGTTGGTGAGGTTGAGCCTTCCCCCCAGGACAGTTGCCTCCTTTCCAACCGAGATGCTCAAAGCTTCATAATGTGCAGTGGATATAAAAAGTCTACACACCCCTGTTCAAATGCCAGGTGATGTAATGTGATGTTCGTGATGTAAAAAAATGATAGCAAGACAAATAATTTTAATAATTTAAATAATTTTTCCATCCGTTAATGTGACCTATGGCCTGTACAGTGCAATTGAAAAACAAACTGAAACCTTTAAAGGGGAAAAATATGAAATAAAAAAATATAAAATAGCCTGGTTGCATAAATATGCATACCCTTAAACTAATACTTTGTTGCAGCACCTTTGGCTTTTATTACAGCACTCAGTCTTTTTTGAGTAGGAGCCTATCAGCGTGGCAATATTTGCCCCCTCTTCTTTGCAAAACCGCTCCAAATCTGGCAGATTGCGCACAGCCCTCTTCAGATCACCCCACAGATGTTTGATGGGATTCAGGTCTGGACTCTGGCTGGGCCATTCCAAAGCCTCAATCTTATTCTGGTGAAACCATTCTTTTGTTGATTTAGATGTGTGCTTTGGGTCATTGTCGTGCTGAAAGATGAAGTTCCTCTTCATCTTCAGCTTTCTAACAGAAGGCCGAAGGTTTTGTGCCAACACTGACTGTTATTTGGGACTGTTCATAATTCCCTCCACCCTAACTAAGGCCCCAGTTCCAGCTGAAGAAAAACACCACCATGCTTCACTGTAGGTATGGTGTTATTTTGGTGCTTTGGTGATTTTATGTGCAGTGTTGTTTTTGCACCAAATATACCTTTTGGAATTAAGTCCAAAAAGTTCAACCTTGGTTTCATCAGGCCATAACACGTTTTCCCACATGCGTTTGGGAAATTTCAGATGTCTTTTTGCAAAATTAAGCCAGGCTTGGATGTTTTTCTTTGTAAGATGAGGCTTCCTTCTTGCCACCCTACCCCATAGCCCAGACATATGAAGAAGACTGGAGATTGTTGTCACATGTACTACACAGCCAGTACTTGCCAGAAATTCCTCCAGCTCCTTCAGTGTTGCTTTCTGCCTCTTGGAAGCCTCCCTGACCAGTTTTCTTCTCGTCTTATCATCAATTTTGGACGGATGTTGTTGACTCTAGTCGCCACCGGTAGTTGTAGGGTTGTGCAATATGGAAAAAATTCGATATTCCAGTATAGCTAAGTTTATATCCCGATAATGATATATATCCCGATCTAGTATTTTTTCTGGTGTATTTTTACTCTGTCTCCTCTGCATCGTAATCCCTTATATGCTTTTATTCTGAAGGCTTACTTTGAAAGCGACCGGAAGTCTGGCTATGTTTGCGCTGTATTTTACTATGCAGTTTGGCTGCTAATAAAGATGTGTTTTAAGGGCTAATAAATCATTCACACGCACCACTACCTCCTCCATGCTGCTTTACCTCTGTTTACTCCCAAGCTACAATTTTTTTTCTTTTACTCCCGAGCTACACTATATTGCCAAAAGTATTCGCTCACCCATCCAAATAATCAGAAGCAGGTGTTCCAATCACTTCCATGGCCACAGGTATACAAAATCAAGCACCTAGGCATGCAGACTGCTTTTACAAACATTTGTGAAAGAATGGGTCACTCTCAAGTGAATTGAATTCCAGCATGGAACTGTGAAAGGATGCCACCTGTGCAACAAATTTCCTCGCTCCTAAATATTCCACAGTCAACTGTCAGCTGTATTATAAGAACGTGGAAGTGTTTGGGAATGACAGCAACTCAGCCACGAAGTGGTAGGCCATGTAAACTGACAGAGCGGGGTCAGCGGATGCTGAAGCGCGAAGAGGTTGCCAACTTTTTGAGAGTCAAACGCTACAGACCACCAAACTTCATGTGGCCTTCAGATTAGCTCAAGAACAGTGCACAGAGAGCTTCATGGAATGGGTTTCCATGGCCGAGCAGCTGCATCCAAGCCATACATCACCAAGTGCAATGCAAAGCGTCGGATGCAGTGGTGTAAAGCACGCCGCCACTGGACTCTAGAGCAGTGGAGACGCGTTCTCTGGAGTGACGAATCATGCTTCTCCATCTGGCAATCTGATGGACAACTCTGGGTTTGGTGGTTGCCAGGAGAACGATACTTATCGGACTGCACTGTGCCAAGTGTAAAGTTTGGTGGAGGGGGGATTATGGTGTGGGGTTGCTTTTCAGGAGCTAGGCTTGGCCCCTTAGTTCCAGTGAAAGGAATTCTGCAAAATACCTGCAAAGGGTGGACCAACGTCACATTGAGCCCTAAGACATTTTGGACAATTCAATTCTCCCAACTTTGTGGGAACAGTTTGGAGCTGGCCCCTTCCTCTACCAACATGACTGTGCAACAGTACATAAAGCAACGTCCATAAAGACATGGATGACAGAGTCTGGTGTGGATGAACTTGACTGGCCTGCACAGATTCCTGACCTCAACCAGATAGAACATCTTTGGGATGAATTAGAGCGGAGACTGAGAGCCAGGCCTTCTCGTCCAACATCATTGTGTGACCTCACAAATTCGCTTCTGGAAGAATGGTCAAAAATTTCCATAAATACACTCCTAAACCTTGTGGACAGCCTTCCCAGAAGAGTTGAAGCTGTTATAGCTGCAAAGGGTGGACCGATGTCATATTGAACCCTATGGATTAGGAATGGGATGTCACTTAAGTTCATATGTGAGTCAAGTCAGGTGAGCGAATACTTTTAGCAATATAGTGTATTTGTGAGTTCAGAGTGATGTGAAGGTAGGCTGCATTAACAATATTTAGATATGTGATACTTAGACTCACACTGAGGAATTATTGGAAAAAGAAGTGTTTCTTATAAGAGAATGATAACAAACAAGTACAACAAACAAGACTTTTTCTTTTTTTTGACATTTTTTATTTTTAATTTTGTGAGAGCATTGTAATACAGTGTTTTCTTTTGGACAATATACAATTGTATTTTTGCTGCTCACAGTTGAAATTTTTGTTTACAAAACAGAAAACAAAATGCAGAAAGATGAATTATATTTGAGAACTTTGAACAAACTGGGAAAGATCGACATATAAAAGAGCAAAAATAAAATTCGCTACCGGGGAGTTTTGAAATAAAATTTAGGTGACACAAACTGATCGTTATTCCCAATAAAACATTCAGCAGTAGAGTATAAAAACAGCATTATAGGGTCATCCATTCAGTACTTCTGTCGGTTCATGACTAGTATATCTCAGCCACGTAGCCCACAGTTTAATAAATGTGTTTTTCTGAAGGCGAAGGGAGAACGTAATCTTTTCCATAAGATAAATGTCACAGGGAGTAACCAATGCCTTATAAGAGATTTTTTACCAGCGGCTATCAAAATTCCAAGTAGATATTCATCATCTCGCCTGACCTGTAAATCTAAATTTCCCTAAAAATAACATAGAAAATTGCATAGGTAGATTAATGTTAAATATGCCCCTTAATACTTTATGAAGCTCTGTCCAGAAGGATTTAACCATGGGACACTCCCAAAAGATATGCCAATTATTGGCTTCCTGGTGTCCCCATTGTCTCCAACACGTAGCCTCTCCTCCAGTGAAATGTGCCTCTTGTTTTGGTGTGATAAAGAAACGGATCATGCACTTCCATCCGAATTCCCGCCATACATGGGAGCTAGTGCATTTCCACTGGGATTGGCAAATGGCGAGCCAATTCTCTTCAGGTATGAATAGATTACCCTCTCTCTCCCATTTTCCCTTTTTTTTCTAACATATCCCGTACTGTGAGACTTTTTAGACAATAGACCTTTATAAATTCTGGAAATGACACCCTTATTTGATTTACTTTGGTAAGCATCAATAAAAATCATTGATATCGGGTCATTAAGGTCTGTTTCCTTTCTGATATGTTCAAACTGATTACATACCTGGAGGAATCTGAAAAAGTCTGTTCTTTCAAGGTCACAATCTTCTTTCAAATTTTCAAAGTTTTTTTAATTGACCCTTTTCTGTAAGAAAGTAGTATGTTGTTATTCCTTTCAAAATCCATGATTTAAATCCCTTATCTATTATGTTAGGCTTAAACTCAGGATCATGGGCACACCATTTTATTATCTGTAACTTATCATTTAATTTGTACTCATCTCTCATCATATTCCAGATTTTTAACTGCACTTTGATCCATGGTTTCTGTACCTTATCTATGAATTTTCCCAGATGTTTTTGATGTAATACTGCTTGAACTGGTGGGTCAACCACAGTAGAAATTTCAGTATCTTTCCATCTGGCCTGAAAGGATGGGTTACACAAATTAATTAAGGGTGTAATCTGAGCTGCATAAAAATAATCTTTAAAATTAGGTAGTGCCATTCCCCCTTGCTCTTTTTGAAGTTGTAAAGTTTTAAATCTAACCCTGTTTTTTTTTACCCTGCCAAATAAATATGGAAATAGTCTTGTTCAGTTCAAAAAATTGTTTTGAGGACATTTCTACAGGGAGAGCCCAGAATAAGAAGAGATATCGTGGGAGAATATACATTCTTACAGAATAAATTCTGTGACTAAGACTAAGGAAAGAAATCAAGTTCCATCTGTGTATGTCTTCTTTAATTTTTGTTAAGAGGGGGCCATAGTTTATATCTGCTAGTGTTTGAATTCTTTTTGGCAAGTTTATTCCTAAATATTTTAATGAATTTAGATCCCAATTAATATGGAATTTTCCCTAAGTTGTTTTGTAGGTTGGTAATTAATAGCCAAGATTTGTCTTTTATATATTTAATTTGTATCCTGAATTTTTACCAAATGTTTCTAAAAAGACCATTAATTTGGGGAGTGAAATATGAGGGTTACTTAGCTAAACCAAGACGTTGTCTGCGTAAAGCGCCACCTTATGGTCTTCTCCATTAATGCAGATGCCTTTAATACTCTGAGTCTGTCTTATTCACTGAGCTAGAGGCTCTATATAAAGTGCAAATAGTAGGGGCAAAATCGGGCATCCCTGTCTCGTGCCACGTTCCAGTATAATGGTATCTGAGAGGTATCCATTTATTTTTATCTGGGCTGATGGTTTGTTATATAATGTACGGATCCCTCTAATAAACATTTTATCCACGCCAAATCTTTCCGGAACTTACAACTTACCGAGTCAAAGGCTGTTGTAATAATTGTAATGTTGTATTATAAGCTTGAAGAAGGATTGGTACTAACTCAGCTTTAAATGCCTTGTACCAGTCTGAGGAGAAGCCATCCCTATTTAGCTCTATCTCAGTTACAGAGGCTGTTAATATTTAATTTTGTTCTTCCAATATAGTGGGTAAATTGAGAGATTTTAAGAAGTCTCCAATTTTCTGCTCATCAGTTGGGGGTTGTGTATACAGGCATTTGTAGTATTTTCTAAATGTTCTTTGTATTTCTTCTTGTTTATACTGTATAGTTTTAGAAGCTATATCTCTTATTTTGTATATAGTAATATCTGCTCGTAGTTTTTGTAGTTTTCTCACCAAGATTTTTAGTGATTTTGCTCCTGACTCATAGTAAGTTTGTCTGTGAATATCATCTTTTTTTCAATTTCCTTTACTAAGGTCTATCAATCTTTACTAAGGTCTATCAATCTTAATTGTTTTTGTTTCTTCTCATGGGCACAGAATGATGTTATTCTCTCTAATAACAGCTTTAGTATCCCACACTACAGCTGGGTCAACCTCTCCATTATCATTTTCATCTAGAAACCTTTTTATTTCCTCTCTTATTTGGGTTTTGAATCTCGGATTATTTAGTATATTTGTGTTCAATCTCCACAAAGTTCTACCCGAAATATCAATAATATCTACAGTGCAGGAAAGGGGGGCATGGTCTGATAAATCAATATATCCAAGATCACAATCCCGTATTCTATGACGATCCCTCTTCAATACAAAAAAATAATCTATCCTTAAATAAACATCATGTGGGTGTGAATAAAAAGTATAATCATGGCCTGATGGATAAACATTCCTCCATAAATCCAGTATACCAAGCTCTGACATTAAAGCATTAATTTTCCTATGTAATCACGTAGTGACTGGCTTTTTGGATGAATCCTGTTTTGGATTAAGACGGATATTAAAATCTCCCCCACATATGATGACCCCTGTGCCCTCTATCATCAAATCAAATATATATCTATAAAAAACAAAATGACTTCCCGGAGGAACACAAATATTACAAATTGTTATAATAACGTCATGTATTTTCCCCGTGACTACTATGTATCTCCCTTCTTGGTCAGATATCTCTAAAACCTGTTCAAATGGTATTTGTTGTGAAATCAGAGTTGCTACACCTCTCCTGTGGCCTGATTTATAAGATGAATAGTATACCTTTCACAGAATTGGCCATTCATTAAGTTTTTCATGTTCCGGTGGGGTGAGGTGTGTCTCCTGCAAAAGCACAATCTGCACATTCTCCCTTTCCATTTTTGTCAGTATCTGCCTCCTCTTGGCTGGATTTAACATCCCATTCACATTAAAATAAATCACTTTAAGGGTTTGCCTATTCATTGTCATCTACTGTGGTTCACATTGATTGTCACAAATCCAAAAATCTCTCCTGGTGACCCTGGAAGTACGTATATCAAATCCATCTTTCCCAAGAAACATGAACAACAACAATATAAAACAGTCTGAAACAGAACATCACCAGAGCAGTTCAGAACAGCTGTTTGCTGCTGAGGCTCACTTCAGAGGAGCCTTGTGGGACCTTGTAAAATCAAAGCCCTCATAAGGGAACGTCCCACGTCGCAGTGGTGGGGCCCTGAGATGTGGCCACATCTCAGCCAGAGTCCAGAAAAAAAACATAAAAAATAAATAAGGTAAAACAAAACAAATCTGAGGATCGTTCACCTAACAAGTCCCATATCATCTGGTTGAACATAAAAAATAGAAGCTTTGACTATGATCAAAGGCCAGGGAAAAGGCCAGGGAAGGCAAAACTGTATGACGGTCTTTTGCATGCATAGTTAAATCAAAATTACTTGTAAGTTACATATTTCTTTATAAAATCAAACAAGACTTATCTGTAAAGTGCGAAGGAATGGTCCATCAGTGATCAAATAGTGTGTAGGGAGAGCTATCTTCTAAACTCCTTGAGTCTGTCTTTAAAATGAGGGGGTTGGTGTTTCGATTGTGCGCTGGACTCTGCAGGGGCAGGCTCCTGATTTCCGACCTGGTCTCTCCTCCCTGACACCTGCCATGTGGACAGGAGCTGAATCTCCTCTTGGTCTGGTGTGGCCGGTGGTCTTCAGCACTGTACCTGGGAGCCCTCGTAGCCTCCGCAGCATTCTGAAACAGCCGGGCGCCGTCACCATAAAAAATCCACATCTTTGCAGGGTATGGCGTCTGAAACTTTATTTGTTTTTCCTTCAACACCTTTTTAGCCTCGGTGTATTCGCTGCATTTCTTTAGCACTTCAGGAGGAAAGTCATGATCGACATAGAAATGGACGTTGTCGTAAAACATCTTCTTTTTCTGCCATGCTCTCTTTATCACCTCTTCTTTGGTCCGCCAGCTACCAAACTTGACAGCTATGGAGCAAGGTTTTGCCTGTGGGCCGGTAGGCTTCGGTGCCAGTGCCCGATGTGCCCGTTCAATTTTGAGGAAAAGTCGAGTGAAGTTTTCAGCAGGTTATCCAAGAAACCAACCATGTCGGTGCCCTCTTTGTCCTCGGGTATTCCGTAGATCCGCAGGTTGTCCCTCCGCGCTCGAGTCTCCTGGTCAGTTAGCCTCGCTTCCAAGCTAGCCTGGCGCTGTGTTAACCGCTTGACTAGCGTAGATGTTGCTTGAAGCACGGTCTCCGTTTCATCTATTCTCCCTTCTACTTCATCCAGTCTGTCGTTTGCTCTCTTTAACTCTTGTTGAATGTTGGAAAGTTGCGCCCTGTTGTCTCTTCTAAATTCACGAATCTCGTTGAGAATACATTTCAGGCTAGCTTTGGAGCTATCTTCCTCACATGAGTGTAAGTCCGGGCTACTTTGGCTGTGACTCGGGTCTGGGTCATCTTCTGTCAAACCCATGGTTAATCCTCTTCTAGTAGTAACGTGATATTGAATATGAGATATATGTTATGTGATGTCGGTTAGATATGGGACTCTAACCTATAAGCAACCAAGCTGTTGAAAACAGAATGAACTGAGATGGGAAATGTCGGGATTACATTTAGTTTAGCAGGGGAGAGTGTAGTGTACCCACCCACCCCCAATTCCTAATTTTGTCTCCTTGTTGCCCTTTCTTTTGTGTTGTGACCTTTGTGTTCTAATTTATACTGCTGTTGCAGTTGTTGACCAATAGATGGCAGTATAAGGCCAGACATAAGTCTGTTGTAGCCAGTTTTTTTGTAAGCTGTGAACCTGAATAAAAGTGAAACACTCCATCAAGCATACTGGAGAAGACTCTTCTTAATTCAAGTATGCAACGAAATGCTTCTGCGTTTTATGTCTGTGTATTATGTGTGAATCTATTCAATTTAATCACGAGAAGTACTGAAACCTCGAAATAAATTATGATAATAGGATAATATGAAAACAAAACACCCCCCTTAGAGTTAACGGTCTGACCCACTGCTGAGCTGCAGTGTGAAAAGTTTTGTTTTTCCGTCAGCTTTAAAACAGGGCGTTAATAAATATTGCTGTTTATATTTCATATCAAACTCAATATACAGTCCTGTAACTTTCAACAGCAAATATGTAGGGATAATTTTTTTTATTATTATTTGATATATTGCGGTAATGACGGTAATGAGCTCAATGACCGCAGTATTGAGGTGATGTGGTTGTCATCCCAGCTCTATAGAAGAGCTGACTGGGTTGAAGGCGGGTTCAGAGTCACGAGCAGAGTGCAGGCTTGTGATTGGATGACCAGTGAGTCCATCCGCTGTTCATGTGCATCCCATGTGTAGAAAACGTACTCTGATGATAAAACAGTGTCCATTTCTGAACAGACATCCTGTTCTTGGTAATGTCACTGTTGTGCCATGTTTTCTCCACTTGATGATGATGGTCTTTACTGTGTTCCATGGTATATTTAATTCCTTGGAAATGCTTTTGTAGCCTTCACCTGACTGATATCTTTGAATAATGAGATCCCTCTGATGCTTTGGAAGCTCTCTGTGGACCATGGCCTGTGCTGGAAGATGTAGCTATTTGCGTAGATGGTAGAAAATGTGGCCCACGGTAGAGATTTGCATAGTACCGTCCTGCCGTCGATGACGTCATCGCACCTGCCTCACAGTGAGAATGGCTGCAAGGACAGAGACAGTGGAGAAGGACGTCCGTGATTTGGACGTGGTTTGGCTTTATGTGGAGCAGAAAAAAGTTATTTGCAAGATGTGTGGACTAACTGTGACCGCCAACTAAGGTTGTCATATGTTCTACACTGTGTTGCTGCACTGTTTGTGTTGAATATAGCCATTTGTTTAACAAGTAAAAATGATCGCGGTCACAACGATGGCCGGGATTGTTGTGGAAACATTTCTCAATGCTCTCCCCCTCTATTTACATAAAATGATTCAGTCCAGCTGCTCCATCAGACAGCCTACACAGCGCAACAGACAGACAATGACTTAACGACTGGAGGAGGAGATGGCAGGCCTCTAAATTCAGGGTAATCAGGGATCATCAAAAATATCATTAAAATACATAGTTTTATGTCAAACGGTATCAACATTTTCTGGCGGTGGGGTGTGTGTGGTGGGGGGCGCACCGTTGCGCGCACCGGTCAGCCCTAGTAATTTGCATACCAAAGTATACCGTGATATATACTGTCTACTGTCTATGGTTCAAATTATACCGCAGTATAAATTTTAGGCCATATCGCTCAGCCCTAGTCGCTTATATGCAGAGTTGGCTGAAGTGAAGTCCCTCCTGCAAGAGTGTCAACGTACCACTCCTGCAGATGAAGCAGGGTCACACACCCTGCCAATGCTGGTGCTTGCCGCAGACGATGGATCATTTCCCTGGGGGATTCGGCCTCTCACTTCCAAGATGATGAGGGTGGTCAAACCCCCATGCTTTTGGAACCAGGATTGCCATCCTCTGCCCGGAGCCTTTTTCAGGCACTCTCAGACAGACTCTCAGACTGTTTTTTGCAGTTCCACTATCAGGGGACTATTTGAGAGAGCTACATGCTTGCTGGAGAGATACTGGAGCCCTGTCCAGACTCTCAGCAGATGGCCGAGCCCTGGCAGCCATGCATAGGGCAGCTGGAGCCAGCCTAGAACAGATGCCCAATGTCGAGCCACCTTAGCAACCCTCATCAGGCCCTCTGCCGGGTGACGGATGACCTTCTCACACGTACCTATAATGCTGGTGCACGAGCTGGACACATTGGAAACTCCCTGGCTCACCTTATGTTTGCTCTCTGCTTCCCTGCAAGAAGGCAGTATAGACTCCACTGCCCTAAGTTTTAGCGATGCAGCTTTACATGCTTTTGCTCTCCTGTCAAGAGAGATTGGGCGGATGATGTCTTTACTTGTTCAGGCATGCTGCCAGGTGTGGCTTGCACAATCCCCTTTGACAGAGACATCCAGGAGGACTATACGGAGTGTTCCGGTGGAACCGGGGGAGCTTTTTGGTTCTGCCGTGGTGGAGGCAATAGAGAGAACAGCTAGAGCTTGTGAACCCTAGCTAGAGCTTTCAACCCTTAATAGGGCCCCCCCGAGTAGACCTAGGGGCCCCTCTGCTGTTCGCCGTTCCCACCCTCCACCTCAGGCTTGCCGCATGGGCACTTATGGTCCCAAGTGCAAAGACCAGCTGCGGACTTTCGCACCTCTGCCCGCCTGCCAGCCAGGCCTCCCCAACCTGCAGGTCCTGTCCCCTGTCCCTGCGAGGCCCCTGGGGGCCGGATGGCCAGAGATTGAGGCCTTTGGGCTGCCTTAGGTTATTTTTCCCATCAGCACCTCAGTCGTTTGGCTGCTTGTACTTCAGACCCCTGGGTGGTCTCCACCTTAACCCATGGGTACAAGCTCCAGTTTTGACATTGGCCTCCTGTTTCCAGCCGGGTCAAAGTGACCATCATCAGTGCCCCGGCAAAAGTCTTGGCACTGGACCAGAAACTGTCCAGAGGCTGTAGATCCTCTGGCACACCCTGGAGGCTTCGACTCAACATGCCTCCTTGTGACAATAAAAATGGGCGGATACCGCCCGATACTTGACCTAAGGGGGCTCAATCGGTATTTCAAGGTGTTACAGTTTCATATGCTGACTATAGCAGATGTCTTACAGACTGTCACCCAGTGGGAGTGGTTCACATCCGTCAACCTGAAAGATGCCTACTTTCATATCCCCATTGCACCTCACCACAGGCAATTTCTCTGTTTTGCCTACAGGGGCCACCACTGGCAGTTTCGAGTTCTCCTTTCAGGCTCTCCCTCACCCCAAGGGTGTTCAACCATTGTGTGAAGATGGCTCTTGCGCCCCTACAGTCACAAGGCATGAAGGTGTTGCCATACCTGGACGACTGGCTGATCTGTGCACCTTCACAGGCTCAGGTGGTCCGGGATACCACCAGTCTCCTGACAATCTTTATTGGGGTGACCCTGGACACCACGACCATGGGCCCAGCTATCCCCTCACCGAGTGGTCAATGTTCTTTGCTTCCTCACACTTTTCCAGAGGAGCAAATCATTGTCGTACTTTGCTTTCCTGCAGCTCTTAGGCAAGCTGACATCCATGGCATCTGTGGGCCCACTGGGCCTGCTGTCGTTGCGCCCCTTGCAGAGGTGGCTAAATGGCTTCCACTTGGATGCCAGGTGGCATCGTCACGGTAGTGCCTTCTTGTCCTGGCCCCGTGGGGGAGCAGAACTTTCCTGTCGACAGGTGTCTCACTGGGTGTGACCTCTAGCCCACCGCGAGACCGTCACCACAGATGCTAGCCTCTCAGGGTGGGGTGCTGTTTGGCAACACAGGACAGCCCAGGGATGGTGGTCTTTGCAGGACAGTACTGATCACATTAGGGGATGACACATACTTGTACGGTCAGACAACACCTCGACCATTTTCCACATAAATCACCAGGGTGGCACCAAGTCTAAACGAATGTTGCAGGTGTCTCAGCACCTTCTCGGGTGGGTTGCCCCCCCTCTGAACAGTTTACGAGCCATGTACCTACCAGGGGATCAGAACCAGCTTGCAGATTCCCTCTCCCGTGGGAATCATCCACAAGGGGAATGGCTTCTCCACACAGAAGTGGTGTGGTGGGAAACCACCAGCCCTCTGGGTCAAGATGCGCTGGCGCACTCTTGGTCAGAGGGCCTCCATCATGCCTTTCTGCCACTCTGATCCCTCTGATCTGGCCAACGCTTCAGAGAGCTCTTCAGGAGGGCCACATTCTGCTGCTAGTGACCCCCTTCTGCGCCGGGGGGACCCATGTTCCCCATACTGGGGATCCAGCCCCAGTACATGGCTCCTTGTGCCCAGTTAGAGCTCTGACATTTTATGTTGAGGCTACTGCAGGCATGCGCACGTCTGCACAGCTTTTTGTCTGTAATGGGAGCTCTGCTCTACCAGGTGTTAAATTGCCCCCTACCACCAGATTTGTGCGGTCACTCTATCAGGAGTGTGTCTACATCTACATCTTAGGCTGCCCTGAGGGGAGTGCCTCTGGAGGAAATATTTGCCGCTGCCTCATGGACGACAGCTGGCACCTTTGCCAGTTTGTGCAATGTGGATGTTGCTATTCCCCACCTACTGATCCTTCGATCCTCTGAGGCTCCTCAGTAAGGTTGGTACCTGGGATTCCTTGTGACAAAGCTGGGATAAGTCTTTCAGTGCTTTCAGAACCACCTTCTGGTGGTCAGCAGGAATGAAATAGAACGAGTCACAAATAGTTATGAATATAATTATGGTCCTATGAATCCCGAATGACCGCCAGAGCGCTCGGTCACTAAGAATCATTGTGTTCACATGAGAAGATTCTGGAGGAACTAAACCTCTGGTTACGTCGGAACTTATTGCCTTTCTTGGGTCACCCATTGATCACAAATGACATTGTTGGTATGCATGTATGAATTGCGCATGCACGAAGGGATCATTCAGTACTTTCAGCACCGCCTTCTAGCTGTCATTCGGGATTCATAGAACCATAGTTACATTTGTAACTCTTGTTTGAAATGGTCTCCCTAAATAGATGCCAGCATCAGTCTGATCTGATTGCTGATTTCTTCCTGTGCTATTAATCCAGATTTTTACATTTCAGACAGTTTTCTATGAGCCAACACAACCATTCAAGGTTAATGATTTGTCTCGTTTGTTACGTCTCTAGCAATAGTATTGAAGTGGATGTCAATGAAGCTGAAACCAGAGGGAAGTCCTCTGCTGCTCCATCTCCACTGATCCTGGATGAGTCCAAGATCCCAGAGTTTCCTCTGACACTGCTTCAAACACAGCCCAGGTGTGAAGTGTATCCAGATCTGCACAACATAATACAGGTACAATGATTCATTTCATATTTAGCAGCTAGAACTGGTAATGCCTTACTATTATTGTCTCGCGAAGGCAAAGGTCGCGTCGGAGCCAGGTCACATCAACCAATAGAAAGTCTTCTCTCATCCATCAGCGTAGGCCCCACTCACTGAGTGCAGTAGATTTATTAGATGCAGACAAGCAAAACTTTTGAACTTGAATTTGCAAGCAAAGAGGGTTGATTTCTAAGCAAAATGAGTGTATGTTTTTACTTACAACAAACATTAGTTTATATATATATATATATATATACGTATGTATGTATATATATATATATATATATATATTTATATATATATACATACATATATATATATATATATATATACATATATATGTGTGTGTGTGTGTGTATATATATATATATATATATATATGTATATATATATACATATATATATATATATATATATATATATACACACACACACACTACTAGTCAAAAGTTTGGGATCACTCTGAAATTTTAATTTTCTTGTTTTCCATAGAAACACACATGAAATTTGTCTGAATAGGAACTATGGCAAATGAACAGGAAATGCTGATATTGTCAGAGTTAGAAATAGTGAATTTAAAGGAAATGATGGATATGTTCTTCAAATTTTGCCTTCATCAAAAAAACACCTTTTGTAGCAATTACAGACTGGCATTCTAGCTGTCAATTTGTCAAGAAAATCTGATGAGATTGCACTCCATGCTTCCTGGAGCAAGGGATTCACAAGATGGATTGGCTTGATGGAGTCTTCCTCTGTACCATACGGTCAAGCTGATCCCACAACAGCTCAATAGGTTCAGATCAGGAGACTGTGTGGAGGTGTGTTTAGGGTCATTATCCTGTTGGAGGATGAAACTGGCCCCAATCAAGTGCTGTCCACAGGGTATGGCATGGCATTACAAAATCTTGTGATAGCTTCCTCAAGGTCCCTTCCACTCTCCTATTTTACCACCTCCACAGCATCCCCAGACCATCACGCTGCTTCCACCATGCTTGACTGATCGTATTAGGCACCGTTCTTGCATCTTTTTATATGTTACGCGTCTCACAAATGTTCTTCTCTGTGATCCAAAGACCTCAAACTTAGACTTGTCTGTCCACAACACCTTCTTCCAGTCTTCCAGAGTCTTTTCTTTTCATTGGCCAGTCTGAGATATGGCTTTTCTTGGCAATTCTGCCATGAAGTCCAGCATCCTAAAGTCTCCTCTTCACTGTTGATGCTGACACTGGTGTTTGAGGGGTACTATTTAGTGCAGCTGCCAGTTGAGGACCTGTGAGGCATCTTTGTCTTAAACTACACACTCTCAGATATTTATCTTCTTGCACAGTTGTATATTGGGGCCTCCCACTCCTTTTTCTGTCCTTGTTAGAGCCAGTTTGTGCTGCTCTCTGAAGGGAGTAGTTAACAGCATGGTAAGAAATCTTAAGTTTCCTTGCAATTTCTCGCATTGAATAGCCTTCCTTTCTAAGGACACCAATAGCTTGATGGGTCTCTAAAGAAAGTTCTTTCTTTCTGGCCATTTTGAGCCTGTAAACAAACAAACAAACAACTGATGATGCTTCAGATACTAAACTAACATGAAAAATGCCATGCTCCCTTATTAGTAGAAAACTTAGCAGAACAGCTTTCAGCTGTGCAACACAATTGCAAAAGGGTTTTCTAATAATCAATTAGCCTTCTTAAATGATTCACTTGGATTAGCAGCCATACCAGGAGATTGATGCAGAGGACTGACAGATGCTGATGACAGGCCTCTATGCAAAAATGTAGATCATTCCTAAAAAAATTCTTAAAAATTTGATTCATTTTAATTGTTTGTGAAATGGATACAATTGTTTGTGAATTACATGAAAATGTTTTTTCTTTGGAAAACAAAGGAATTTGCAAGTAACCCTAAAGTTTTCATCGGTAGTGTGTGTGTGTGTGTGTGTGTATATATATATGTATATAGGTATATATATACGTATATATACCTATATACCTATATTTATACGTATATATATACCTATATATATACGTATATATATATACTATATTGACAGAAGTATTCGCTCAACCATCCAAATAATCGTAATCAGGTGTTCCAATCACTTCCATGGCCACAGGTGTATAAAATCAAACACTTAGGCATGCAGACTGTTTTTTTACAAACATTTGTGAAAGAATGGGTCAGGCTCAGGAGCTCAGTGAATTCCAGCGTGGAACTGTGATGGGATGACACCTGTGCAACAGATCCAGTTGTAAAATTTCCTCGCTCCTAAATATTCCACAGTCAACTGCCAGCTGTATTATAAGAACTGACGGAGTGGGGCCAGCCAATGCTGAGGCGCATAGTGCAAAGAGGTTGCCAACTTTCTGCAGAGTCAATCACTGCAGACCTCCAAACTTCATGTGGCCTTCACATTAGCTCAAGAACACTGTGCAGAGAGCTTCATGGAATGGGTTTCCATGGCCGAGCAGCTGCATCCAAGCCATACATCACCAAGTGCAATGCAAAGGGTCAGATGCAGTGGTGTAAAGCATGCCGCCACTGGACTCTCTCTCTGGAGTGACAAATCACGCTTCTCCATCTGGCAATCTGATGGACGAGTCCAGGTTTGGCGGTTGCCAGGAGAACAACTTGTCGAACTGCATTGTGCCAAGTGTAAAGTTTGGTGGAGGAGGGATTCTGGTGTGGGGTTGTTTTTTAGGAGCTGGGCTTGGCCCCTTAGTTCCAGTAAAATGAACTCTGAATGCTTCAGCATACCAAGACATTTTGGACAATTCCATGCTCCCAACTTTGTGGTTTGAAGCTGGCCCCTTCCTCTTCCAACATGACGGGGCACCAGTGCACAAACCAAGGTCCATAAAGACATGGATGACAGAGTCTGGTGTGGATGAACTTGACTGGCCTGCACAGAGTCCTGACCTCAACCCGATAGAACACCTTTGGGATGAATTAGGGTGGAGACTGAGAGCCAGGCCTTCTCGTCCAACATCATTGTATGACCTCACAAATACGCTTCTGGAAGAATGGTCAATTCCCATAAACACACTCCTGAACCTTGTGGACAGCCTTCCCAGAAGAGTTGAAGCCGTTAGAGCTGTGAAGGGTGGACCAACGTCGTATTGAACCCTATGGATTAGGATTTGGATATCACTTCAATTCATATGCGAGTCAAGGCAGGTGAGCGAATACTTTTAGCAATATAGTGTGTGTGTGTGTGTGTGTGTGTGTATATGTATATATATATATATATATACATATATAGTGTATACATACATATATAGTGTACATATCCATGTATGTATATATGTGTATATATATATATATATATATATATATGTATATATATATATGTATATATATATATATATATGAGTAATCAGTAACCATAAGTGCTAACATGATGAAACTGTTCATTCAACAGGATAAATTCATGGGGATCCTGTCTCAGTATTTCAAAACTGTGCCCTCCAACCCGCACTACTTTTTCTTCTGCCCACCTTTATGCAAGAAAGAGGTGAGTTCACTAAGTGTGTTTTCCTTTCAAGCCGTTTGCTCAGGTTCACTCAAGATGAATATCAATAAAACTGAATTGACATACTGTAGGTTGAGTAAAACAATTTAGACAAAATTTCGAAAAAAAATTAAACACGTTGTTATGAATGGTATCTGGCAGTGTTGGCATGCACATGAATGTGTCAGCTCAGGCTGAATGCTGTTGTTGATTCGACCATTGAACTGTGGTATGTCTCCTCAGGAGGACTCTGAGGACGAGGAAATGGGGAAGAGACCCAGTGAGGAGCTGGTGTCAGATGCTGAGCTGGCTACTGAGGATGGTGAGGATAATTTTACAGATAATTATTTTAAAAATATTTACATTGCAGCTGGGGAAATCTTACACTTATATTGCTTCACAGAGCAACAAGAAACCTGAAACAGAAAGTGAGACAACTCATTTCATTGTCAGAATGTCACATTTAATAAAGTTTCTGTTGCATTGAACAACGTGAATGGCCCTATCTGGGCCCGGGGTCTTGATAGACCTGGGGTACTCTGGAAACATCCATGAAGAGGACTCACTCCATTTGTATAAACAGCTCCTTTTTGGGTTCCTTAACCAAACCCAATTTTTTTCGATAACAGAGTGAGGTGTTTCACTGTGGAAAACTCCTTGATGTTGCCAATTAAGGAAGCTCCAATGACACCACATCTGTTAGTGACAGACAAGGTGGTCTGTGATAGATCTGGCAGGACAAAAGCTTGCCTTTTTGGGAGTGGCCTACTTATCCATTCACATACACATTTAGAGCCCACACTGTGCATAATGTGTTGAGTTTTTATTCTTCTCCCGAGGAGAATGGAGGGGGATGAAAAGCTGAAGCATGTAGGTGGACTTCACCAACCTCGGCACAAAAGTCAGATTGGGTTACAGGCAGACTTTGGTGAGCACTTGGGCAAACTGCAAGCAGGAAGGGCAGATGGAAGTCTGTAAGCTTTGCTATGGTCAACACTAAGAACAACACAACAATAGAATAGCCTCTGTTGTTATTATACTGTACTGAACAATGGAATTTGAGGGTGCCCGTGAAGAGCTACAATACACCACACAATAACAACACAAACAGTAACAACAAAAACAATAATCAAAACAGGCATTTAAAAGTCATTTTCATTTTCTCTTAAAACAGAGATATGAGAGGTGATAGGTGTAATATACACTGCAAGAAAATGACACTGCAAAAGAGTGGGGTGATAAATAACAGTAGTAAATAACAGTAGTTATAATTTACAGTAATGTGATTGTGCAGTTAAGGTGCTAAGTGGGGTGGGAGGAGGTAGGTTGGGTTGGAGTTACTGTTGTCCATGGGGGGTGGGGGGTATCTGTGCGTGTTTGCAGTCCGTATGGCCCAGGGGAAGAAGCTGTAGCATCTCCCAGAAGGTAGCAGGTCGAAAAGGGGGTGGGCAGGGTGTGAGGGATCATCTGGGTGTGAGGCAGAAGGATGTGGCGATGTTTTCCAGACTGGGCAGAGGGCAGCCAATGATATGTTGGGCAGTGTTAATGACCCTCTGCACCGCCTTCCTGTCCTAGGCTGTGGAGCCTGCATACCATACACCCAGACAGTATGTCAGTATGCTCTCCACAGAGGAGAGATAAAAGGCCAGCAGCAGCTTTGTGTTCAGGTTGTTTTTCCTGAGGACCTGCATGAAGTGTAGCCGATGCTGAGCCTTCTTGACCAGAGCCCTGATGTTGTCAGACCAGGAGTGGTCCGCAGAGATGTGGGTGCCCAGAAACCTGAAGGTTCCACCTGTTCTCCATTTATGAGGAGAGGGGGGTGGTCCTGTCTGATCTTCCTAAAGTCCATGATCAGTTCTTTTGTTATTTGGACATTCAGGGTCAGGTTGTTTTCTGAGCACCAGTGTGATAGTTCCTCCATCTTGGCCCTGTACACTGTCTCATCCTCACTTCGGATGAGCCCAACCACTGTGGTGTCATCTGCATATTTAATGATGTGGTTGGTTGGGTGGCTTGGGGAGCAGTCATAGGTGTACAGAGCGTACAGCAGAGGGCTCAAAACGCAGCCTTGAGGGGAACCAGTGCTGAGTGTAATTGTGGAGGAGTGGTGGGGGCCGAGTCTCACAGACTGTGGGCGACAACAGACTTTAGTGAAATAAAACTCATCTCCACCGTCTGCATAGGCTCAAATGGACAATGAGAGAGAGCATCCAACACAATCGACAGATCCCACAAAGGAAACAGAGGCCTCGAGTCGGGGGACTTATCGTCGTGCACCTTTCATGAAGCAACAAACTAAAGGATGCTGCCCTACCAGTTTCTCCCCAAGCCTACAGGACAGGCTGAGCTGGCAGCTAAATGTATTTTAATTGTAGAAAAGACACAACCCTTATTTAATCATTCCTGCAGGAAACACAGCAGGTCCACCACCAAACGCTGAAAAGGCAGGTGTGTCTCGAGTCGTACCACTTCTCACAAATCTGCCACCTACTACTGTAGTGAGGTGTAGTGGGCCTTGGTGCCCTTCTACTGCTTCCAGGCCAGGCCCATGCAGTCTGGTTGAGGGAGGCAGATCTCCCCATGTGTCCCATGTAATACATTTCATCCAGTAATATCTTAATGACAACTCCATTGTTTTGCATTTAGAAAACTTGTCGGGCTGCTGCATCATGACGGAGAGCGACACAGATTTGGTGGTAGAGTATGAGGAGCATCCGGGTTCTAGTTCCCATGGAAAAGGTGAGGACCAGTCCTTGTCAGACTCCAACACCATCAACCAGGATCAGGACTCCTTCAGCATCCTGGATGGAGACTCCCTTCTAGAGCCTGAGGGGCCACAGCTGGACATGCCACCGCTGTTTCTTCATGTCACCTGCTCTGTCAATATGAAAAGCTGCCATGGCTCCATGCCCATACAAACACTACCTACCTGTTTGGGTAAGCACAACCGTGATTGTCTTTTCATTTACCCAGAATAGGGACTCACAATGTTATTTTACAAGTCTGGTTAAGGTTTTTAGGTTTCTACCAGAGTAAAAGTTGAAATTTTGAAAAAAGAAGGTACAGCTGTCATTCATTCATCACAAACATCATTTTGTCCTTCTTCTCTCTGTAATATTTTGATATTATTTAGTTTACAAATTGACTATTTTATATTTGGTGCTTATTTCGGTTTTGTGATTACAGGTGAGATTATTTCCTGCCTCGAGAATGCCGAGGCACTACAGTCGCTGGACCTGAATGGGCTCTTAGTCACATTAGATATTTTTGTCCTGACTCTACCTCTTGAGGTTGAAGTCATGGCTGATTTCCATCACAACAGGTGAGTCAAAGTGTGAGCAGGTTATACTTTTTTTGCATGTATGTTTGATGTTTGAATTGGCCATAAGTGTGAATATGAGTGAGGATGGTTGTCTATCTTTTTAAATCTTGATAGTAAACTCTGTGGGGTTTTTCTAGCTTGTAAACAAAAAAAAGTCCTATCCATGCACCAGAATGCATTTATCAATGAGGCCCAACATATACACTATATTGCCAAAAGTATTCACTCACCTGCCTGCCTCACATATGAACTATAAAATAGCTTCAACTCTTCTAGGAAGGCTGTCCACAAGGTTTAAGAGTGTGTTTATGGGAATTTTTGACCATGCTTCCATTTATGAGGTCACACACTGATTTTGGACGAGAAGGCCTGGCTCTCAGTCTCCACTCTAATTCATCCTAAATGTGTTCTATCGGGTTGAGGTCAGGACTCTGTGCAGGCCAGTCAAGTTCATCCACACCAGACTCTGTCATCCGTGTCTTTATGGACCTTGCTTTGTGCACTGGTGCACAGTCATGTTGGAAGAAAAAGGGGCCAGCTTCAAACCACAAAGTTGGGAGCATGGAATTGTCCAAAATGTCTTGGTATGCTGAAGCATTCAGAGTTCCTTTCACTGGAACTAAGGGGCCAAGCCCATCTCCTGAAAAACAACCCTAATACAGCTGACAGTTGACTGTGGAATATTTAGGAGCGAGGAAATTTCATGACTGGAGTTGTTACACAGGTGGCGTCCTATCACAGCTCCACGCTGGAATTCACTGAGCTCCTGAGAGCAACCCATTCTTTCACAAATGTTTGTAAAAGCAGTCTGCATGCCTAGGTGTTTGATTTTATACACCTGTGGCCATGGAAGTGATTGAAACACCTGATTCTGATTATTTGGATGGGTGAGCAAATACTTTTGGCAATATAGTGTATATTTTGAATGCATTTTCTCATAAAACACTTGTGATTGCTTTTTTTATATTTTCAATCCTGTATTCTTCACAACCTATGTTCTACATAAAGCATGTCAGAGGAGAGCTCTTGAGGAAATGGGCTAAAGACTAATACATACATACATACAGTTAGTAACAGGTAGAAGACCTGATAGTTTGTCATGAAGCTATGTGTACACTTATTGAACCTAAATGTCTTCTCATGTGACACAGTTATCACCACTGTAAATGATATCCTTTGACGAGGTGTGAATTATGGACCCATTTCCAATCTCCTATCTGCGTATAGGTACACCTCAGAGAGCAGCGTGTCCTTGAATCGTTCACCAGGACAACCCTCCTCCTATCGCTCTGATGAGGAGATGATGACAGTGTTAGACAGTTTGGGGAGAGCTGGCGTTGACGGGTCAGTTTGTTCAACACATATAGTATGCAAGTTAACAGGAGCTGGACTTTTTCTGATCGCTTCTGATTCTCTTAATCATCAACATTTTTTTCTGATATCTGTCTTTTTTTCAGGGTCTCTAGTGATCCCTTATCCAAACTCCCACTGCCTCATAAGTTAGCAATTCTGGCCACGATGGATGAGGTGAGTCTCATTTTTTGAGCCAACTCAGCAGTTCAATACAACAAATAATAGAAATGTTTTGAGTACTTTACATAGATGTGCCACATACCTCTAGCCACTTCACAAGTATCAGATTACTTGTGAATATATAGTATTTTATCAGAATATATTGTATTAAATTTACAGATTTGTTTATTGAGTTTTTCCCCAGATATTAGCCTGACTTTGGCAGGGGTTTAGTAATATATGTATTAGGGCTGTGCGATATGGATAAAATTCTATATCCCGGTATAGCCAAGTTTATATCCCGATAACAATATATATCCCGATATAGTATTTTTTGTGTTTTTACTTTCCATTGCGCTCTCCTCCGTCTCCTCTGCGGCGTAATCCCTTATATGCTTTCATTCTGAAGGCTTACTTTGAGAGCGACCGGAAGTCCGGCTATGTTTGCGCTGTAGCCTACTTTAACTGTGCAGTTTGGCTGCTAATAAAGATGTGTTTTAGGTGATAATAAATCATTCACACACAACACAACGTCCTACGTGCTGCTTTACTTCTGTTTTCTCCTGAGCTACAATTTTTTTTATTACTCCCGAGCTACACTTGCCATAAACAAGTCCTTACGGGTGACGTGAACATGCTTCCACAAAGCAGTAGCGTTGCTGTGGTTACAGTCGCCATCATACTATTATGTCGATGCTACATACAATACACGTTTTGAACTCACATGATACATTTGGATTATCCAGCGGTCATTCCGACATTGAGTTGTGCTTTACACAGCGTATCTAAACCACAACCGGAGTAACGTTAATGTTAGCGTAGCAACAGAGCTAACGAAGTAGCTCCATGTTAAAATTACAATATAAACAACAGAGGCTTATATCGTACGGTAGACATTTTTATACCGCACTACGATATATATATCGTAATATCGCACAGCTCTAATATGTATATACAACTCACCACGGTCACTTTATTAGGTACACCTGTTCAATATGCTTGTTAACACAAATAGCTAATAAGCCAATCACATAGCCACAACTCAATGCATTTAGGCATGTAGATCTGGTCAAGAACACTTGCTGAAGTTAAAACTGAGCATCAGAATGGACAAGAAGTGACTTTGAACTTGGCAGTAGTAGTTGTATGGACAAAATGTGTTATTGATGTGAGAGGTCGCAGGAGAATGGGCAGACAGGTTAGAGGTGATAGAAATGCAACAGTAACTCAAAAAAAAAACAAAACACTTGTTTCAACCAAGGAATGCGAAATACCATCTCTGAACGTTTGACACATTCAGCACATTGAATCTTGAAGAAGCTACAGCAGCAGAAAACCACACCAGGTGCCACTCCTGTCTGCTAAGAACAGGAAACCAAAATTGGACAAGAGAAAAACGTGGCCTGTTTATGACGAGTCTTGCGTTCAGCTGCAACATTCGGATTGTAGGGTCAGAATTTGGCGTAAACAATGTGAAAGCATGGATCTATCTTGCCTCGTATCAGCGGTTCAGGCTGCTGCTGGTGGTGTAATGCTATGAGGGATATTTTATTGACACACTTTGGCCCCTTAATACCAAATGTGCGTTATTTAAACTCTGCGGCCTACCTGATTATTGTTGCTAACCATGTACATCCCTTTATGACCACGATGTACCATCTTCTGATGGCTACCTCCAGCAGTATAATGCACCATAAATGTTCATAAATGATAACTTTGGGGTAGTGAAGGGATGGACTGTCAGTGTTGTGACTTGGTGACTTTCTCAGTAGAGTTGGTGACTTTTGGAACTAATACTGTTACTACCATTAGAATAGAGTTGGCAACACTGGGTCATTTTGAAAATTGAACTTGCTCTTGCTGGTTTCTTAAGATTATCAACCCTAGCTTTGCTAAGTAACTTCCAGGTCACCATGAAATAATATACAATAATATCCTCTTTGTGTATTTCAGATACGCTGGTTGCTGGAGGATGAGATAGTTTCTGCCCTGCTTCACTCTCGGGTCATCAGCTTGGCCACTCTGCAGAAAGTAGCAGAGCATGTTTTGCGCTCCAGTGGGCGACCACACTGTAATTGTGAAGATGTACCACTGCAGTTTGTCTTCGGGCCTGAGCAGTCTCTGGAAAAATTCAAAGAGGCAAGGACACATACACACACAGACACACCCACACACAAACAACTACATGTCAAAACTGGAGGAGGAGTTGATTTTGTTCTCTGATCCCTGAACAGGAGTTCCGTAGGATGTCTTTCTCTGGCTATGTGTTGAACGGAGAGCACAGCAGCTTCTACTACGTGTCCTTGAGCAGAATGCACCCTCAGAGGATCCACGCTACCAAGAAGCTTTCTGAGAGCATGGCAAACACCCCTCAGCACACCAACATCTGCAGTGCCGGAGCACGGGAAGAAGATATGGTGCTGGACAGTGAAGCAGAGGCTCAAGCAGACAGCGAGGTCTGATATATCTTTGCAGCAATAACACACACATTTGCAGTCATACAATCATTGTTCATAATCAGTGTTTTGTTTGATTTTCATTGAGATACTTGTACAGAGTTGACCATAGATGATTGCATAGTATTTTCAAATCTCGCAAACTGGTGCATTTAGCCTTGAGGGGTCCTTTGTTTGCATTTCAGTTGATTGAATGTGTTTATATGAAAATTACACTTTTTTTTTTTTTTTTTTTAACTTGAACTTGGTTGAACTGTAGAATGAAGACAAGAAGTCTATCAGTGCTGCTGCCGACACTGCCAGTGATACGGCTGCAGAAGCCATCGAGCCACCCAGAAATATGAAACCTGAGGCAGAGGACGCAGTCTCTCATAGCTCAGTTAGCATGGTTGGGGACAGAGGTCAGCTCAGTACACCCCAGCTCCACACTGAGCGCTACACAGAGCCCAGCTCACCCCCCAAGACGCCGTCCAGTGTCAGCCTGGCTGAATCCATGCAGTCAGCCTCTCACAGTGAGTGACCCACCACATACCTGTACATATTAAACCTATCCCCCAATATTCATTTATTGTCAAATGCTTTGTAAGATTATGAAATAAATAGAAATTAGAAAAAAAAAATTATTGTAGTTTTGAATTGTTACATAGAAGAAAATGCAGAAACCAATTACAGTCCCTGACAAAAGTCTTGTCACTGATCCAAGTTGTAGGAACAACAAGTAACAACTTAACTTGTAGTTGATCAATTGGAATCAGAAATGGCTTATATGAAAGACAAAGCCCTCTAGATAATGCTTGTTATACCGAAAATAGAGTTTTGTATCATTCATTGTATTTTATTATTTAATTAGAACAGAAAGGTCAGATTTTGCTTGGACGAAAGTCTTGTCGCATACCCAAAAAATGTAGAAATTATACATATACTTTATTTTTCTCAGAAATATTTTTATTGAATTTTGATTTTTTTTTTCCAAAACACAGAACTGCTCAGATACCACAGAATTAGGAAAAAAAAAGAACAAAGCTGGACATGTGGATACAGTAAATGGAAAATAAATATTAAATAGGAATAAGAAGCAGTGGGCACAATTCTGATTCTCCTCCCCATCCCCCCCCCCCAACTGTGATAACAAAAAACAAGGCAGTATCCAGATGAGAGTCAATATAGAGCATGCAAAACAAGGCTACAAGGTGCCTGATAAACAGTGTACATTCAAAACAAAGGACAAGCTAAGCTGATCTGGGGAATCCACGAAGCAGGAAGGGTGACAGTATGGGTCCAATATGCTGCAAGTATGGGTCCCACACCTTATAGAAAGCATCTGTTTTGGAGTCAAGCATACATGTGATGTATTCACTAGGAATACATTCCATAATAATGTTATGCCATGATTTTTTGTGGGCGCAGCATCCTTGATCCAGAAAAGCAGAATGTTCTTTCTAGCAGCAAAGATCAGTATATTGAAAAGTCTCCTGTGTTTACTGTGAGAAATCTGACCATCTGGGAGACCCAGTATCAGGCACAAGGGGTCCATCCGTATTGGGACACCAAAGATAGCAGTCATTTCAATTACGATGCTAGACCAATACCTTTGTAACTTCACAGATGACCAGAGACAGTGAATATAATTACCAGTTTCAGACTTGCATTTCCAGCAAATGGGGAAATATTAGCATCCATTTTGTTCTTGATAATATGTGTACGATGTATAATTCTGAACTGAATGGATTTGGTACGATTACAAACAGAGATATTCATGGCCTGAGACCAGACCTCCTGCCAGACATCATCATTTATAGCAACACCAAAGTCTTTCTCCCAAGCATGCTTGGTGGTTTGCAAGGTATGAGGAGAGTTAGAGTTCAGGGCTCTGTAGAAAATGGTGATACATTTCTTACTGATCTGTAGAGACAGGGTCTTCACATCTGAGGTAGTGCTATCGGTCATTAGAGTGGTTCCTTTGACTATGAAGTCCCTGATTTGTAAATACCTGTAGAAGTCACCTGGGTTAAATAGACCAAATTGCTGTTGCACCTCCTGAAAAGACAGTAAAATCTGTCCTTTGAACAGGTCGCCCAATTTCTTCAACCCTTGAGTGCTCCATGCTCAAAAGCCCTGGTCCTTACAGCCTGGCAGGAAGTCTGGGTTATCAAGAATGGGAGTGAGAGGGGATGACACCTTAGCCCGGCCTTCTATAGAACGAATGGATCTCCAGGCTCTGATGGTACTGAGAGTAATAGGATTAGAACAGTGTTTTTTAACAGAATCTGGATTCTTGATGAACAACAGGTTCACCAAGGGACACTTTGACTGAGAAGATTCAATATCATGCAAAATTAATGTTGGATCACAGTTGTGCCAGCTTGCAATTACCCGCAGGTGTAATGGTAGTTGGTAAAATTTAAGATTTGGTACATCTAACCCCCCATCACACCCTGCCATCTGAAGCTTTGTCATCTTGAGACGAGGTTTCCTTTTGCTCCAAATGAATGCGCTTAGCCAGCCTTCAAGCACCTTAATAACCTTGTTGGATCATAAAATAGGGATCATTTGCAGTGGATATAGCAGTCTAGGGAGCACATTCATTTTTATAAGAGCAACCCTACCTAGCCAGGAAAGAGGAAGAGGGGCCCAGCGGTGTAAGTCAGCCCTGATAGCATCCAAGAGAGGAGGGAAGTTGGACTTAAACATCTGACCAAAAGTAGGTGTTATATGTACTCCTAAGTAAATGAAACCAGTGGGAGACCAGCGGAAAGGAAAGGGCTCAGGCATATCTGGAACGGATGTTAACAACCCCAGAGGCATGGCCTCAGATTTTGCAAAGTTAATTTTGTATCCTGAAAAGACGCTAAATGACGAAATGACCTTAATCAGACAGGGAACAGAGGTCTGGGGTTGTGATAAATGTATCAAAATGTCATCTGCATATAAAGTGATTTTGTGTTCCCTTTCACCAACAAGGATGCCAGAAATTGAGTTGTTTTGCCTTATTGCTTGGGCCAGAGGCTCAATAGCAATATCAAAAAGCAGGGGGCTGAGGGGGTCACCTTGCCTATTCCCACGATGGAGGAGGAAGTTCACGGACCTCAGCCCATTCGTCAGAACTGCTGCTGTCGGAGGATTATACAGATCCCTAATCCAAGTCACAAAAGTATCTACTAGGCCAAATTCTTCCAGAGCATAGAACAAATACGACCACTTGACCCGGTCGAAAGCCTTTTCGGCATCAAGAGAGAGCACGAGGGCCGGGTCTTTACTGCCCTGGGTTAGCTGGATGATGTTAAGGAGCCTCCTTACATTATCAGAAGAGTTCCGGCTCTTGACAAAACCAGTTTGATCCTCCTTAATAATGCAGGGCAGAACCTTCTCTAGGCGTAAGGCCAGAAAAGCAGTTTTTGGTCAGAGTTGAGGAGGGCTACTGGCCTGTATGAGGCACAGCTTTCAGGACATTTTCCTTTTTTAAGGATGAGAGAAATGTCGGCTTCCGTAAGGGAGTGAGGGAGGATTCCATTTTCAAATGAATGGTTGAGCATAGACAGTAGAGGATCTAAAAGAATACCACTAAACTCTTTATAAAACTCACAACCAAATCCATCTGGCCCTGGGGTCTTACCAGACGGCATAGATTTCAAAGCAAATAGTGCTTCCTCTCGAGTAATTGGAGTGTTTAGTTGTAATTTTTGATCATCCGGAATTTTGGGGAGCCTTAAATCGGCAAAAAACTGCCGCATAAGGGTCAAGGCATTGTCAGGCTGTTCAGAACTGTATAGATTAGAATAGAATGATACAAAGTGTTTATTAATTGTTCTGGTGTCAAATGATCTAACACCGTTATAGTCAGAAATAGAGACTATATTTTGAGAATCTTCCCTCCCCTTGACAAATTAGCAAGATATCGTCCAGGTTTATCTCCTGATTCGTATAACTTTTGCCTGGCAAATTTAAGGGACTGTTCAGAGTCATGAATCAGAAAAGTATTCAATGCAACAGAGATAATCCCTCTGTCCCATCTGTGGGTCAAGCCCATCTGTGTTTTCCGCTACGGTCTGGTCGCCATCTTGTGTCTCGTCGCCGGGCTCAGATGGAACGTTTTTCTTGTCTTTATTTCCTCTGGTTCTTCCCATTTTGTCAAAAGACAGCGGCCAAAAGTTCTCCAAGGACATAGCCTGTTATATTCACAAGAAGGATAACTTGTACCACCTGATTAATGTCAGGGTAATCAAAAGATTAGCACGAGTGGCACGGTGCTCCGGCAAAAGCATCTGCTCAGCTCGCCGCCATCACGTGACCCCCCACATATACTTTATTTTGAATACACAAACATACTATAATAACATCAGAACATAAAGTCTTGTTGCCTTGCAAAAAAAAAATATATATATCGTGTATGACTCCCATGAGCTTGGAGGACTGCATCCATACATCTCAGCAATGACTCAGATAACTTAGAGATGAAATCATCTGGAATGGCAAAGAAAGCAGTCTTGCAGGACTGCCAGAGTTCATCAAGATTCTTCAGTTTCATCTTCCAAGCCTCCTTCTTCATCTTACCCCAGGCATGATCAATAACGTTCATGTCTGGTGACTGGGCTGGCAAATCCTGGAGCACCTTGACCTTCTTTGCTTTCAGAAACTTCAATGTGGAAGCTGAAGTATGAGAAGGAGCGCTAACCTGCTGCCCTGTCTTGTGGTTTGGAATGTAATGGGCAAGATGTCTTGATACTTCAGGCTGTTGATGTTGCCATCCACTCTGCAGATCTCTTGCACACACCCCCGTACTGGATATAACCCTAAACTTGACTGTTTTCTGGGTGAATCTTGGGTCCATGCAGGTTCCAGCAGGTCTTTTGCAGCATTTGCATTAGAGATACACCAATTGCAAAATTCTTGGCCGATACCGATTTCCGGTTTTAAAGGAGGTCTGACCTGCCAAAACTGTTTTTTGCGATACCGATTTTCTATCTAAGAAATAATTATAATCATATAATAGACACCATATTTGTTTGGCTTGAGTACCCTTTCCCAAATTTAATACAAGTACATTTTTGCTTATATAACTGCAATTAAAACCACAACTAATGGTAGGCTATATGCTATCATAACCTCCCTTTTCAAGAATAAAACCTTCAACAGTGCCTCCTGAGCATATTTATTTTCAACACTAACCATAACATTCAGTCCATGGCGGAGGATTGCTGTGGTTGCTGCGACTCTGCTGCATCCCTCCTCTTAGTGGCAGTGTCGTCCTTATGTTTGCTAAACAAGCCTGGGTGCTTCTTTTCCAAGTGGCATATTAAATTTGTTGTTCCTAATGTCTTAGGCATTGATCCTCCACGACTGACTTTTGACTTGCAAGCATTACAAACAGCGTGTTTTGGGTCGCTCTGGCACACAGTGAAATAAGTCCCTATCACCGACACGTTTTCTTCCTGAGTCTTGCTAGTTTTCAGCTGTTTTGCTCTGAGCTGATACGCAGTGCGTATCAGTTTGCTTGGGGAAAATCTGCAAATTTCGACAATGATCGGCCGGTCACCGGTTGGGGCCGATTGGATATAAAATTGGCTTTTTAAATCGGAGGCCGATTGATCGGTGCATCTCTAATTTGCATCGATTAGGATGCAGTCCAATGGGTGATTCATCAGAAAAACCAACCTTATGCCACTTTTCCACTGTCCAGTCTTTCTGCAAGTTGTGGGCAAATGCAACACAATTTTTTGTTGTCTTCTGTTTAATGCTGGCTTTTGAGCACTAATTCGGCCATGGAGACCACTGCGTGAGAGAATTCGACAAACTGTTCTTGTAGATACAGGGGTTTCTGGTGATCAGTTCAATTCAATTCATATGTAGCTCTGCTGCAGTTGAAAATGGGCTGACCCTGGACTGTGGAAGCAACAAACCTCTCGATCCTCTCAAACAGTTGTCTTACAGGGTCAGCCTGACCTGGACTTGCCATGAAAGTCACCAGTTTCTTCAATTTTTTTTTTTTTTATTCTCTCCACTTGACGTTTGGTTATATGAAAGATGTCTGCCACCTCAGCAGCAGACTTGGTCTTCAGGCTCTTGATGATCAGCACTTTGGTCTGTGGTTAATCTTTGGCATGCTGTCAGAGATCAGGTTATAATTCACATGAAGGTCTGGTATGCTTGGGTTCTGTGATTGGTTGAATCATTTAAAGACATTTGTCCTTGCAAAAACAGATATTATGGGCTGTACCAAGCTGTGAATCAGGACACTTATTGATGATTTTGTTTTACACCCAGTTATCAATGTGAAAGCCCTTGACTTTAAAATTAACCATTTAGTGTAACAATTGATTCATTAGAAATAAAGTTATATGCCATTTTAACTTTTATGTCCTTATGTGACAAGACTTTTGTTGGGGACTGTATTTTGCATAAGCATGCCAGTTGTTCTTTTTCTTCGTCTCTGTTTTTCTCTGATTTATGCCTGTTTGGTCTTTCCTCAGGCTGTGGCAAACTCAGGCCGAGTCGGGTCCAGAGTGTGGTCTCCAGCCAGGGCAGCCTGGATTCAGACATGCAGGGTAAGTGCTGCACCAGCATGAATGACAGTATGTTTGACCAGTGTGATCCGTGTTAGCGTAACCTATGAAATCTGGACTTGAGCAACATGACTTGGTCTTGGGTCAGGCTCACATCAGGTTTATTTACTTTTTGACTGAATCACATAAATGGTGATGTTTTTGTTGTACTTTTTCTGTGAATATTATTGGGACTTCAATTTTTCACTTAAATCTCCGCATTGTTTCACTTTGTTTGAACGAATCCGACAGCATCCAATCCAAGCTGCAGGATAAAAAATGAATATTACATTACTGAGTAGAAGCTACTATGTTTATAAATGACATCCTTTGCTCATTTTTCACCAGCTTGTTTGTAAAATACAGACCTATAATATGAAAGCTGGTACTACAACACAGGTTTATATTAACTTCCCACAGTCGAAGACCTAAATTCATTTCTCAGAGTAAGAGCATATAACCAGATAGCTATGTAGTCCAGGTTAAAGAACGCATTGTGTGATTCTTCAAGCTGTAGAGAAACATCTCAAATGATTTCAGTTGTTTTAAATAGTCTGTGATTAAATTTGTATGCCAGTTCAACTCAGCAGCTTGGCAAGAATGCAACACCATGCAGCTGCTGTACATAATTCCAGTACAATTCATTAGATAGCTTATAACAGCTCTATATTGTGGACGATCACGAATCATTGCGTTTTCTAAATGAGATGCAGATATGGAGCCTGGGAAAGTGACAAACAGATCCAGTAGTGAAGCTTGTAAAACACCACTGATTGTACTACTTGATACTTTAATGTACATTGTGTAATTTTTTCTCCCATCTAGTGTTTAAATTTGCATTTTGCATGCGTTGCAACATGGTTGGAACTACGGTATGCCGATTGGGTCGACTCCCGGGCGGCCACTATCACCGCACCCCTGGCCTAAAGTGGCCGGGCATGGGGTGCTCGCGGGCGTCAACTCACACCGTGTCCTGGCCCGGAGCTCCAGTCATTTTATGGCCTTTTTTACTCTTTTTTGGAAATGAGGATTCCTTCTCCTTCGGCGCGGCATAAGTATATTCTTGCATTATGACCAAAAGTGCAGTGCAGGTTTTATTTCATTGTCGGGTAAGTGAGACCGTTGTCTCCATGCTGCTTCTCCGTGAATGAATCGTGAAACGCGAAAATGCATTTTGTCCTGTCGGTACTAGCAGGCAGTGCTTTATGTCCCTTTTGGCAGTTTGTAGTTTTTTTATAGACCGGAAAGACATTGAAGCCTCCTTATGAGCGACCTGTTTTATGTAAAGACAGATGACTGATTCTTCGCCCAGGAGGATAATTCAGATTGTTGGCATAGCTTATTTTACACCAATGAGGATCTATTTATGAATGAAGAGGGAGGGATGGCAGTGGTGGGTTTGGAGGAGATGTAGACCTGAGTGTCATCAGCATAGCAGTGTAAATTGATCCCATGGTGATGGGGAAGTGAGCCCAGGGGGAAGAGGTAAATGGTGAAAAGAAGAGGACCCAAGACTGACCCCTGGGACACACACAGTGAGACACCCGAACACCGAGACTTGTGGTCCCTTAGCTGTACGAATTGCTGGTGGTCTGTGAGATATGATTTGAACCTGCAGAGAGCAGCACCAGTGTCCCAATGTCAGCCAGGCGGTGGGTGGGAGATGGTGTCAAATGCTGCGCTAAGGTCAAGGAGGATAAGAATGGTAAGCAGTCCGGAGTCAGCTGCACGGAGAAGGTCGTTAGTGAGTTTGACAAGGGCTGTTTCAGTGCTGTGTTTAGGACGGAAGCCGGATTGCAGGGGTTCATGGAGTTTGTTTCCATAAAGGTGAGATTGTAGTTGCCCAGCAACCACCCTCTCAAGTGTTTTGGCAATGAAGGGGAGGTTGGAGATGGGTCGGTAATGGTTAAGGTCAGTTGGGTCAGCACCAGGTTTTTTCAGGATGGAAGTGATGGCAGCCAGTTTGAGAGTGGGGGGGGGGGTACAGAACCAGTGGTGAGGAAGGAGTTAATTAAGTTGGTGATCATGGGAGAGATAGATGGCAGGCAGGCTTTGATGAGGGAGGTAGGAAGAGGATCAAGTTGACAGGTGGTGGCTTTGGTTTACTGATGAGTTCAGAGATGGTGTGTTCTGATGCTGGGTGGGGAGTGGTGATCAACCAGGGTGGATAATTTGAGCAGGGATGGGTTAAGGCAAGTTGTTGGTGAATGGTGATGATTTTAGAACTGAAAAAGTCCAGGAAATCATTGCACTGATTGGTGGAAATATCTGGAGGGAGGAATTTCTGGGGCTGAAGTTGGTGGCTGACTGTTGAAAAGAGGATTCTGTTGCTACTTGTACCAGTATTGATGAGGTTCGAGTAGTGTGAAGATTTGGCCGTGGCAAGGGCGTTCTTGTTATGGTGGAGCTGGTCCAAGTATATTTGTCTGTGTACTCGCCACCTGTGGCACGGGGTTTACTAATAAAAGAAAAACTAGGAAGAGCAGCCTCATTAAGCTGAAAAAGTAATTTGGCTGTTGCCACATCTCAGTGAAGCATAGCATTTCCAGTTTATGGTCAGCAATAAAGTCTGCTATCAACAGGACCTTGTTACTGAGGGATCTGATATTCAGCAGACAGAGTTTGAGGCAGGTGAGTGGGGTGTATATGCTTGCTTTGGGCAGGGGGGGGCAGTACACTGTGACTGACAGAATAGCCAGTTCGGAGAGGGGGGCAGGGCTTAGTGGACCAGAAGGAGCGAATGTTTGTGCTACTGTTGTGTTGAGAGTACTGAAAGTGTCGTCCAGAACCTCAATGAATGTATCTTGGTCGTTTAAGAATGTAATGGTGGTGTGCAAGCTGGGGTGGAGGGGTCCTGAAGAAGGTCTGGAGATGTAACAGCTTCGTTACCGAGTAACAGTAGTAGCAGAGTTGCACTCGTGAGAGTCAGACACAGCACAATCCATTGGTACGGGCTAAGAATCCACATGTGAGATGGTCAGTGCCGTAATCCAGCAGTGTATGATTCGGGTGATGAAGCCACGGAGCCGGCGGTGGAGCGTACTGGTTGCAGCTTCGCTGGAGATGGGGGAGCCAGGTGGATGGCGCCGGGGATTATTAGTAGGCTAGCAGAACAGCAGGCAAACACCGTCGGGTGACGGTGTGTCGGGAAGCAGCGTCCTCCGCGTTGACAGCAATCCGTGGGTGCAGGTAAGCAACCAGGACTGCTGGCGGGGTGGCAGTGGACCAGTCCGATCAGGTGTACTTCGTGGGGAACACAGAGGCAGACGATCCAGCCAAGAGAACGGAGAGGAGTCCCGGATGGGTGAGACTTGTACCAGCGGAGCTAGCTAACCAGTGGTGCAGTGGTGGCAACAGACTATCAGACGCTGTTTAACTGTTGCAGAGAAATAGATCAAGCATGCCGACTCATACAGAAACGTTAAAGTTCAACGTCCATACACAACAAAGTTTAGAAAACTCAACCTGATGCATAAAAACTGGCAAATATGGCAAAAAAACAATAAAAACAGCAGAGGAGGCGTGGCAGCAGCTTGCCAGCGGTCCCTCCTGTCAATCATGAATTAAGGTCCCTCGTTAACTAACACATACAATAGCATGTTACTAGTTCACTAATGAGGGCAGCACGGTGGTGTAGTGGTTAGCACTGTCGCCTCACAGCAAGAAGGTACCGAGTTCAAATCCTGGGCCCAAGGCCTTTATGTGTGGAGTTTACATGTTCTCCCCGTGTCTGCGTGGGTTCTCTCCGGGTACTCCGGCTTCCTCCCACCATCCAAAAACATGCATGGGGTTAATTGGCTAATATGCTAATTTAAATTGACTATAGGTGTGAATGTGAGTGTGAGTGGTTGTCTGTCTTTATGTGCCCTGTGATTATCGTGGCGACTTGTCCACCTATGAGGATAAGCGGTAGAAAATGGATGGATGGATGGATGGATAGTTGTACCCTGCCTTCCACCCTAAGACAGCTGGGATAGCCTCCAGCCCCCCGTGACCCTATGAAGATAAGTGGTAGAAAATGGATGGATGGATGGATAGTTCACTATTCTCAGTAGTTCACTAGTGAAGGCAAACATGCTCACTAGTAAATTACTTCAAGGCTTTTTGCCCTTACCAATATATTAACTAGTGAAGGAATAAAAGTCTGCATGGCTGTTGCAGGTGTCTCAGCATCTTCTTGGGTGGGCTGCCCCCATCTGGCCAGTCTGCATTCCATGTATGTACCGGATCAAAACCAGCTTGCAGAGTCCCTCTCCTGTTGGAATCCTCCACCAGGAGAGAGGCGCATCCACCCAGATGTGATGCACACAATTGGATCTTTTCGGCAGAGCAGGGGTCGATCTCTTTGCCTTTGAGGAAGTGACCCACCATCCCCTTAGGGCATATCAGCCTGACATGCCAGAGTCAACAACAGCACAGTGGGGAGCAACAACCTGCTGTCATTTTTTTCTCTAGTGCTGGATGGTTTTTGTCTGCCTCCCTTTGAGCCTCTGGCAAGAGCAGAGCTGCAGTGGGAATCACCCAAAGGCTGGAATATACTTCTCCGACTGCATAATACGTTATCCAACTCCGTAGCTAAGGAGACCCCTCGAGCCCTCGCAGTTCTCCGTCGTGATGCATGTTGTGCAGCCCTGCCATTAAATGCACCCCCTCGCATTTTGCCTTAATATCACAGACAAAAGCAGGGAAAAATACTATTTTATGATTTAATTATTTTTGTGGGAGATAGAAGTGAAGAACATTGGTTGCTTTCCGTCTTTGAAGATTTTCTAAAGAGAGAAAAAACAGATGTTCTTCTCGGATAATAGCGAACGCAAACCAACACCTTTCAGTATGCTCTGTGGAAATATAGCCCAGCTATAATTATTAAATGAATTAAATGGATTTTTTTGAGCAAGTTGAATGTATTTGTGTTTCACAAGGCTAATTGATACTTTAGTTCCTGTCCTATCCGCGCTGCTGCAGAGACGACCTGTCTGTCTGTTTCTGTGTAGGGCGAGGGGCTGCAATTCACGGCAACTAGAGGACCAATCACAGCCCTTGTCGTCTCTGTCTTCCCTTGACGGATTGACGGACAGTGAAAAAATCTTTCCCCCACCCGGAAAGGATACAGGATGGAAACAGTAACATTTCAGCAGTGAAATTAGGTTTATTGGATTAACAGAAAATGTGCAATATGCACCAAAACAAAATTAGACCGTGCATAAATTTGGGCACCTTAACAGAAAAGTCATATCAATATTTAGTACAGCCTCCTTTTGCAAAAATAACAGCCTCGAGATGCTCCTTATAGCCACTAATGAGTGTCTGGATCCTGGATGAGGGTACAGTATATTGGACCATTCTTCCTTCCAAAACATCTCTAGTTCAGTGAGTTTTGACAGTTGCCGAGCATGGACAGCCTGGTTCAAATCATCCCACAGATTTTCAAAAATATTCAAGTCTGGGGACTGGGATGGCCATTCAAGAACATTGTACATATTCCTCTGCATGAATGCCTGAGTAGATTTTGAGCAGTGTTTTGGGTCATTGTCTTATTGAAATATCCAGCCCCGGCGTAACTTCAATTTTGTGACAGATTCTTGAACATTATTGTCAAGAATCTGCTGATATTGAATGGAGTCCATACGACCCTCAACTTCAACAATATTCCTACTACCGGCACTGGCCACACAGCCTCACAGCATGATGGAACCTCCACCAAATTTTACTGTGGGTGCAAAGTGTTTTTCTTGTAATCCTGTGTTCTTTTGCCGCCATGCATATCACCTCTTGTTATGACCAGATATCTCAATTTTTGTTTCATCAGTTCATAGCACCTTATCCCAAAATGAAGCTGGCTTGTTCAAATGTGCTTTTGCATACCTCAAGCAACTCAGTTAGTGGCATCTGTGAAGAAAAGGCTTCTTCTGCATCACTCTTCCGTACAGCTTTTCCTTGTGCAAATTGCGCTGTATTGTTGAACTATGCACAGTGACACCATCTGCAGCAAGATGACCTTGCCGGTCTTTGGAGGTGGTCTGTGGGTTGTTTTTTGACTATTTTGATCATCCTTCATCTTTGTCTCTCTGATATTTGTTGTGGCCTGCCACTTCTGACCTTAACAAGACCTGTGTCTGTGGCCTTCCATTTCCTCACTATGTCCCTCACAGTGGAAACTGGCAGCTGAAATCTTTGAGATAGCTTTTGTAGCCTAAACCATAATGTTGAATAATATTTGTTGTCAGGTCATTTGAGAGTTGTTTTGAGAAAGAACAGCAGTCTCCAACAGGGAGAAGGCAGAGATAATGGTTAAGGCTTTTGTAAAGGTGCATAGTTCAGAAAACTTGTCAGAGGAAAGGAAACAGAGAAGAAACAGAACTATGGCTCAGTATCCAGGGGTCTTAACCAAGAGGGAAGATACAGCTGGCACGATAGATGAGCCATTCACCATGGCAGAGATGAGAGCTATTAAGAGATCACGACCAACTTCCCCAGAGAAATACCAGGTGTGTTACAGCATGTTAAAGCATTTGGGGGAAGGAGCATTAGGGAGGAGGGAAGGTTACCAGGAGCATAGAAAGATGCAGTAGTAATTCCAATAAGAAAGCCTGGCAAGGATCTATCCAAACCAACTCCTTATAGGCCAATAGCACTGACATTGAATATGTGTAAAGTAATGGAAAGAATGATGACGGAAAGGTTGTCATATGAACTTGAAAGGAGGGGACTTTTGGCAGGTTATCAGAGTGGATTCAGGAAAGGCAGGAATACCATGGATTCAGTAGTAAGACTAGAGTCTGAAATAAGGAAGGCCCAGGTGAATAAAGAATCCGTTATTGCAGTTTTTTTTGACATTGAGAAAGCCTATGACATGATGTGGAAGAAGGGGCTGTTGATAAAATTACACAAGATGGGTGTTGGTGGGAGGGTTGTCAACTGGATAAAGGATTTTCTATTTGGAAGACAGATTCAAGTACGTATTGAATCAGAAATGTCAAACCAGTATACGGTTGGGAATGGTACACCTCAAGGGAGTGTTATAAGCCCGCTGTGCTTTATCATCATGATAAATGATGTCTTCTCAAAAGTGCCAGCAGATATAGGCAGATCACTTTTTGCGGATGATAGGGCCGTGTGGAAAAGAGGAAGGAACATGGAACACAATATAAAGAAGTGGTGGAGTGGGGGTATGATTGGGGGTGCAGGTTCTCAGTGGAAAAAACACAAACAGTATTTTTTACCAGGAAAAGAGTTAGGGAAGATATGAAGTTGAAGATGTATGGGGAAACTTCAGAAAGGGTTGGATCATTTAAATTTCTGGGAGTTCTTTTTGAATCACGGCTAACATGGGCAGAGCATATCAGAAGAATTGAAGAAAAGTGCAAAAAAGTAACTAATGTTATGAGGTGTATGGCCGGAAGGGAATGGGGTGCAAGCTGTTAAGCACTGAAGAGGCTATATGTAGCATTGATAAGATCAGTGGTCGACTATGGCATTGTGGCTTATGGGTCAGCAGCTAAGTCTCTTTTAAACCAATTAGACGTGATTCAGGCACAGGCTCTGAGAGTGTGTAGTGGGGCAACGAAGACCTCACCAGTTCCGGCCTTACAGGTAGAGCTGGGTGAAATGCCTCTAGGAATCAGGAGAAGGCAATTGATGGCAAACTACTGGGCCAATTTGGAGGGGCACAGTGAGTCTTATCCCACGAAGGGAGTCTTGCAGGAGTGTTGGGAGGATGGGAGGAGCCAGAGGCAAATCTTTGCCAAAGAAGCAAATAAAACCGCAAAAGAATTTGGAATATTAAGCTTGAAGATAAGTCCAACAGAAGTTTATCCAGAAGTGGCCCCATGGATGCTTGAGTGGCCTGAGGTTAACTGGTATTTGTTAGAGGCTAAAAGGAAAGAAGAGGGTATGACTGATTTGGTGAGTGCATTTAAGTGTCACGTACTAACAGAATATAGTGATTTTGTACATATACACACAGATGGTGCTAAACAACCTGAGACAGGAGTGACAGGATTTGGGGTGGCAGTACCGGTGAAAGGAATTGAGATTAACAGAAGAACGTCAAATTGGTTAGGAGTATACACAGTGGAAATAGTGGCAGTGCTGGTTGCGTTACGATGGGTGGAGAGAACTGGTCTGGATCAGGCATTAGTATGTTCTCATATGACTCATTGGCAGTGCTAGCAAGCTTAAGGTCATTTCATTCAAACATCTGTCAAGACATACTGTATTCAGCCCTTCAATCAGTTACAAGGATAGCTCATCGGGGAGGTCAGGTAAAATTTTTATGGGTTCCAGCGCACGTAGGGGTGAAGGGGAATGAGAGGGCAGATGAGTTGGCTAAGAGGGCTTTAATGAAAGAAAGCGTAGACATGCAGCTCAAAATCAGCAAGGCAGAAGTAAAAGGTGTAATCTGAGAAAAGATCAATGAAATGTGGCAAAAAAGATGGAATGGTGAGGAGAAAGGGAGGCATCTGTACCAAATTCAAAAGAGTGTTAGAGGTAGGAGGATGAGCAGTGGACACAGAAGAGAGGAAATTGTGTTGACAAGATTAAGGTGGGGCATAGCACACTAAATAAAACACTGAAACTGATAGGGAAGCATCAGACAGGTCAATGTGAGGGATGTCAGGAAGAGGAAGAGTCAGTGGAGCATGTAGTTCTGCATTCAAGCTGGATGCCAACCACTGTTAAAACAAAAGAAGAAGAAGCATACCGCTGTATACAGCAGCATGAAGGAAAAAAACGATACAGTGTCTTAGCTTCGTTGCTGGTAGCCTTCTGACCGAGTAGGTCGGAGCAGCAGTGTCCGCCCTCCAAAGGCAGTGACGGCAGTCTCCTTTCTCCTTGTTGGAAGTGAGTTTAACACCGCTGGCGTCTCTTGTAGTTTGGGACCGGTACGGTCGAAATACTTTCTTACCTCTCCCAACTGAAGGTAAGGTTATTGAATCACTTTGTTTATTCTTTCCAAGACGAGCTGTAACGGTTACCGCAAGTGGGCTTGAGTTGTGGTTCGGTCGGGGTACACAGTGGTTTTGCTGTCTTCCCCCGAGACTCGCTGGAATACCCCAGTTTTTTAGTAGCACGATGACGGCAGCATTTGTGTCCCGCTACTTGTTTTTCCTCTGGCTGTTTGTGCGCTGCGATAACCTGTAGACTTGCGGAGGGTGCATGGTTTTTCTCCCCATCTGCTTGTCATATTGATAGTGCAGTTAGCCTAGCATTAGCGCTCGGGCTGCTCAGCTCACTCCTCTGTTTAATTGATGTCTGCTGGCTGGGTTAGACAGCGTTCGTGCCTTCTTTCCCCGGCTTATTTGCACCGACTGTGTCCACTCAGTAGGATGAATATAAGGTTTCATTGTAGCCTTTGCTGGTGAAGACGTTCACGGTCCCTCTCCCAGCTACACCAAGACACCAAGAGGACGCAGCTCTCAGCTGATCGACTCTTGCTTAGTAGGCGGTGTGTATAGAAAGCCTCAATTTGCAGCGATTTTATTAGGCTACTGTGACAGTCTTTGGCCTTGTGTTGCACAGAAGCTTCTGGTTCTGCGCGACTTGCGTCTGCTGTGTAGGGTCGTTCGCGTCCCCTTCCCTCAGCTTATCACATCCTGGGCTGAGTAGGTGGTGTTGTATCCCCTTCCCTCAGCTTACACAGTGTTGTTATCTACTATAATGCTTACTGATCTTGTATTGTGCATAAGCCACTGGTGCTGTGTGATTTGCGTCTGCCGAGTAGGTGCCCTTCGCGCGCCTTCCCTCAGCTTATCGCATACTGGGCTGAGTAGGTGATTCCTCAGCTTAAACGGTCTATTATCTACTGTGACACATTGGTCCTTGGTTGTACATAAACCAACAGTGCTGCACAAGTTGTGCAGCCACTAGACACTCAGCAAAGACCCAAGCATGGGACCAGGAGCTGTTTGCCCTCCGGGGCCAAGGCCATGGACCCTCGGGCACACCCTGGGAGCGGCCCACTGTCCCCTTTAGTCTTTTCCACAAGGGACACCACCAGCCCTCTGGACCAAGCACTGGCACACCCTTGGCCAGAAGGCCTCCTCTAGGCCTTTCTACGCCCCCTCTGATCTGGCCAATGCTTCAGAGAGTTCTTCGGGAGGGCCACATGCTGCTGCTGGTGGCCCCCTTCTGGCCAGCTTGATCATGGTTTCCCCCGCTGCACGAACCGCTCCAGCGAACCATGGTGTCTCCACAGCAGAAAAGGTCTGCTGTTCCACTAAGGAGGTCAGGTTTGGCTTCCCAATCCTCACCGCCTCCGCCCATGTGTCTGGCCACTGAAGGGTCATAACTACTGCTGCACAGAGCTTGTCTGACGAACCAGTCTAAATGCCAGAGCTCCATCCACTCACCTGCAATATGATAATGGGTGAAAATTGTTTATAAAGTGATGCGGGACTCATGGGGAGGACGCAGCACTTTGCTCGGTCCCCCACAGTTCCGGAGTTCCTGCAGTCTCTTCTGTATAAAGATCAGCCTCCATCTACACGGAAGTCGTATGTGGCAGCCGTATCAGCTCGACATGCCAGAGTGAACAATAGCACAGTGGTGTCACTGTTTCTCAAAAAGGCTCTGAGGCTTCACCCCCCAAGAGCTCCACGAGCTGGCACATGGATGGTACAATGGTACTACGCAGCTTTCTGTTTGACCTTGCTCTCGCAAAACAACACTTGTCTCACTGGATCGCAGATACTATTCAGCACTCATCCCAGTTGTTAAACCACTCCACCATCGGATGTACGTGTTACTCTGTCAGGAGAGTGTTCACATCTTGGGCCACCCTGAGGGGAGTGCCCGTGGAGGAAATATGTGCCGCTGCCCCATGAGTGACACCCGTGCCCTTTTCCAGATTCTACAATGCAGAAGCGGAGTTACATTCATAACTATCGTTTTATATATTTCCCTTACTGATTAAACCCTACTTTTACATCCATTTTTGCATAAGAATTCGATCAGCTTTTGTATTTACCATTCTCACGTTTCAGATTGACTATTGTAGGTATCTCATTAAAGATATTTGTTGATGACTGCGATTGCTTAAAAAAAAACTGTGCAAATAACCAAAACATGATTTTGATTGCATTTCAAATAGACGAAAATCTGTCTGTTCAGTTTATATGAATAGAGTCATCTGGGGAAAAAAATAATGTTGTTATAGAAAACGTTGTAGCACCTAATTCTACCAATCTCTGCACAGCACTCAGTTGGGAAGAAAACAGTGACATTTTTACCAGGTTTTATAGCATTAAACCTAAATTGGGTGGGATCCTTGCTGGAGAGTAGAGATTCACTAGTTAAATAGTAATATAATTTTCAGTTGACAAGATAACTTGTGAGCATTCACAATATTATTATTATATTATGTACTGCATACAGTACATGTTCACTAGTTACATAGTTCGCTAGTAAGGTCAAGGAAGCTTTTGTTAACTAGCTAAGATTATGGTCCTCAGACGTTAACTAGTAAGACCAATGTTTGACTAGTTAACATGTCAGAGATTTTGCTGTTCACTAATTTCTGCCTTTTTATATCAAGGATATCTAAATACTCAGTCTGCTTTCCATAAATGTCTGTTGCCAAAGTTTACAGACTTGGCATAAATTAAATGATAAAAAAAATGTAAATGATGACACAATAATGTTGCCTTTTGATGTGTCTGAAGGTTATGATGGTGGCACCAGTGACTCTGACTGTGAGAGCCCCACCCTGGATGAACAGGAGTGTCAGTTACCACTAATGCCCAATTTCTGGCTCATCGTCCAGCTCCACCAGGACAGAGTGAAGGTCTACTCCCATTCGAGGTCAGACAAGGCACTAAGCACCACATTTGTGTTCTACTACAGCATGTAACAATCAGCCTGTAGTCTGACCCATATTAACAAGCATTTCAGAAATTTCTACCTGGTTGACAATTTTCAGAATGACACATTTTGGTTGTTCTTTTTATCCTCGAAAATAAAGTTTCGTGGAGCTCTTATGATACATCATTCATTTCAGTTTAAACATTTTGTAAAGTGGTGAATTTAATAAACTCTAACAAGGTTAGTGTACCACGTGACCTGACAGGCTTCTGCATGATGACACCACTACATACAGTATCTAGTATGATTCATGCATATAATCAGTGTATTAATGTTACATAGAATAGCTTAAATGCTGGCCGGCATTCTTTCAGTTAGGCTAGGGGTGGGGAACCTTTTTCATATGAAGGGCCAGTTCAATTTTTATAAAGTCCTCCGGGGGCCATCGAATGAGCACATACCTATTGGTGAAAAAAAATGACAAAAACGTTGGGTAACCACTTGTAAAGTTCTGGAATAAAAACTCAGACACTTTAATTAGAGTTGAGATTCTTTAGTGAACTCTGAAAATAATTCAAATACAAATACAAGCCAACTGACTGCAGCACGTGCTGCTCACTGACCTGACGGAAAACTACTGTAATTTTTGGGCAATTATTGCACACTGCATCCGTGTTTTTTTATTGAACTCATACTGTGACAATTGCACACTGTTTCTGCAACTTTTGTACAAAAAAAAATTTTTTTTTGCTTTTTTTGCATCTGAGCATTTCTGACCAATCAGTGGAGGAGAGGCAGTGACAGACACAGCGCTGCAGCTCAGCACCAGCAGTGGAAGGGAGCGGAGGTGGAGATAATGATTAAATTATAAAACATCCTCGAGGTCTGTGTGTGTCTTAATACATTCTTCCATGGTTAGACAACAGAGCAGCATCCGGGGACAGCAACTTTACAGAGAGGCTCTGAGCCCGTCTCCGCACTGCGCTGGAGCGGGACGCAGTTTCACTTTCATCTCCATGACGTTGCGCGGTGCGCGGCCCCCGAGACTGCGCTGCCACTCTGGCATCTGCCCAAATTCTGCCCAGTTCGTGCCAGTTCGTGGCTGTATCTGGCCCGGAGGCCGGAGGTTCCCCACCCCTGAGTTAGGTGAAGCAGACATGAGTACCAGTACAGAAGCTAGGCAATGTACTGCTGTGGATGGCACGTTGATCAGAAAGTCACACAAAAACACTAACCAACTGACAGCAGTGGTAGACCAACCTGTGTGTGTTTTTTGTGAAAAGAATAGAATAATTTTTTATTTATCCCCCACTGGGGGAAATTCACCCACCACAGCAGCATAGACATACAGTCATATTACAGAATACATATTAACATTATGTACTAAATAATAAGGAAGAAAAAATATGTTAATAATTGCAAATGAAATGTTATTTAAACAAAATTAACAGATAATAAATGTTTTTACTATTTGTTACGTGGATTTTGACCTATAGAATAAAATAAAAAGGCAGTGCAATTTTTTTTTCCTGTGCAAAAGGATAGTGCAAAGTGGCTTGAAATGAGAGTTTTTTTTGATGGACAGGGATATAACAATTACTATTCTATAACTAATCCCTGTCTGACAGCATGGTAAAGTGGTGAAAATCTTATAATTATAGAGTACACTTTTATATATTTTTCTTGTGTTCACTCACTTTTTAGGGGACAAAAATAAGTTTTTCTGCTGCTCCTGCACACTGATGCTTTACCTCGTTATCAGACAGACCTTTCCCATGAGGAATTGAAGCGGTTATATCACTGTCCATTGATAAAATAAGTAATTTTACCTTGAAGAGCACATAATTATACAGACAACAAAAGTCTTAAACAACCCCTCCTGGTCTAGTAAAGAATGCAGATTGACCTGGCCTTTAAATTCCAGTCAGGCTTACAGGACAATTCCTTTATTCTCTGCTTAATTAAGGCTGGTCACTGGATTGTGTGCATTTCTCAAGATTTGTCATATTTTTGCAGGTGCTTCACAGAAGGCAAAGTGGTCACTTCTGAGGAGTTTGAAAAGAAGCAAGAAGAGCAGGAGCTGCCTGAATTCTTGTACCTGCATCAGATGGTGGTCAGAAAGATTGGTGAAATCTGCAGAATAGTCAATCAGGTACCAAAGGCAACATCATCAAACTACAAATATTTTACAAAAAACATACAGATGAAGCTTTTTTTACAGTATTTCTGTGATTTTAGATAGTTCTGATCATGTGGATGTATGTTCAGTTTTTTAATAAGTTTTTAAAGTTTTGATGAGTTACATATTTATTTTGGTGCAGCGCATGCTGCTGCAGGACCTGCACGACAGCCATGTGTGTAACTCTCTGCTGGTGGCAGAGAGTGAAGAAGACATCTGGAAGAATGAGTCTCTTTACAGGCAGAGGCTGAACACCTCCGATGGTGAGTCAGAAGAACATAAACATTAGTGTTGGAGATTTGTGTGTGCAACCTAACACAATGTAGTGGAGGTGAAAAGCTTTTAGTAATGTGGGTGAATAGACCCTTTAGTTTTTATTCTCTGGTATCTCAAATTTATATGCCGTCATTTTTAAATGTACACTGTGTAAGTTTTTCTCCCATATAGTGGTTAAATTTGATTTTGCATTCACTATCTAGCGCCACGTGTTTACAACTACGGTAGGTGGAATGGGTCGACTCCCGGGCAGCCACTATCACTGCGGATATTGACCGCAGCTTCGGGTCAAGGGCTGGAAATGAGCTCCGGGCGATGGTGAACAGGGTGAATGCAGTGAGAGTGGACATCCAGGAATGCCCCATGCCCAGCAACGACGGGCTAGGGCCCACCCAGGGTCCTCCGGATGTCCACTCTCACTGCATTCACCCTGTTCACCATCGCCCGGAGCTCATTTTATGACCCTTTTACGCTTTTTTGAGGATGAAGATTCTTTCTCCCTCTGCGCGGCATAAGTATGGTCTTGCATTATGACCAAAAGTACAGTGCAGGTTTTGGTTAAGTGCCGGGTAAGTAAGACCATTGTCTCCACGCGGCTTCTCCGTGAAATGTGAATCGCGAAACGCAAAAACCCAAAAACTACTAGTACTTCGGTACTAGTAGGGAGTGCTTTATGTCCCTCTCGGCAGTTCATAGTTTTTTTATAGACCGGAAAGACATGGAAGCCTCTGTATGAGCGTCGCTTTCTATGTAAAGACAGATAACTGATTCTTCGCCCAGGAGGATAAGTCAGATTGTTGGCATAGGTTATTTTACACCAATGAGGATCTGTTTATAAATGAAGACTTTGATTTGAGGTAATGAAGTACTTAAAACCTTACACAATGTACCTTTAAACCACACAGACTACAACACTGAGGAGAGCTACCAGGCCAGAGACTACTTGGCAGCCACCATGCAGTTCATCCCTGGACATTTTGCCTGTGACGTGGTGTGGAGCACAATAATTCACATTCACCCACGCCTCAAGATGGGACCCAATATGGGGGTAGCCAGGGGTAAGTGGTAGATTCTGCATAAAGACCATTTTCCTATGTATAGGTTGACACACCCACAATGACTCGGTCACTGTATCCCAGAGTCATGTGTATTACAATGTATTCATTTTGTAGAACTGCTGAAGATAATACATTTCATATGTTAAATGTTCGTCAAAGGACCAACTAGTAGCACTGGCATTTATGTGAGGACTCTGCTGATCTTTTTTCAATTTGACAGAAAGTAAATTACAAACAATATATATTTCTTGTAGCAACACGGTGGTGCAGTGGTTTGCACTGTTGCCTCACAGCAAAAAGGTAGCAGGTTCGATTCCTGTCTCTGTGTGCCCTGCAGTGAACTGGCGACTTGTCCAGAGTGTAACCTGCCTTTCGCCCTAAGACAGCTGGGATAGGCTCCAGGTGTCCAGGCAAATGGTGTCCACGGTTTTACACTTGGCAGTTCTCATCTTGCCTTCGGAAAAGTGGAAAAGCAGAGGGGTGCTCAGTTGGTAGCAAAGTAGACCCTCACCACTAGATGCTGCCAAATCTAACTCACTGTCCCTTCAAATGTTCATCCGTATAATCAGATTTTGTTCATTTTACTTCAGGAGCTGCAACATCCCCTTCTACAGTCATGGAAAAAATTATTAGACCACCCTTGTTTTCTTCAATTTCTTGTTCATTCTAATATCTGGTACCACTAAACGTATAATACAATGAACACAACAAAAAATGCAGCTGGTCACATAATACTTTATGTCCTATTTGACATTCTTAAGCTTAATTGATTCCCAGGGTATATAAGAGGCCATTTCATGTCACAAGCAGCACTGCACATGCAAAGGCCTAGAGTGGTTTCCTGCTTACATTCAAGCCGTAGCACAACTCAGAAGTTGTCAGCTCTCACATAATGCCTAAAACAAAAGAATTATGTGAAGCAACAAAGGCAGCCATCTTGGCACTGCTGGAAATTGGCATGAGTGAGAGACAGGTGGCTCAAAAACTGAAGATCTCCAAGACAGCCGTTCATTACAACAAAAAAAAAACAAGCTGAACATGGCACTACCAAATTGCTACCTGGCCGTGGCAGGAAACGTCTTTCTACCCCACGAGATGACCGTGCACTCATCCGTTCCTGTGTCAGGAATCGTCGTCAGACCTCCAGGGACCTTAAAAATGAGTGGGCACTGTCGAGAAATGTGACTTGCTCGGCAAGGACAGTTCGAAACCGACTTGTTGAAGCTGGTTTGAAGTCACACAGAGCACGCAAGAAGCCCTTCATCAATGAAAAGGCAGAGGAAGGGCCGGTTACTCTTTGCTCGAGACCACAAGGATTGGACTGTTGATGATTGGGCTAAGGTTCTCTTCAGTGATGAATCCAATTTTGAATTGATGCCCACTCCAGCCAACTTACTGGTTAGGAGGAAGCCTGGAGAAGCTTACAACCCAGACTGTCTTGCCCCTACAGTAAAACATGGGGGTGGATCAGTCATGATCTGGGGTTGTTTCAGTCTGAGTGGAACAGGGCAAATGCAATTGTGTGAAGGCCGAATGAACCAGGTCAAGTACAGGACTACCCTTGAAAACAGTCTTCTTCCATCAGTTGGAAAACTCTTTCCTGCCTCGAATGACTGGATTTTCCAACAAGACAATGCCCCTTGCCACACGGCAAGGTCAGTTAAAGCCTGGATGGAGAACCACAACATTCGCACCATGCCTTGGCCTGCTCAATCACCAGATCTTAATCCAATTGAAAACCTGTGGAAAATCATCAAACTCAAAATGGAGAACCACAAGCCCAAAAACAAAGAAAATTTGTTTGAATTTGTCCAACAGGAATGGGCTGCTGTGACAGCAGAACAATGTCAGAAGCTGGTGGAGAGCATGCCAAGACGCATGGCTGCAGTCATCAAAAACAATGGTTATGCAATCAAGTATTAACTCTTGTGTGTATCATGTGTTTAAAGCAAACAGAAAAGAAAACATGGAATGCTTAAAAGTAGTGTTTTTGGCGGTACAATGCCATAGCTATTGATGTAAGAATTTAAGTAATTTTGGTTATTATCAAGAAAACCATGGAAAATGAATAATCCTTAGTTCTTAAATTAAACTCTCATGAGCTATTTTTGTTGTTATCATTATAATTGTCCAAACAAATGTACCTTTAGTTGAGCCAGGCATTAAAATTAACAAGAAATTGAAGAAAACAAGGGTGGTCTAATAATTTTTTCCATGACTGTATAAACAAATTAATTTATGTTGCAGACATGCTAAATCTGTGAGTGATTTCTTTTTTTTTGGTCTCCCTATCATAGCAATCCAGGCCCTGCGCTCTGTGCTCAACTCTTTCTGTGTGGTCAACAGGAAGAACATGTTCGTCTACCAGGAGCGTACAACCAAATCAGTCTTCTACCTCAGGTTAGATTTTCTCATCATTATTATATATATATATATATATATATATATATATATATATATATATATATATATATATATAATATTTGCTTCCTCACTAATTTCAGTCTTTCTCTGTTAGGGTTAACATTTTTATTTAAGTGTGTTTTTCAGCTTTTCAACCGCAAATTTATGAACACACAATATATTTACTTTGACATGCAAGGGTTTGGGGGGACTGTTGCGGCATAGCTCATCCATAAACTTGGAGTTTTGGGAAAACTTTTCATCAGTCTACAGGAAAGAAAAATACACCCAGATATGTGCTCAAGGCAGCAATATGATCGAAAGGAACTCAAACAGGAAATTGAACTGCTGTCAAACATGGCCGTAACGAGTAAATGTAATTTCTGGATGCCCCTCAGTCGTATGGTGGTGTTTAAATGTCACACTGTTCACTGTGAGTTTGGAAGGAATCACTTTTTATCCTTACAATCCCTGCTTACACAGTTCACAAATCATTTCACATCTTCAACAAGCCTGGGCTCAAAGTGATTGCTCATGAGCAGAAGAGAGAGATAGGAAGTTAACCGAGACCATGTAAAATGTTTGGCGCATTCATACATGCTGTTTCAGAAAGCAACGTTCGCAGTGAAACCACTTCAGTAAATGGTAGTTGTTTTCAGGTTATTTTCTTTCACAGTGAAGGTTCAACTGAGAATAGAAGTCAAAGTGAATCACACATCATGTTTGTCACAATCTGGCTGCATTTATTATCAACTGCAGAAGTTGTTTTATCATACAGTATTCCATTATGCATATTCACTTCTGAAAGCACTGGAATATGCTTGTTTTTTCATGAGGCTACATTAATTTACTTTATTAGTTTTAACTTGAATGATATTACGATCATAGATATCAGCTTACTCACCTGTTTCTTATCTTTATTTTTCCAGACTTTGTGAAACGTCACTAACAGGGAAATACTCCGATGTGGATGGAAACCTCCACATGACTCGCTCCATCGGGCTCGCTAGGAGTCAAGAGCCTTTGTTTTCTGAGGAACTCACGGTATGGGAATAAGTGTAGTTCATATCCATTTTGACTAATAGCCACAGTAACTTTTCATAATTGATATTACCATGTAAATCCCATCAGCAAACAACTAAATCACTGTCCTCAAATACTAGTTAGGTATTAGTAGGTATTATTAGTGCTGTAAACTTGCTTGGACTCAAGTCAGTTTGCAAATTCAGGACTTGTAATATGACTTGAACTCATTTGCTATGACACAGGATTTATTAAAAACATGACTGCCTGACTATATTTCAGTCAGATTTAATACATTTTGAAAAACAAACTGATGTGGAAACAGAGATGCACTTGCTCAACCATTTTACATGAAGAAAATACATTCAAATTAAACAATGCAGTTGTTGACTTGGGCTAAAGACTCAAGACTTGACTTTTACTTTTGCTTAAGACTTGACTGCCTTGTACTCAATAGATTTGAGACTTGACTTTGATTTGTCCTTGAAATACCTAAGACATGACTTAAAATACTCAAGACTTGACATGAACTTGAGCTATAGTTTAAGAGAGTTCACAGTGTAAAGGTTTCAACGATGATGAACTCCCTACAATCAGAACAGGAAAAATCTTCACCAAATTGAACCCAACAAGAAACTAAATTGAGGGGTTCCGTAGAGTAACAGCAGTAATTCTTAACACACTCCCACATATTTCCAGACCTTAAAGCTATAGTTCATCATGTTAGAGAGCTAGCAAGAGAGCTTGTTAGATTTGAAAGCGGCACCTCCTCTCAGCCTCCTCTAAGCTCCACACTCTCCTCCCCCTCCCGTCAGTGTTCCGTCCAAAGCTACACCCCCCCTCATACTTGAACATCTGACAGTAGGATTCAGCAGGGAGAGGAGAGCCGTTATGCTACATCACCACAGACGTAAAACGTCCCGTTCAAAGACAATATATCAATGGCATTTTGTCACCTTTCAGTGTTTCCCGCAGAAAATTGGTTAGTCAAGGTGGTGAACAGGCGGAAGGGGGCGTGGACAATTGGGCAGGGGGTGTCATCAATCACCACTTTGATGGGTGTGTGTGTGTGTGTGTGTTTTTTGTTATTTACCTTTGACATATTTTATTTGTTATTATATTTATTATATTTCTTTACCTAGCATGCTGCTGTCCATCACCTTGTATTTTTTATTCTATGTTGGGACAAAGAGAGTGCTGTAAACTGGAGTCAAAATTCTCATATATGAAAAAATATTCCTGGCCAATACCCTCCGTGCCCTGTCTGAACAAGTGAGCCACCTGTTTAATGGCCGATCACCAGCTCAAATTTCAGTTCACACATACACTATATTTCCAAAAGTATTCACTCACCTGCCTTGATCACATATGAACTTAAGTGACATCCCATTCCTAATCCATAGGTTTGGTATCAGGAAATCTTAGGAAGCTCAGGCATCATTGGACCATCCAAATGGTTGGTCAGGACAATGATTTTAAGCACACCTCAAAGTCCACCAAGGCTTGGTATCAGAAGAAGAAATGGAAGATTTTAGAGTGGCTGTCACAGTTGCCTAACTTGAGTCCTATAGAAAATCTCTGGTGGGATTTGAAGATGGTTGTAAAATGCACATCCAAGATGAACTGGATGTACTGAACTGGAGGCCATTGTCCATGACGAATGGGCTAAGATTTCTCAGGAATGCTGTCAGAAGCTCGTGTCTGGCTAGGTATCATGTTTGCAGCAAGTCATAACAGCGAACATACTGAAGATGCTTATCATGATGGGGCTGAATTATTTTGAGACTGTAGTCATGAAAAATAGTTTTTTTTGTGTTGAATTTGGATCAAACCTTTTGTAATATTACATTCATTAAACTACTTAAACAGTTCTTGTATAGTTTATTGAGAAACTGCTGAGCTGGCAAACTGTATATTTAATAAGCATAATATGCAATGGGAGTCAAGTAATTTTGATTACTGTATGTGCTGTTGCGTTGGACGTTTCTATGTGAGGGTCATTTGTAAAGGACAAGGGTGTCATACACTATATTGCCAAAAGTGTTCGCTCACCTGCCTTGACTTGCATTTGAACTTAAGTGACGTCCCATTTCTAATCCATTGGGTTCAATATGTTGGTCCACCCTTTGCAGCTATAACAGCTTCAACTCTTCTGGGAAGGCTGTCCACAAGGTTTAGGAGTGTGTTTATGGGATTTTTTTTACCATTCTTCCAGAAGCGTATTTGTGAGGTCACACACTGATGTTGGACGAGAAGGCCTGGCTCTCAGTCTCTGATCTAATTCATGCCAAGGGTTTTCTGTCAGGTTGAGGTCAGGACTCTGTGCAGGCCAGTCAAGTTCATCCACATCAGACTTTGGCATCCATGTCTTTATGGACCTTGCTTTGTGCACTGGTGCACAGTCATGTTGGAAGTGGAAGGGGCCAGCTCCAAACTGTTCCCACAAAGTTGGGAGCATGGAATTGTCTAAAATGTCAGGTATGCTGAAGCACTCAGTTCCTTTCACTGGAACTAAGGGGCCAAGCCCAGCTCCTGAAAAACAACCTCACACCGTAATCCCCTATCCAGCAAACTGTACACTTGGAACAATGCAGTCCGACATGTATCGTTCTCCTGGCAACTGCCAAACCCAGACTCATCCAACATATTTCCAGATCTCCAGAGAACGCGTCTCCACTGCTTTAGAGTCCAGTGGCAGCGTGCTTTTTTACACTTGATGAATGGTGATGTATGGCTTGGATGCAGCTGCTCGGCCATGGAAACCCATTCCATGAAGCTCTCTGCACACTGTTCTTGAGCTAATCTGAAGGCCACATGAAGTTTGGAGGTCTGTAGCAATTGACTCTGCAGAAAGTTGGCGACCTCTTATCACTATGTACCTCAGTATCCGCTGACCCCACTCCGTCAGTTTACGAGGCCTTCCACTTCATGGCTGAGTTGCTGTCATTCCCAAACATTTCCACGTTCTTATCATATAGCTGACAGTTGACTGTGGAATATGTAGGAGCGAGGAAATTTCACGACTGGATTTGTTGCACAGGTGGCATCTTATCACTGTTCCATGCTGGAATTCACTGAGCTCCTGAGAGCGACCCCTTTTTTCAAAAATGTTTGTAAAAGCAGTCTGCATGCCTAGGTGCTTGATTTTATACACCTGTGGCCATGGAAGTGATTGGAACACCTGGATTCTGATTATTTGGATGGGTGAACGAATACTTTTGGCAATATAGTGTGTGAACATGAACTAGTTCAACAAATCAAATGAACTATTTCATGTTCATAGTTCACAAAATGTCCTAAAAATGAACTAGTTCACATTGTTACGTTGTTTAAATAAATCAGACACTAATCAAATTATTGTATCAATAAAGAATCACAGATGCCGGCACTGGCCGGGGCTAGGCCTAGGCTAATACTGTACTGGGGCACAGATAATTAATGCAAGCAAAGCATTTTAGCATTTCTTAGCATAAACAGTGCTCTAAACTATACAATTACAATTGCTAGAGGCAAAAAAAGCATGATAGAGACATCCCTCGTTAATAGTCAGTTCACCTCTGCTCATGCTCCTCAACGTTCATCTCTCCTTCACCTCTCACCAACAGACCAAACATTAAGGTATCAACAAAGTTTTGTATCAAGGTAAGTTTATACTCTCATTTGTTATCCCCAGTGTCCTATAACCAAAATACTGAAGGAGCCGATTACACGTTTATACAAAACCCGTGTTTTAACTTTAAATGTGCTCATCAAACATCGTCAGAGCTCACAGAGCTAGGCTGACCATTATTTCCATGAATCAATGATATGCCTATGGGTCAGTTAACTAGGCAGCTAACGTCTGCAGTTGCTACTTCAATTTACCCAAGACGGCAGCTGAAAGTTTACCTCAGCTAGCTGTCTCACATATTTAAACGTGAAAAGTAAAGTTGTAACATTTAAATCCACATGGAAATAGCGATCATCTAACATAGAGTACATCAACACAGAGGTGAAAACAAACAAAGACGGGCAGTTTACCCTGCACATAAGACACCGGTGTTGTCCCAAAGTTGCTTCTGAAGTGAGTAAATATGAATAAATTAACATATTAAGTAGCCATACGCGCAACTGCGTATTGTGTATGTGGAGTGAATGAAGTGGCAATGAGTTACCGTATTACCATATAGCTATGTGCTATACAGGGTTAAGCCCATAGACGGTCAAGCCGCAGTATCGGCCGGGCTTCGCCGCAGCAACAGGCTAAGCCACGGTACCGGCTGTGCTCTGCCGCGGCACCAGCTTCCGCTGCGGCAACGGGTTAAGCTCATAGACTGTTAAGCCGCGGTACCGGCTGTGCTCCGCTGTGGCGCTGGCCTAATCGATTCAGCATGTATTCTCTTCTCTCCCAATGGAAAAAAAATATGTTGACTGCGTAGCACAGCAGGTGATAGATGGCGCAGGTGCCGCTTTCAGCCTCATCTCGATGCGGCCATGTTTTAGCATGTATTTTTCACATTGACCCATTTTAAATGTGACATCAATCTTCCGATTCACAGAAATTTCACAGGAAAATACTAATGGCGGTGTGCTAGATATTTCCAGGAGCACTGGGAAGGAGAGACGGACAGAGGGGTGCATGAGCAGGACGAGACACCAAGGCATCTGATTGGTTCAATAGGCAACAATAGGCAGATCAAGGTTGGCGAAAAATCCATCAAGGTCAGCATCTGGGCACAAATTCAGATGAGTATAAAGATCTGTAAAATTCTTGAAGGCAAGATTTATTTGAGATGGATCTGATGTTACACCCATGCTTGTCTGGATCTGGGAGAGTCAATGCAAAACAGCCATCTGACGAATTTGGTGTGCAAGAAGTTTGCCAGCCTTATCACCTTTCTCAAAAAACTGTGCCCCAGACTGCAACATAAGTTCACTTGTACAATGGGTCATAAGCACGTGAAATTCGGCCTGTAATGATATGTGTTCTTTGTGCAGAGTTGAAGAGAGTGCAACTGCATACAGTAGGAGCCAATGAATTTTTCCCATTCCAGCTGCATGCCGTGCGGCTGCCATGCAGTTCCCAGCCAAACGCCATGCACGGCTTTTCACCCCTCTCCTATGTTAATTTAAAACACGCTCATTTATGCGATTCCAGAGTATGGCCAGGGGATGTCGCCTCTCTCACAAAAGAACATCGCCAACAGTCATTCAGTTTAGAGGCAAAAATGCACATAGGTCAGGCGGCACATACAGTAACAACAAAAGAAAAAAAGTCGCCGACTGTGTAGCTTATTATAATGTAGTGCCAGTTCATACTTAAAAAGAACTAGGCCAAAGTTCAGTTCACACAAATGAAAATTTATTTAAATAAATCAGACACTATATCACTCAATAGAACCATATCAATAAAGAATCACAGGCGGCACCGTACTGGCTCAGTGCCAGCACCGGACTAACTCAGCAGTACCGGCTATCTCCCCGACACCTTTTTTATTTTATTTAACCTTTATTTTACCAGGCAAGTCAGTTGAGATCTATTTCTCATTTACAATGCAAGTTAAACAAATACAACAGAGTTGAAGCTGCCAAATGCCAGGAGGACAGGTGGCACATACAGTAACAACAACAAAGAAAAAATAAATATAGCCTATTAAAGCTTACTACAAATGATGATTCTTCCCAAAACGATTATGATAGATTAGATATTAGTTGGATATTAGATTGTTTTATTGACTGTTTTTTCTCCTACAGCAGGCTACCTCCATTTTTACTTCACTACATATTTTTTTGATGAGATGACTTTGATACTTTTACTTTATTTTGCTTTTATTTTCATTTACAGTCTGTAAAGCTCCTCTAAAGAGTGCAAATAACAGATGTTCTTCTCAACACGGTATGTTCTGTAGAAGTACACCCAAGCCATAATTATTATGCACCCGGAGAGAATAGGTAGGCTCTCCGTCAGGCTCTCCTGCCGCTCGTTGTTTTCTAGTGAGCAAATGATTGTTTGTTTACAGTAATCACTGAAACAGCTGAAATCCATCTTCAGAGATAGCAGATTAGACTTTATAGCTAGTGTTTGGAAGCCAGTATGTTTATTTATTCATTAATATTGTCACTCATATTTACAGTGATACACAGAAAATGGTATCCAGGACCTTTTCTTTATCCCACAAGTTTAATAAATGATGTTCTTCAATCAACTTTGTGGAAAAAGAAAAGCTTCATCAGCCTCAGAGCCCTTTCAGTGATCACCTTAAACACTAGAAAACACGAGCTGCTCATTTATTAACTACGAATTAAGGAGAGGAGGCTAACTGGACAGTAGTTACGCAGTCTGATACGCCTGCTCAATAAAGAGTCCTGTAGTGTGGAAACCTCGAAACTCTGAGGGAGGAGAGGGTCACATAGTGTGAACGGCACAGAGAGTCAACAACTCTGACAGTCATGTAGTGTGAACGAGGCATTAGATTGTTACCCACACCAGCTCCGTGGTTGCATAGGGAGCTCTGTGTTTAGTTATATCAGTGAGTGTCCTGAATCTGTCATTTAACTAAGCACTGTAAAGTTCAAAAATTATTATTTTTATTGAGAAAACATGAATGTAATCATTTCTAAAATTCAGAATATGTTTTTACCCAACGAAATTATCTGCTTCAATCCATTTGCTGGTGTTACGATTTTCTTTTTTACCTCTCAAAATCATACTTGCAATGCATTGAGGAACGTGTGTATTATTTTGATTTATTATTATTATTATTATTGTTAACAAATCTGCATTAAAACAGACACTTTGTAGTTTGTTGTTAGTATTATAATATTATAATAATGATGCAATTATTAGTCAACAGACATGTGACATCTTGCTCTGATTGTTGGCGCACTGTTAAAATGTACCTTAAATGAAGCATACATATGAAGCTGTCAGACATGGTGTGTTGTTTTCTTATACCGCTTTCACACTGAAATTAGCGTGTCGATGCGGGATTTTCGAACCCGCGTCGACACGGCTCGGATCTGCATCTGGCTTCTGACCTCCAGCTGTGAGAGCTGCGTGCCTGTTTTTTTCTCCCTCCCATACATCATCATTATAGATTTGAATGCGCCGGAACACTGCGAGGTAAACGATGGACATAATGGACATGAGCGAGTCACATGTTAGCGTTGTTGTTTAGTGCGTTACAATTTTGTCCCTTTTGCAGTGTGCAAACCCAGTGCAGTACTAATACTAATACTAGTACTAATGCGTACGGCCATGATCAATAAAAAAGGTCTGTCGGATCGCTGTACAAGCTGTATATAAACACAGTCGCATAGTTCACGGTGGGATTTCCCCAGTATGATGTAGGACTAAATCACATGATTCGCTCCTATTAAAGATGATGTCACAACACATTTGTTTTGTTTGATGGAATAAAATCTCTGTCCTTCAGAGATCAGTCTCTGGACATCATCAGATAGACTAATCTTATAAGTGAGCAGCTCTGCAGCTCCGGAGCTGTAGCTCTGGAGCTCTGGGGCTCCACACTGACAGGCTGCTCAGTGACTAAAGCAGAATGTGACAGGCAGATATATCAACGTCATCAGCTAAATAGCAAGTCGACGCGGGTCAACATGGCTCGACTTTCACACTGTAGCCGATCCGATCCGAGCCGATAAACTCTTGGGTCGATTGCCGAGTCGTTGACCCGCCTCAAAAAGCTGCATCGACTCCTTTCATGGTGCAGTGTGAAAGGGGAGAGCCAGTTGATAATAACTAGTAATAACACAACTATTCACCAAACATCTCTGTGGGGGAGAGAGTGATCAGAACTGTCTAACCTTTTGTAATGCGTAACAGCATTGTTTGGCTGCCCTACCCCCATTCAGTGAAAAGGGCAGTCACTCTGTACTTACTGCACCATACTAAAAGCAACACAAGCATCCCCCGGACCACTTCAAGACCATTCTCACCTGGCTTTGAACAATGCAAAAGGCAACCCCCAGCCCAGACCATTTAGAGCCTGTTTTTCTGTCTCCTGCATACTGATACTTGCAGACCTATGCATTGTGCTCAACAACTCGTGTTTAAAATCACAGTAACTAGCATTGAAGAACATCATTTATGAAACTACTGGGATAAAGAAAATGTCTGTGGCATTTTTTCCACATTTCACTGGCACAGAGAGCCCTCTTTGTCACTGGAGAGCCTCTCAGGGCGCATAATATAGTTTTTTCAATAAAAATAGTTTGTAGTTTATAGTTTTGTTGCCCAGTCACACAGTGGCGTGCTTTGTATAATTGGAAAGAACTATGATCACACCCAATATGTTTCCTGACAGTGCAGCAAAATATTCTATGATGACCTTCTCAAATAGGCTCATTATTCCATCTGGTATGACAGGAGCTCCTCACCAGGAAATTTTTCCCCGTATGCAGCTCGTGTTTTGGCTGCGGTTTGTAAACGAAGTCCTTGCTGTGGAAACTTTGCCTTGTAAAACACATTTTAATTCAGAAAGTATCTTCAAATATGACAATTTACATGGATAATAACAGCATTGCAGCAAAGTTATTTGATTTCAGCCAAAAACTTTAAAATCACGTGACATGGCTGCATTCATATAGAAACAATGAGGCAGAATATGGTTATTTTTCTACTGTGTACTGCACTAATGTATAGTTATTATGTGAGACTGAGCCGAGCCAAGAGACAATCACTGCTCTTCCCCGTGGACAAATGAGGGATTGCAGCTGGTTTTCACCCAGGCTGTTAAAGGGGTGTTACCAGTCAGGGCTGCACTGACTATGTCGTTGCGTTGGATACGTTATCTTCACGGAGCAGTCACGTACCAGTCAAGGACCAGCCAGGGGCCTGTCAAGGGCCAGTCATGGAAACATGGGAAAAACATGGCTCCTACTGTAAATGCTATAAAGTTATGAAATTTGTTGCCTTAGTTTAAGCAGTTTGTCTTGTCTCAATTTCATAATGAATGTATGAAATAATCTCCCCCCTAATGAAAGCCTTCAGCGATTCCCAAAGAAGAGAATCAAATACCAGGCATTCTGTTCGTGGTTAGGAAGAAGTCAAATCTGATTTGATATAAAATAAATAATCTGATTTGATATAAAATAATGTTATAAAATATGTTGCTTGCTGTCCAGGCCGAGCAAATCTTGCAGCAAAGTGGCCACAAAGGGACTCAGGTGGGGTGGGCTCCTCAGGTGAGAGGCGAGGTTTACTGCAGCCTACTGGCCTCTGTCTGTACTAGTGGTGTTATCACAAATGCTTGTGCCAAATTGTTGACCTTACTGACATCTTTCCTCAGGGCTCCAGGTCTTCTATAGATGGCTCTCGGCCAGTTGGACAAGTAGATAAACACATTCTGCTGCTCGTGCATGGAGTGGGAAATGCAGGTAAGAGGTAGGAAATATCAAGGGATCCCTCATAATTCTATTCTTTAATAATAGTAAAAGTGATCCATGACATAAATCGGAAATAGTAACAACATGTCCAAGGCAATACCAATAGTTTTACATGCATACAGTTTGTGTGTCATGTAGAAGGCAGTTTCACCTCAGTAAAATCAGCAGGGTATGCAAGTAAACTTCCCTTAGGTTCCAAATGAAAGAAGAAATCTTTACTTAAGCTTCAGGAGAAAACAGAATTTTGGTGGAGCAATTCTTGCAGCTTGGAGGAAGGACACACACAGGTGGTCTACGCACATTCCTGCTCTGCATACTAAGTGTAGGGGTTTTATATATATTTGTCCACGGTAAGGGCCATCTCATCCCTCCATCCATCCATCCATCCATCTATCCATCTATCTATCTATCTATCTATCTTTTTTTCTTCCTTCCTTCCTTCCTTCCTTCTACCGCTTATCCTCATAGGGTCGCGGGGGGCTGGAGCCTATCCCAGCTGTCTAAGGCCCCATCCACACGACATCGACACAACAACGCTTGTGAGAACGTTGCCGGAATTATTTCTGTCTACATTGCAATGTGATAACGAGTGACAAGGATGTCATACATATGCCGTGCTGATACATGATGCTGCAAAGAAACAGAAGAAGAAGACAGACCTACGAAAAAGAACGAAATAATGCACATGTGCATGAAGTCCTTGTTTACTACTCCTTCTGGTCACGTGGTGACATGACGGCATCGTTAGCAACAACGCCGGGTACACACTTCAACTCCAAAATGGCGTTGTCAGATCTTCTCACTCTGGAACTCGTTGTCAGAAAATACAGTTTTGGGTTTCCGACAATACCAGAGCCGTCTGTACGCAAGGCAGAATCTGTATTAAAGTTTGTCGGATTCACAGAATTCCATTGTCGTTTGGACGGCACCTTAGGGTGGAAGGTAGGGCCATCTCAGTGCATTCTTGTACACAACAACTTAGCATGCTCAAGTTGCTGTTATGCCAGTGGGAATTATGAAACAAGTAGAAAAGCACAGGATCGGAAGTCATTGAAATGAATATTAACTCATTGAGTGCCAGCCTTGTTATACAATTGAAGGTGCCTTGTGCTGTTTTTGGCCATTTTGAATAATTTTTCAAGACCCACAGAACATTTTGTACTATGACCCTGAAAACACAGAATAACTCAATTGAAAGAAGAGACTCATTTCGTCATGGAAAAAATATTTGATTTTACCTTTTTCCATTCTTGTTTCATCTGAAGTAGAGTAGAGGCCAGTTTCACCAAAATCACCACTTTTTTTTCCAGATTTCGTTTTGCTTTCTGAATGCTGTCGTCTCCACTTCCTGCTTTGATCTCTATGGCTTATGCTGTGTTCCAGTACTCGGAAGTCAGAATTTCTGAGTTCCGAGTTGTAAATTTGAACAGGAACTCCCCCGAAGTCGGATTTGTGACTCGGAAAGTTGTACAATCCTCACCAGCCCCAACTTGACCACAATATCATAATCCAAGATGGCAGCGCCGTGGGTTAGTGCAGTGTAACATTACATGTTACAGCCTACAGTACAGTCAAATGTTTTTCTCACACATTATGTGTAGTGGTTAGCACTGTCGCCTCACAGCAAGAAGGTACCGGGTTCGAATCCCGGGCCCGGGGGCCTTTCTGTGTGGATTTTGCATGTTCTCCCCGTGTCTTTGTGGGTTCTCTCCGGGTATTCTCCGGCTTCCCCCACTATCCAAAACAAGCAATGTGCCCTGCAGTTTGGTCGGATCGAGGTTGGATCATGTTCTCACCACAGTCGAACCGCACCAGAGATTGTTTAGAACCGGACCAAGACCAACCTCTTCAACAGGGTCTCGGTCCACTTGTTTTGGTGCGCACCCGAGTGCAATTGATGTGTTCACACCTTTCCAAATGAACCGCACCAAGGACGTAAACGCTCCTGGGCTCGATTTAACCGATCTAAACATGGCAGGTGTGAAAACGCCCTCAGACAGCTGGGATATTTTCCAGCCCCCTGTGAGGATAAGTGGTTGAAAATGGATGGATGTATGACATTCACAGTGGTATTTACTGTGGGTAATTTGTTAACAAACATTGCTCTCTAATGCTGTCGAATAGGGAGAAAGAAAAGCAAGGCGAATATGCAGGAATGGCAAAGCAGTTCTCAATAACTCCCTAATGCCATTTATCGCATATAACGCATTTTAGGGCTGCATGGCAGTCAGCACAAATAAAGGCCTGAAGCATCACTCACTGCTCCTCCTCAGCTGTGGACTGATGCTGCTCCGCTGCACTGCACATCCTCTCCTGCTTGTGTTGTCTATGAGTGTGGCATTTGTCATCTGTTTTTCCAGACATCGTTTGTGGAAAAAAAAGCTATGTTCCACAGTTTAAAGGATGATACTGGCAAACAAATAGATTGAGCACTCCTTTGTTTTTTGTACGGAAACAGGCTGTTGTTGCTCCTCTGGATGCCTTGATGTCACTGTTGCACTGGGGATATTTCCTTGTTTCAGGCTGAGATAGCATGAGCAGTTTCTCAAAAGCACAACTCAATCTTTGTGTGCTGTCTCTGCTCACACTATGAACTTGTCTTTATTTTGTAACATCACCATCTTTGACATGTGTGTTTTTGTTAAGTATGCCATCAAGATCTCTTGTCAGCAGAAGAAAATATTGAAGTTGAATTTAAGCACTGTTTTAACTCTCTAAAACAATACACAGTGGTAAGAACATACACTATATTGGCAAAAGTATTTGCTCACCTGCCTTGACTCGCATATGTACTTAAGTGACATCCCATTCCTAATCCATAGGATTCAATATGACGTCAGTCCACCCTTTGCAGCTATAACAGCTTCACCTCTTCTGGGAAGGCTGTCCACAAGGTTTAGGAGTATGTTTATGGGAATTTTTGACCATTCTTCCAGAAGCGCATTTGTAAGGTCACACACTGATGTTGGACAAGAAGGTCTGGCTCTCAGTCTCCGCTCTAATTCATCCCAAAGGTGTTCTATCGGGTTAAGGTCAGGACTTTGTGCAGGCCATTCAAGTTCATCCACACCAGACTCTATCATCTATGTCTTTATGGACCTTGCTTTGTGCAGTGGTGCACAGTTATGATGGAAGAGGAAGGGGCCAGCTCCAAACTGTTCCCACAAAGTTGGGAGCATGGAATTGTCTAAAATGTCTTGGAATGCTGGAAGCATTCAGAGTTCCTTTCACTGGAACTAAGGGGCCAAGCCCAGCTCCTGAAAAACAACTCCACACCATACTCCCCCCTCCACCAAACTTTACACTTGGCACAATGCAGTCCGACAAGTATCGTTCTCCTGGCAACAGCCAAACCCAGACTCGCCCATCAGATTGCCAGATGGAGAAGCATGATTCGTCACTTCAGAGAACGCGTCTCCACTGCTCTAGAGTCCAGTGGCAGCGTGCTTTATGCCACTGCATCCAACGCTTTGCATTGCACTTGGTGATGTATGGCTTGGATGCAGCTGCTCGGCCATGGAAACCCATTCTGTGAAGCTTCTATGCACTGCTCTTGAGCTAATCTGAAGGCCACATGAAGTTTGGAGGTCTGTAGCAATTGACTCTGCAGAAAGTTGGCGACAAGTTTACGTGGCCTACCACTTCGTGGCTGAGTTGCTGTCGTTCCCAAACACTTCCACGTTCTTATAATAAAGCTGACAGTTGACTGTGGAATGTTTAGGAGCGAGGGAATTTCACGACTGGATTTGTTGCACAGGTGGCATCCTATCACACACTGGAATTCACTGAGCTCCTGAGAGCGACCCATTCTTTCACAAATGTTTGTAAAAGCAGTCTGCATGTCTAGGTGCTTGATTTTGTATACCTGTGGCCATGGAAGTGATTGGAACACCTGATTCTGATTGTTTGGATGGGTGAGCGAATACTTTTGGCAATATAGTGTATAATATAACATATAATGTTTTTTCATAATTGAGCATTGATGTTCATTCATTGAGCTTAAGTAATAAATGAAGGACCATGTCATTGTTTTTCCAGAGCTTTCTCAGTGGATGGGTTTGCTGTGTTGAAATGGACATGGCTTAGATAACATATTTATCATGTGATGAGACCAACTGAAAATCTCCATAACATCAAAGCAATAAAGTGGATCTAAAAAGCACTTCATTTGAAACATACGCCATACCTTTTAATCACAGAAAGGCAATCACATTTAATGCATGGGAGTGATGCAGAGATGTTCATTCACTTTCTGTTCAGGTCCAGAGATCACAGATGAGCTGGTCAAGGTGCTGCGCAAGCGCCTGGATGAGACCACTTTAGACATCATCACTGTCATGCTTGTCAGGAACTGCAAGCTGACACCAGCTGATGTGGAGGTAAGTTGCTGTTTGACTTTTTAAAGTAAAAAGTGCGGGAGAAAAGATATTTATTCATAATTATTTTATCCCAAACAATCTGTGTTATTTGTGACTGGTCCATAGTTCTGTGTACATGGACCTGTGTAAACTTCCAGAATAACGGGTAAATAAATCGGGACATAATAATGTTGTCTGGTCAGTTCATACAGCCATCAGGATCTCCTGCTACTGAGGTAATGATCTTCAGCCTCCCACAGTACTGTCTTTCCTGGCTGCCCGCTGTGGCTCACTACCTCAGACAGAACCTCCTCATCTTCCTGCATGTACCCAAGTACACTGACAGCAACACAGCACACCACTTCAAGGTACTGTCCAGACCAGCTTAAGGTTATTAATTCATGTGTTCATGTGGCATGTTGATACCTGGCTTGGGCACCAGTGGGTCGGTAATGTGATTAATCCCCTAACAAATACTATAACATACCCCGATCAGGCCTCCCTACTATTGTGATGGGCCTTCTTTTCCTGCCAAAACAGCCCCACATGCAACAAACTGTGAGGCACTGTTTATTCTGACAACGAATAAGCATTATCTTGGGCAATTTGAGCTATGGTAGCTTGTGTGTTGGATCAGACCACACGGTCCAGTCTTCACTCTCATAGCAGCAGTGAAAATGTCTGGGTAATAAAAAATTGAAATAAAGTAAGACTTGTTTTATGTCCTCCGAATATTTTAAATGTTGCCTGAATAAAAATAAGCCATTGTTACTTGGAAATCAAAACTGCCTCTCTGCACTGATAGATGACTATTTGACAAGTCCACTACAAACAGCTCTGTTTAAAGTAATCAGGATTAAGAATGAATAAATCAGAGATATGGGAGGCACTCAGCTCTGCAAAACCATGGCAGATTTATTATTATTTTTATAATTTTTTTTGACAAGTCTCATTGTGATACATGAAATAAATGCTGACATGTTTTAGCTTCCAGAGGCTGATTAGCTCTCCTCCTCTGTCTACAGCACTACTTTCATTTGAGCAGTGACTTGGCCGATGGTGATATCTACCTCTACAATAAACCTGGAGGCCAGGGGACAGGAGGCAAAGGTAGTCACATGTCCCCAGCCTATTGTGTGAATGTGTATGTGTGTGTTTGGGTGTGTGTATGCTTTTATAAAGACAGATATTAAATTGACTCAATATTCTATTACTGTATTGTTTCAAATATATGAACCTGATTATATTAGATCACAATTATATTAGACAACAACCCTAGGCCTATTTGCAATTTCTATCTTTGCAGTAAAGCTTCTGGAAGATAGGAAACACATGGTCACAAATTATTCGTTAGTACTGAAATTATTAGTCAATAAATAATACAATATTTTCACACTTAATTTACATTGATTGATAGTTTCTCAATTTTTACTTTTCTATTTTTGTATACCACAGTCTTATATAGTTGTCCTGTTTATTTCACTACATGTTTACACCTTGTTTTGTGTCTTGTTTTTTGCACCTTGCACCTAATGTGTAGTCTGAATGTTGATTTGCTCCCACTCAATGTTGTATTTTTTTTTATTACTGTTTTATTTTCTGGAACCAGGGACCAGCAACACAATCTGTCTGTGTACAGTACTGTAATGCACTGTAGTCAGATGGATAAGAATAAGTCCTCTCTCTTAGCTCTTATTATTAATAATTAATGTATCAATCATGAAGTGCAAAGAACCAACAATCAGTGTCTTTCCCTGTTTTGTACTTTGTTAAAAGTTTTGGTCATCCTTGTTGGTAAAGATGTAGGACTATATCGGTGGTTGCTGGTGTTCTTGTTCTTGTGATGCGGCATGATCAGCATCACTGCCAGCAAGTTCTGAACGTTCATGGAACTTGCATTCAGTATCAGCTGAACCTGTGACAATCACTTTATGTTTCATTAGTTTGTTACACATTATTCATGTGTAAAAACACTACTCAGTGGTGTTCTTCTTATCCAACCTGTTACATTCTTTCTTTTCTGTACATTTCATTCATCATCTACTTAACAATAATTTTGATAGGTTCTCTTTGTTTAATATGAACAAATCATTTATTAGAAACTTTACTGTAACCTCAGGTTTTGGCTTGGAGAGTTTTTTGGCTCTCCTGCCATTAAGCTGCTGGTTTGCAGGCAGTATGCTATATCATAAGATCCGCTTGTTTCCCTTGTCCTGTCTGGCATAAAAAAAAAACTACAATGCATCTGGCGCTTCACTTTTTCCACATTTTGTTATGTTACAGCCTTAGCCTAAAATTGAATAAATTATTTTTCCCTCAAAGCCACCAATATGACAAGATGATTTTGTATTTTTTTGTATGTTAGCAAATTTCCTATATTTCCTCGGTCCACATACACTTTTTCAACAATTTTATAGTCTCAGATGTCCAACAGTATTGTTTTCAAAGTGTATTATGCCAAACTCATCCCTGGTCCTGAATTCCAGCCAGTTAAAAATCACTGTATTGAGTTCTACTGAGAACAGGCTGTTTCTGTATCTGTACCTTTAAATGTTCCTGAGCTGTGTCTGACCATGCCCCCTCTCTGAAGAGAGGAAGTGGCTCTCTCTCACCTTACCGTGCGCTTCTGTTTCCTTATAGATGTGTACTGGTACTGGCAAAAGAGGCCACTAACGTTACTCTGCAGTGCATGGGCAGTACCGTTAACAGTAGTCAGAGTCACCCAAATTACAAATAAGTATATAACGCTAGCTTCAAATGAGCCTTGTTTTACTGATTTGGAATTGAAGTAACAGCTAAAAAGCTCAGCTTAAAATATACAGTACTTCTGACAGGAGACATTATGACCATGTGTTTGTGTAAGATAGCATGCCATTTTCCCCCATCTCCCTAATGTGGATAAAATAAGAATTTAAGTTTTCACTGCTACGTGAAGGTGATCAGGGTTGTAACTTATAGTGTATTGGTGGGAAGGTCAGATATTATACCATATGCCAACTTCAGCAGCATTTAAAATCTCCCTTTGTCTCCTTAGTTAAATCGTGTTAAAATCTTGTGTGCAATGTTGCATATTTTTTAATTTTATTTTATTTATTATTGACAAGGAAGAAAATAATGTCTTTGGGAACATTATCAACTTGAAAAACTCCTTTACTCTTCAGTTCTCTGAGAGGGTGGTGTCTGTGTTTGATAGACAATGTGAACCCCTCTGTACTGCTAAGTGCTAACTGTAGTTTCAAGCTTAAGATGGACAGACCTTTGTTAGTAGTGTTGAAGAAAAACATCATTAAGCATATGTATAAGCATATACTTAATAATATAGCCATCAGAGTAAGACATATATCAGTATTTTGGTATAGTATTTGCTTTCTCGCATACCACTGAAAATGGCACAACTGTCATTGTTGCATTTTTTGAGCTGAAAATACATTTACAGCTTGTTTTATTCATTTTTGTCAAAAATCTGTTAAAGCTAACACATCCAGAAATGTTGTCTCACAGAACAGGTGTTTGTGGGCAACTTTACCTTGTGGTGACGAGTATGCATTTGCCAAATATTCCCAAGGCTAAAGGAAAATTGCTTTGTGTTCCATGCTGATTAGATCATTTTGAGCTCAGCAGGTGGGAGAAGTCGAAAAGTTAATGGAGCTGACTCGGTTTTAGTCTTTGTTGGTATTTGAAAATTTCACCCTGCTCTTTCAGGTATTGCCTGCATTGCACTCTCATTTGTGGACGCCCATGGTCGTCCTCTTCAGGTTCCAGGCCAGGACTACGCTGCATTGCAGAGATCACAGAACTACACCACCCCCCTACATCCAGACCATTTTGATGAGCTGACAAATGTGGATAAAGTGAACTCCATCAACCTCAGCTCAGGTACAGGTCAACACAACACTGAGTGGCTGTAGCTTAACTCAATTTGAGCAGCGTTGTGGGTTTAAAGTGGCGTTTTATGAGGTACATATCCATTGTCAGTGTGTTACCTATAGTAGGTTACGGCTGATAGGCCCTCAGCTTGGCAGAACAGACAGATGTTCCTCTCTACCTTGCCATGACTCAGAAGTCTTTTTTTTTCTGAAGGGGAACTGAAGCCGCTGTCTGTGCCAAAACCTTTTGCAAACACATACTTTAGATTAAGGCTTCAGTATCTCATATAACCCCACTTCAAAACAGTCAAACTATGCATTTAATATCAGATGGATTCATAAAATATCCAAGCTCAAGCTGCAGTAATGACATCGTAAGAGTTACATTCTCAGATTTGGCTTGGTTTGACTTGAGACTCCTACAAATCATCAGAAGACTTCACACAACTGTTTTCATAGGTTTGAGGTCTACTTAGCATGAGTGGTTAAATGAATTTGATCAATGTTCCCCTTTTGAACTACAATTTGATTCTTGCAAATTTGATTCTCTACAAATTGATCTTACAAGGTTACAGCATGTCTCAAGAGTCGCTTGTATTATATAAACTGCACTAACTCGAAAATGGATTAAGTAGTCATAAACGTCAAGCTATTTTATAGTTATTTAGCTGTTAAATTTAAGGTCTAAATATTAAATGGCCCTAAAATTGAACAAGTAAATCTTCCTGGTAAATGAATACAACTGTGTAATATGAAGAGATTTTTGTGCCCTGAGTCTGGATTTGTCAATGTGACACTGCATCACAAGGCCATAAATCAAAATTAAATCGTGGCTCTGGGACCTGATTAACATAATTGTGTTCTAAAGTGATAGCCATACACTAGTGTTGGTGTTGAAAGGAAAGAAGTGACATATGAGAATCCAGCTGTTTGCTTTTGGGCAATAAAATAGAGTTTTCCTCAAATAGTTGGTTTAATTAACACTTAACTTGTAAACAGTGAGTGACAATCATAATGCATATTCCCATCTGTGCTATTGTATAGTGTTGAAATTCATGTTAATCAGAGGTTATGCAAAGTATTAAAAGTTTGCAAGATGTGGAATTTTGTTGAAACACACTAAAAAATGTATGAAAGAAGACAATGTTTGCTTTGGTGCTAGATCACAGGAGAGCTAACTGTAATCCCTGCCAATGTCTTGTTCACATTGTCCCTCTAAAGATGAGGCATATTATATTTTGATCAGCCTAAACCTTTATTACCTCCGCCAAGGAGGTTATGTTTTCACAAGGGTTTATTTGTATGTTGGTTTGATGGTTTGCAAAATAACTCAAAAAGTTACGGATTTTGACGAATTGTTCAGGATTTATCAGAAGTGGCCTAACTTAAAACTGATTCATTTTTGGTGGTGATCGGATCCGAATCAGGGTCATCAAGGTCAAACGAAAGGTTACTCCATAGTAATAACTCAAAAAGTTATGGACGGATTTTGACGAAATTTTCAGGATTGGTCAGAAGTGGCCAAACTTACTGTAAAACTGATTAATTTTTGGTGGTGATCGGATCCGATTCAAGGTCATCAAGGTCAAATGAAAGGTGACGCCACAGTAATAACTCAAAAAGTTGTGGATGGATTTTGATGAAATTTTCAGGGTTGGTCAGAAGTGGCCTAACTTAAAACTGATACATTTTTGGTGGTGATAAAGGTCAAATGAAAGGTCACAGCATAGTAATGTATGAAAGATTTTGCATATTTCTCAACGTTCCAGGGTGTACAATTTTCGGCCAATCATCACCTAATTTTGTATATAAACTAATATAGGAATCCAGAAGTCACATATTCAGTTTGGTCAAGATCAGTAAAAGGTCAAGGTCACCAAGGTCAAATATGTGTTTTTAACCATAACTTCATGTAGGAAGGAGCAAGAGCAATGCAACTGGTCTCAAAATATCTGGAATTCTCAAAGTGTATTTGCAAAGTTTTACTGGTATTTTGGTCTTTTTTAAAATTCAAATTCAAATGTGATACAATATGAAATAGAAAAAAATAAATTAAAAAGTACATGATAGTCATGTGAATACAATGTTAAATGTGGGTTCCAAGGTGCGTCAACATCAACACATTCACTCTTAGGCGTTGTGGGCTTGCAGGAGTATACGCTCTATCAGAATGCTGCCTTGGCAGTCTGCACTCTCTACGTGCATTTCTAGTACTGTGCAGGGAATCATGGTGATAATTTGGTTTCTTTGACAAAGATATGCAAAACAACATCAAACATAATAGCAAAGTGAAACTTTTTTTTCAAACAAAAATGTAAATTAATTAAAATACTTATTAAGGAAGGTAAATGAATATTTGTCCCTTTCAATTTGGTATTGAGTAGATTCACCTTTGGCTGCTATCACAGCACTGAGTCAGTGCTATGAGTCAGTCAGGCTGACATATCTTTTTCCTCACGTTCATACACCAGTGCACAACAATTTGAGGTTAGTTATCTTACTCAAGGACTCCAAGGCACAGACTGCTGGTTAGTGGCTGACCTAACCTGACCTGGTTAGTGGCTGGTTAGTGGCTGACCTACTTTACCACTGAGTCACAGCCGCCCCCTTAACATAAGAACAAATTCTTGTCAAAAAAGTCTGCACAGCAGTGATTTGGTGGTGGTACTGCAGTATCAAGGTCAACAGTCCAAATAAATCACAAGCCAAACACTTCCACAGCTTGTCAGCAAGAGACAAGCTCTGTGTACTTAGCTTTCTCAGTTTGCCTGTGTCCCATCTCCTAACGTGGACAGGCCAGGCTTTATTACCTATATTACAGCCAGCCACCAGGGAGTGATCGAGATGATTTGGCTTCATTTTTGGGGAGCCGTCGTACCATTGATCCTCTTTTGAGAACCAAAATGATACAATTCAGAGCTTCAAGCAGGATTTTCCTCTTGTTTTTTGTCTAAAGTTATTTTTATCCTATTTCATTTGAATGTGTGGGAGAGAGTGCTAATTATTGTTGTGTCCGTTTGTGTCTTAACAGAGCTGAAGCTGTATGTGCGCTTTGACATCTGGGAACAAGGCAATGTTAGCCCTTTACAGCTAAGTGATAAATTGCAGGGGGCACTGCGCCATGCGCTTTGTGATGTCATCATGGAGCTGAGAGTCTTGCCAAACCCTCTTTGTTTGGGGGTTATTTGCCCAGCAAACAAAACTCAGAGAGAAGAGACTACAGGTGAGGTCACGTCACCAAATATTCTTCTAGTCTGTATTTACTTTTACGTTTGCAGTGTTTCTTGCCATGGAAAATGTTTGTTTCGAGAGTGTTGCCTTGATCATACAAGCAGTATTTTAGTATTAGTTTTTTGAGCACTTTTTTGTCTCCCTCCCATTTCTTCTTTTTGCATTTTGAAGCACTACTTAGAACCTTCTTAAGATCCAACTGTGCAAAATGCAAATTCTTGCAATTTTTCAACTGGTCTTAAAATTTTGATCAGGAGTGTATCAGACAAGAAGGTACCAGGTTCGATTCCCGGCCCGGGGCCTTTCTGTGTGGAGTTTGCATGTTCTCCCCATGTCTGCGTGGGTTCTCTCTGGGTACTCCGGCTTTCTCGCACCATCCAAAAACATGCATGGGGATAAGGTTAACTGGCTAATTTAAATTGCCCGTAGATGTGAATGTGAGTGTGAGTGGTTGTCTGTCTCTATGTGCCCTGTGATGAACTGGTGACTTGTCCAGGGTGTCCCCTGCCTTCCGCCCTAAGACAGCTGGGATAGGCTCCAGCCCCTCCGCGACCCTATGAGGATAAGCGGTAGAAAATGGACGGATGATTGGAGTGTATCAGGCGGCAACCTCTGGGTCCGAAAGTGATGCTTGGCTTATCTCAAGTCTTCTTCAGTACAGCTGGATGTTCATTGAGTAAATTATTGTCCTGTATAGAGTAAAAAAAAAGAAGGGCTTGCTTTAGTTTGCTACCACAGTGTTGTTTGATCATGAAGATTTTTTCGACATACAAATTTTGGTTATACTTCATCCTTGTGTATGTCACTTCTGGTTGCAAAAAATAAGATGGAGACAGCCAAAAATCAAGATGGGGATGCCCAAAATGCAGAACTCAAAACCATAGTCCACAAACCAGTGGGTCTATTGGTATACTGTGTTGTCATTTAGCAACATTTACAACTGTCACTCTTTGTCACGGTCGAAAGAGAAAAACATTTGAAAATAAACAAACCTAAAACTTAAGCTGACAAAAGGCCTTATTTGACCCCTTTGTGAGGACCTGCCAGGTTGAGTAGCTGATTCAAACAGGATCAGAGAGATGCTTGTCACTCTGCACACTGAATTTTAATTTTGATTTGTGTTCCTTTATTTATTGTTTTACGTGTGTACTAATCACACAATTACAATGTTCATCAGTGAAGTCCCCGAGCTTCTCTGTGAGTCTTTGTTTGTGGTCATCTGTTTATAAAATATGTCTCCAGGACTGCTGATTCCTTTGTCTGAGTTGAAAGAAATAAAGGACAGCCAGAGGCAGCGCAGTGGATCCCGGGCATTTAAAACCAGCCCTTCTCCAGTCATCTTAACTCAAGCTTTAGGGATCACACCTGTGCCAGGGACCAGCACACTTGAGTCCACCACACCCACCAGCAAGAGCACCCGTCGGAGCTTCTGGGACATACTGGTCAGTTCCTCCAGAAGTTGTGTAGCCTAATCACTAGCTTATATTAGAATTTAATACAACATTCATGGGCATATTATTGTTATACTGTGATTCCATTTCATTAGCTGTGTGAAAGTCCCTTTCTACCTGTATATGTCTGTCCATTGAATAGCAAGAGACCAAAATGTCTTGGGCAATTATAAGTTGGTCTCAAATCTGAATGAAAATGTGTCAAGTTAGATCTCAGGTATTGTTTTTCTTCACAGTGGACAGTGTATAATTGTAGATTATTTCACTGTTTTGTAACTATGATTAAAAATCATGATAATAAATAAAAAATATCTTAAGTATTCTGATGCTCGGTTTGAACTTCAGCAAGTTGTCTTGACCACGTCTACATGCCTAAATGCATTGAGTTGTGGCCATGTGATTGGGAGTTGTGTTAACAAGCAATTGAACAGGTGTACCTAATGAAGTGGCCAGTGAGTATATATCTAGAAGTATTGATTTGAGTTGACAAATATTTTAATGATGGGCATTAATATCTTATATAATGTAATAATAATGTGTCTTGTGTTCTGCTTTAATATTTACTGTGTACATTTTGCGATTGCAATAATTTTGAGTTGTTTTTCTTTAATTTAAAGGTATGGATGCAGTGTGCCACCACTTAATGATATTCTGTCCAGTCCTCAGAGCAGCACCTGATCAGTGTTGTAGTTGATAGATGCTTTAATTAGGCCACCAGGATCTTTATTACTCCATACAAGCCAAAGGACCAGCCGAGGTCCTTGAATGGAGCCTTTCAGGTATTTGCGGCTTGAACATTTCCTTTACTTTCTTGCAGAGTAAGCCAGATTCTTCAGAGCTCGGAAGCCCAAAGACAACGGATGACATAGTGCAGGAAAAAGGAGAGGAGGGCCGAGTAGTACGACGAAGACACAAGACAGAGAGCGTAAAGCAGCAGTGGAGCCAGGAGAAAGCTATGACTGTGGAGTTGGAGCAAGCTCAGAGGTGGGGAATAAATGAAACTTTAATCAACAACAACTGGACAACTACACCATCTACAACTGGATGGTATCATTACCAATGAGTGCTAAAGCTGCAAAGATGTCATCAGTCATAAAAATGATAACTGATCAGAAACAACAGAAACTCATACAGTTATTTCTTTATATTGTTTAATCAGCATTGCCTCTGTCAAATCCATTCAACAAGCAAAAAGAGAAACATCAGCTAGACAGCTAATGTGGATTGTGGTTTAAAATGTAATGCACTGACTTGGGGTGCAGTGTTTCCCCTAGCTTTTTCGCTTTGGGAGGGGGGGTGCCTGGGCCAGAAGAAGTGTGGTTCGTCATTGGGGTTCTTGCAGGACCATCATCAGGACGAGAATGCATGGTAGCGACGCACTAATCTCTGAAACTACGCAAATATGAGTTCGCTTTTTATTACATAAAAAGTACAGTAAAAGTAGTAGTGTTATAGGCGCGTTTGATTAAAATAATAATTAAATAATGGATTTTTTAAAACAATACATGACTTAAATCATCTTAAACTGTTCATCTTAAAATATTTCTCATCCTTTGTTTAAGTATAAACACTTTTACAAATATGTCACGTTTAACATTTGGAGAAGACAGAATATGCCTAATAATAATAATAAATATGCCTAAATCTCCACCTAATCAGTGCAGCTACGTTTACCTTACCTTTTCCAATAGCAGTCACCATCTAGCCTATGATTAGGCTACTTATTGAGCCACTGGCTAAAAATGACAACTTCTTGGTTATTTAGTTTAATCTATAACTATTTCTCCGAAACATCAAATTAACCCTTCCCTTAGCCTGCTTAGGTGTGATGATCAGACTGTGTCTGTTGTTAAATGTCTGACTGATGACTATGCCCAAAGGAAAAAAGACCAAACACACATAGTATGATTTTGTTCATTAATTCAAGAGTTGTTTTCTCTTTCATAAAAAATGAATCAGACATTCAGAATGTTTGCATTCAAATCCTAGCAGGCTAAATAAGACTCTCAGGAAGATCCTCCAACGGGAAAAAATATATTTAAATTACAGCAGGGAAATCAGGGGAGAGCCATTAACACAGATCTTGAATATAACGGTAAAAGTAAGCTCGCAGTTGATCCTTCTGACCTTCCGCTCCCACAATTTCCTCCTAATAAGATCCTGAGGGAAAGAAATGCAACCGTTTATCACGTCCGAGCTGAACACAGCAACCATAGGTTGCACAACACAATTTTTTTTATTCGAAAAGTAATGGCTTTACATGTGTATAATCTATTTCTCTCTTGTGAGCTGTCGGACTTGCATTGTTTATAACAATGGTTTGACTGCTGTCTTAAACATGGCGTCCACAAAACACGTGACTACCTTTGAACCAATCCCATGACAGACCTGTCCTGAATGTTCGAAACACAGTTGTTGGTACTCTCTCTAACACATGACTTTGCTCCCAAGTAAACGGTAGGGGAGACACTGCGGTGTCAAGATGCCATTCACCAAAGAGATCTTTATGCTGTAGCAGACTAAATGTACACAAGAGTAATTTATGCTGCATTTGTCTCTCAAGCCAATCAGAGCAGGCTATTTTTATTAAGGAGAAGGTCTCAAAGAGACCTGTATGCATGAAACAAATGTTTGTTTTTTGAACATTGAAGAATGTAAACATATTCTAGTAGGAACTTGAAATACAAGTATGAGCGTGGAAATCAAAGAAGCCAAATATTTTGCAAAGCATCGCTGCTGCTGTACCATGGGTTCACAGTGTCTTGAATATCCAGTAAGGTAATGTCACTGCAGCCCCCTGGACTGTGGGCTGTAGGGCTCAGTGTGTGGCTAGGTTAGTTTAGGACAGGATAGCATAGGATAGAAAGCTCCAATCTGAACATGTGGCACGCCAAAATGACAGGGAGAATCTCAGCTAAAAGCCTCTATCAAGCATTGTCACCTATATGAATCAATAAAATCAGTAAATCAAACCTAAGTAATTGTTTAGGGTGCTAACTAGCTTTAACGCTGACACAAAAACAGCACACGTCTTTTTTATTGCTTCTGCAACGATCGCCACAATAACCTAACCATACAAATCGGATGCTGTAATGAAAGCAGAGGAGCTACTGAAAACAAAGAGGTCTCACTGACCATTGTGTGACAAAAACATAGAGAGCTGGAAGTTAAACAGTCCAGAAAATAACAGTCGCAAAATCATAAACTAAACTATATTGCCAAAAATATTCACTTACCTTCCTTGACTCGCATATGAACTTAAGTGATATCCCATTTCTAATCCATAGGGTTCAGTATGACGCCGGTCCACCCTTTGCAGCGATAACAGCTTTAACTCTTCTGGGAAGGCTATCCACAAGATTTAGGAATGTGTTTATGGGAATTTTTGACCATTCTTCCAGAAGCGCATTTGTGAGGTCAGACACTGATGTTCGACGAGAAGGCCTGGCTCTCAGTCTCCGCTCTCAGGACTCTGTGCAGGCCAGTCAAGTTCATCCACACCGGACTCTGTCATCCATGTCTTTATAGACCTTGCTTTTTGCACTAGTGCACAGTCATGTTGGAAGAGGAAGGGGCCAGCTCCAAACTGTTTCCAAAAAGTCGGGAGCATGGAATTGTCTAAAATGTCTTGGTGTGCTGAAGCATTCAGAGTTACTTTCACTGGAAGTAAGGGGCCAAGCCCAGCTCCAGAAAAACAACCCCACACCATAGTCCCCCCTCCACCAAACTTTACACTTGGCACAATGCAGTCCAACAAGTATCGTTCTCCTGGCAACTGCCAAACCTAGACTCGTCCACCAGATGGAGAACCGCGATTCCAGTGAATGCGTCTCCACTGCTCTAGAGTCCAGTGGTGGCGTGCTTTATACCACTGCATCCGACGCTTTGCATTGCACTTGGGGATGTATGGCTTGGATGCAGCTGCTCGGCCATGCTCGACCCTCTTATGCGCCTCAGCATCTGCTGACTCCGCTCCGTCAGTTTACGTGGCCTACCACTTCGTGGCTGAGTTGCTGTCATTCTCGAACACTTCCACGTTCTTATAATACAGCTGACAGTTGACTGTGGAATGTTTGGGAGCGAGTAAATTTCACGACTGGATTTGTTGCACAGGTGGCACTATCACAGTTCCACACTGGAATTCACCGAGCTCCTGAGAGCGACCCATTCTTTCACAAACGTTTGTAAAAGCTGTCTGCATACCTCGGTGCTTGATTTTATACACCTGTGGCCATGGTGCCTCATATGACTCTGTGTCAGTTTGAAATGAACCACGGAGGTGGTGTTTGTTTACAGAGAGAGAAAGGGCTCTTTCAAAATGGTGTGGCAATTCAGCCCGAGAAACAATCTCTGAGTTTACTCCCCTCTGTAACCTCATTAGTGTTTGAAAAGAGAAATTTAGATGCAACGTTTAGATTCCCTGGGCTCTGAATGACCAATTGATGTGTCAATCATTGAAATTGACCAATGCGTTGTCGAGATATTGTACTGTGTCATATCCCTCTGTCAGCTTCACTGAAGGCTGCCTTTTAACGCAGTAGCGCATCTATGACACCAGATGGAGCCAGAGCTCTACATATGGTTGTACTTGGGTGCCAGAGAGATAGAGCAATGAAACAGTGAGTTCAGCTGAATGGCAGGTCTGAGGTCATTTTGGCACATCATGTGCCAAAGTGTGCCAGAATGGCACAACTGTGGTTCGCCTGGACATACCTGTACGAATATATTTTTAAAAATGTTTAGCTTCACCTTTTTAACATCTACTTATGCACAGTAACTGGTGAGATGCTACAATATCAGTTAAATTTGAATTTGTCTACTAGACCATGATTCAGGGGTGATTTTTTCACTCTAAATATTATTCATACAACCCTTGTAGTTGTGAAGATATGCCCTATTTATTTTGGTTATGCCATTTTTGGACAGGAGACAGAAAAATAGGCCCAGCTTCATATCAGCACCAGTCCAAGAAATGTTAATTACAGTGATTAACAAGCCTTTAAGTGATGATTAACAAGCCTTTAAGTGATGATTAACAAGCCTTTAAATGATGATTAACAAGCCTTTAAACAATTCAGTGTTACAGAATCTGTAAACATTTTTGTGGCTGTACAGGAGGCAGGTGTCTCAGCTGGAGGAAGGAGATGCAGGCACTCTACATCCTGTCTACCAGCTTACCTGTCAGCCATGGATCACTTTCATGTCTAGTCTTGGTAAGTGCTACGTTTGCATCATATTCTTTGCTTGAAGAAAATTATCAGAGAAAGACATCCTCTAATGAGGAGAGCTTTTGTATTCTCTACTCTGAGGTGTCTCTCCCTATTTGTATATCTTTCTTTCCTCCTGAACTTGCTGCTGGAGAACAGGTTGCCCCTCCATTCAGCAATGTACGGTAGAAATGGCTTCACACTTCCTACTGCCTTCCATCTTGGCAGAGATCGTCAGCTTGGTCAGTTCTCTGGCCAGTGATACAACCGTCAAGGCATTTGAAAAGACAAAGTGAGTTATGTGATAGAATTCCTCCTGTAGTGACTGTGCTTACTGTTGTGTCTGGACTTTTGGAGCTTGTGCTGCAAAAGAGTTGCCAGACTGGGCCGGGTTTCTCAGGATTACTGACCCTAGTTTTAAGTGCATTTCTAGACTTGGTTTCACTTATGTAATTTTTCTTTTACAATGTCTTTAGCAACAAGAATAAGGGGAAATCTATAATAGTTATACTGTAGCATTTGTGACTTGTCTCAAATAAAAACATGGCAGTGGTGGAAGTGATGTCCCACTAATCAACAGAATGAAATATATTTAGGGAAGATATTTTGGGAAATGTTTTTTATTTTTGCTTGAATTATTCCCACACACTGTATGATAACAGAACCAGTGTTTGCTTGGTTGTCAGCCAGTGAAGGATTATGTCCTTATCACTGATCTAGTGACTCCCTGTGGTTGTTTTAGGTAGGACATGCCTATTTACAGTGCCACAATCAGTCGAGTTTGTAGACAAAATTGCACTGCAGAGGGGAGAAGGGTATCTAATATGAGACGAAAGTGAAATCGTGTCATCTTACATCCTTTCATTCTATTTTCTCTGTTTCTTAAATCCATTTAGCTGTCCTCCATCTGGAGACATATTTATACCACTACCTCTTGTCCAGAGCCTCAGCCAGCCTCCAGATGCTACAAGGAGCTTCATTCTCATTGGCCGTAACTTCCATCAGTGGCATTGCAGCACAGAGCAAGGTAACTGCTAAAGCCAGCATCTCAAAATATTCACAGCTACCACCTGCTGCCAATGCAAACCTATGCTCACCTCTGCACTGCTTATAAACTGTACACAAGATAATCAGTCTGTTATGCAACATGCTTTTCTGTAGTCACTTTGCTTTCATTTACACCGTTTTTCCTGTTCATAAGTTTTGCTAACTTACTGACAATTGCAGCAAATTCATCTTGAACCTTAGTTTTACAATATTTTTACCTTTACTAGGTTGTGTTCTGTGTCATCGCAACTTAAAAATGCAAAAACAGATTTCCATGACATTTCATGAACTAAACTGAATGAACCGCACAGAGTAGTAAGACTATGGAATATGTTGATCCTGGAAATGTCAGGTTCCAGTAAAAGGACCATTTAAAGGTGGAAACTGTAACTGTAACTGTAACATTTTCTCAAAACAGACAAAATTTTCTGTGTGTCATAACCCTTTGTTATGGCGGGTAGTCAAAACTTTTTTTGACTGGGGAGGGCCTCCCCAAACGTGGGGCACTGACTACAGGAGTAGTGTGACGCACACAAACACTGTACAGTGTGTATAACAGTGTAATCACATCTTTCAGTTGTGACAAGTAGCGAGACAAGACAAGGGGTCCAAACCAAAAATGTTGTTGCTATTGTTATTACTCTATAAGTCCTAGACATCTTTCTTATATGGTTAGGCTTTTTATTGTGAAAGATGACAGAGGAAGAAGTGTTTTTATTATAAAAAAAAAAAGTAGGGGTATCCCGATCTGACATTGGTATTAGATATCAGTCTGATTTTTTGTAATTTATTCAATTCAAGAATATTCTTATGTTTAAGGTTAAAGTTTATGTGACCCATTAGTTAATAATTAATGGGTCAGTTTTTGACATACTTGCTGTTGCTGATTATTGTTCTCTGTTTGAGTAATATCAGTTGCATTTTCTAACATTCCATATTACAAAATAAGTAATGAAAGTATTATGATTCTTGCTGATATTGTATCGGATCGATATCAGTATCAGCCAGTATTCAAGGCAACAATACTGGTATTGTATTGGCAGTGAAATAGTTGTATCTGGACACCTCTATTAAAAAAAAAAAACAGCGAACAAAAATGAGCTGCAGCCTAGTGTAACACACTTGTTGGTCAGAATATTCTGTAGGTGATTGAGTAATGTTTGTGAAGGCTTATATCAATGTGTAAAGACTTCTACCAGCAGCATGTTGCCTTTTTAACCTCATTGATAGTGTAGAAGAAGTCTGAGAATAAGTGTATTGGGTCCAAGCTTTTCAACATGCTGTCCTTGCCACTGCTCTCTGTTTCTGCATTTCCAGAAGTCCATGCTGGCAGCTGTCTAACATTACTGTGTTATTTTGCAAGTGTCTGCTTTCATCAGTTTGTGTTGAGCTGTGTGTTTCGCTGTCCATGCCGCCTTGCTGTTTGCACTAGAGCTGTGCGATATTGACAAAATTCAATATCCCGATATAGCCGATACTGCTGTTACAGTAGCCTTCATACTATTATGTCTATGCTTCATACAATGAGCAGTATTTTTCTTTTTTTTTTTTTTTAACTTATTTTTTATTTAAACATCCAACAGATATACACCAGTAACTTGCCACAATCATCACATTTTCCCCTTCATCAGTCCTTTCATTTGAAATGTCCTTTTTTTTCTTTTTCTTCTTTTCTCCCCCACCCTCATCCTTTAATCCAGTCCTTGTAATAATAGTTTAAAGAACAGAATATTCCACACTTCACAAATACAATACAAAAGAAACTCCACAATCAGAGTGACTAATGCTAGTAAATAATAATAATAATAAAAAAATTACCAAATACCATATCCAGAATGAGTGAATCATAACTTCATGAATCAGGAAATCAAACCTCAGGAATACATCACTGCAATATCAGAGGCATCACAGGCATCCATCTCTTTAAATTTTTTTCTTTTTGAAGTCTAACAGCACAGGTGATTTCCCATACCTTCAGAATCCAATCATTATATGAAGGGGGTTCAAGTTTCAACCATCTAAATGTAATACACTTAATGGCCGCGGCTGGAAGGATTTGTAACAAATATAGATTATTTCAGCCAGTAACCCCTTCTAGTATTACACCTAGGAGAACCACCATGGGATCTTTCGGTATTTCACAATGAAAAATTTCTTTTAAAGCGTCAAAAACCTTCCAATAGTCCTCTAGTTTTGGACATGACCACATTATATGAATATGGTTTCCTATGTGCTGTCCACATTGCCTCCAACATTTATCTCATCCTGTTTGATTCCATTTAGCTGTTATATGTGGGGTTTGAAAATACCTTGTTATAATTTTCCACCTAAACTCTCTCCACATATTAGAACTGGTCACTGAATGTGCTTCCTCACACCCCTGTGTCCAAGTTTCAATTGGAATAACTGCACCAAATTCGGTCTCGCATTTATCTTTAATATGCAAAGTATTATTCGGGTCCACGGATGAAAATATGGTGTATACTTTGGAAATTACTCGTTTAATATTGTGATTTGATTGTATTTCCTGGAGAAACAACTCAAGCTGAGAGGGGTTTTTAACTTTTTCATATTCTTGATGTGTTGTTAGAACATCTCAATTGCAGGTATCTAATAAAATTAGTTTGTGGAAGTTTAAAATCATGTCTCAGTTGTTCAAATGATTTAAGATCTCCTTTAGAAAAAATTTGGTGTAGATATCTAAGACCACATTGATACCGGTTTTTGAAACCCATATCGCTTTGAGATGGTATAAAGTCCCCCATATATCCTAACTCAGACAAGGTAGATAGTTTCTTTGGTAAATTACAGAATACTTGTGTACTTGTGTTTTCCAAATTTTTGATGTCATTTTTGTCCACACACCCATCTGGATATTCTTCAAGGGTAGATCTAAAAAGAGAATAGTCTTTATTGGTACTGAGCCTAAGCTCTTTTCGATGTTAATCCACCTGGTATGTTCCTGATCCTCCAACCAAGAGATCACAGGTCTCACTTGGGCAGCCCAGTAATAATATTGTAAATTTGGGAGTCCCAGTCCCCCCCTGGATTTAGATAATTGTATAATTTTAAATCAGATTCTAGGGCGTTTCCCCTGCCATATGAATTTTGATATTAATTTGTTTAATCTATCAAACGCTAATTTTGGGACCTCTACAGGCAGCATTTGGAACAGGTAAAGTAGTCTAGGTAAGACTGATTCGAAGCAAGCATGGTCAGTGGTAATGTTGTCCATCGCTCCAGGTCCGTGCTCATACTTTTAATAATTTTGGGGTAATGTGCATCATATAATAATTCTAGGGAATGAGGTAGAGTGATGCCTAAATACACCATACTTTTATTCCATTTAAACCCACTTGTATTTTTAATATGTTCTGGTATTTCACCATTAAGGTCAATAGCTTTTTCAATATTAACTTTATATCCTGAGATGAAGCCATAATGCGAGATCAATTTTTTAAGGTGTGGAATTGTTGTTTCTGGTTCTGCCAAAAAGAGCAACACATCATCAGCATATAGTGACAATTTATGTTCTTCCTTATTGATTTTAACGCCTTTAACTAATAAATCGTCCCTAATGAGCTGAGCCAGTGGTTCGATACTTAACGCGAACAATAATGGCGATAACGAACATCCTTGTTGACACTCTCGTTCCAATGCAAAGTTTTGTGATCTGAATCCATTGACTTTAATGGCGGCGAGTGGAGTTGAATATAATGTTCGAACCCACTTTATGAACTCAGGACCAAATTTAAACCGTTCCAATGTCTGAAATAAGTACTGCCAAGAGACACGGTCAAATGCTTTATATGCATCCAGTGATAATAACATAGCTTTCTCCCTACTCATTACATGACTCATTACATTTACTGCCCTTCGGAGGTTGTCCCCATAAAACCTCCCTGCTATAAAACCGGTTTGATCTGGGTGGATTATGTGATTAATGATTTTATATACTCTTTTCGAAAGTATGGTGGTAAGTATACGAAGGTCACTGTTCAGTAGGGACACTGGACGATAAGACTGACATTTTACTGGGTCTTTACCTTCCTTATGCAATACCACTATGGTCGCTTCTCTCCATGATGGTGCCATCTCCCCAGATTCTAATGCGTGGTGAAGCTCTTAAAAGGAGTGGTGATGTAATTTCATTTAGTTTTTTATAGAATTCATTGATGTAGCCATCAGGGTCGGGACTTTTCTTATTCTTCAACATTTTAATTGCTTCCATTATCTCTCACTGTCTAATTGGTTCATCCAATTCCTTTCTCATTGAGTCTGTTAATTCAGTCAGCTTTATATTTCTCAAAAAGGCAGATATGACTGTATCATTTACACAGGTATCTGAATTTTTGTAAAGAGATTTATAAAATTCTGCAAAAGCCTCTGCAATTTCATCAGGTTTAGTTAGTACTCGAGGAGAATTATCAGGTATTATTTTCAATATAGTATTTGAGGCTCACTGATTTCTTAACCTAATTGCCAGAAGTCGACTTGCCCTGTCCCCATACTCATTATATTTCTGTCTAAGAAATCTCATGTTATACTCAATCTTATCGTTGATTAGGCTATTATATTCTCTTCTGACGTCTTTTAATTTGTTTAGTATTGTAGGGTTTTGGGTTTGTTTGTGTTGTGATTCCAAATTCTGAATAGCTTGTTCCAATTCTATTTGTCTTGCTACCCTTCCTTTTTTTCTTTCTATTTGCTGTATAGGCAATGATTCTTCCTCTGAGATAAGCCTTTGCACAATCCCACAATATAAGAGTTGAAATATTAAGGTATCATTTGTCTCTAAATAAAATTTCAATTCCGCTGTAATAAAAGAGATAAATTCTTTGTCATCTAAGAGAGAAGCATTCAATCGCCACTGTTTAGAAGTTGACCTATTCCCTATATCCCATATTAATTCGATAGGCGAATGATCTGAAAAAGTCATTGGTAAAATTTTAATATCTGTTATTCTGTATATTTCTGCCTTGGGAGTAAAAAAATAATCTATCCTGGAATAAGAAGCATGCCTATAAGAATAGAAAGTAAAATCCCTGCTATTTGGATATTTACTCCTCCATACATCTACCATGCCCAATTCCGTAATTTTGTATTTCAACATTTTACTTATCCGGGAGAGTGGAGTATTAGAGAGTGGTTTTCTGTCCACATATTGTGATACAATGCAATTAAAGTCCCCCCCATGAGTAATATTCTGACACTATGTCGTACCACCGTATTGAACACCATTTGAATAAATCCTGGCTCATCCTCATTAGGGGCATATACATTCATAAGCGAGACCTCTATGCCATCAATTTTACCATTTAATAAAACAAATCTCCCTTCTGTATCTTTATGAATTGACATTAAAGTGAAGTTTACTTGTCTATGAATTAAAATTGCAACTCCCTTTTTCCTTCCAGATTGGTGAGAGGAGTAGTAGACCTTGTCAGCCCAAGATTTCCTAAGCTTCTCATGCTCAGAGTCTGACAGATGTGTTTCTTGCAGATAGGCTATTTCACATTTAATCTGTCTTAACTGGCGCAATATCTTTTTCTTCTTCATGGGGTTGTGAAAACCCTTCACATTATAACTTAATACTTTTATGAATCCCATAACCTAAGATTAGGTGTATATAATATGAAATATACTGCATATGACGGAGTAAAGGATAAATGAAAAAAAAAAACAGCCTATGGGGCTTTAAGATGACATCTGTGGCATATGGTGTAATGAACATAAAAAGCCCAATGAGCTCCAGGGCAACCATAAACAGTTATAGAGGGCTTCCTCATGACTTCAGAACAAGAGAGAGTCCAAGTCTCTGTGGGACCTAGTCCCTGAAAGCATAAGAAGTAGGCAATGCACAAAACGGACCAGCATGTATCACCTGATAGTATGCACATGCCCATAATAACTTATGCTTAAAAACAAGACAAGAGTGGGTGTACTGTATCTCTACACAGGCTCCAGCAGAACTACTATGATAACTGTAACAAATTTTGAAGAATCCATAACAGCATAATCATTAATGTAACTAAATATAAGAATCACCACTTATCACTCAGCCTCCCCTCTCTCCGACTCAGGATGTGTGTTTCCACTGTCCAACTACATCTCCCCGGTGAATTTCTTTTTCACATAGTCCATTGCTCCGGGTGCGTTCAGGAACTCTTTTCTTCACCATTATGTGAAATCCGGAGTTTGGCAGGATAAATCAATCCGTACCAGATCCCCTGTCTTCCTCTGAGCATTTTCCTAACATCCGAGAATGCCGCCCTGGCGACACTGGTGGTGTAGTCGGGGAATATGGCGATGCGGTTCCCATTGTATGTGAGCGGAGCCCGATCTCTGGCTCTCCTCAGGATCTCTGCACAATCCCCGTCATAGTGTAACTTTGCAATAATGACTCTGGGTCTGTCACCTGGCTTTCGCGGCCCAATGCTGCGGTGTGACCGATCCACTTTCACCTCTTTGTCCAACTGCAGCACATCTTTCAGAAGTTTGGATACCTCCACAGGTGAGCTCGTCCTGGGATGTTCAGGCACTCCGACAATACAGATGTTCCCTCTTCTCATTCGGCCTTCCATATCCACATTTGTCTTGCAATAGTTCCACTTGTTTCGTTAATGAAGCAACCGTGGCTTGCAGTGCTGTCGTTTCGTCTGCCCATGCTGAAACCCCCCCCATTACCGGAACCACTCTGCTCCGAGGCTTCCAGCCTAGTTCCAGATGGACCGGTGAACTTGTATTTGCGAAGATTTGTTCCCATCCGGAATAAAGACACTCGTTTTATTTAGTGCTGTAGTTTTTCTTATATCCTTGAGAGGTGGATTCTTGTTATTTTCTTCTAAAATATGCTGTTTACGGGTTATTTTAACAAAAACTCTGCCGGAGCTCTGTGAAAACACGCCTTATCCCATGTCTTGCTCAACAGTGCTCCCACAATGAACATGTTTTGAACTTGCATGATACGTTTGGATTATCCAGCTGTCATTCCAGCATTGAGTTGTGTTTTACACGGCGTATCTAAACCACACCCGGAGTAACGTTAAAGGAACTGTATGTAAGAAATGTATTTAAATTAATCATAAAATGGCTCTGGAGCACTCTCTGGCAGCCACTCTCGCTGCGGGCCCCCAGCCTGCAGCTCCCGCTGGCCTTGGACAGGCAGCAGCACTCCCAGTCAGCCATTCTTACTGCGGACCCCTGGACCCTGCCCCGGGGCTCCACACACTTTACCCCGGCCCGCCAAACTTCTCCTCTGGCCCATTTCACTCCTTCTAAGTGCCCTTGGTGATGCCCAAGGTGGCTGAGGTGGCGGGAGGGGAGACACCGCTCTACAGTAATTTGAAAGTGATTGCAGTACCAGTTTTGGCCACAATCTTACATATGGTTCCTTGCTAGTGTAGTTAGTGTAGCAACAGAGCTAACTAAGTAATTACATGTTAAAATTACGATACTGTATGCTAATATCGTACTGTAGACATTTTTATACTGCACTATGATATATATCTTAATATCGCACAGCTCTAGTTTGTACCATCTCTGTTTGCCTACAGAAGACAGTTCAGATGAGGAAAACACCCCAGTGCTAAATAGGTTCACATGTAAGTTTGCCTTCCAGCTTAACACATTGATGCTGATGGGATGTCTGAAATTGCAGTTTTTTATTTGTAGAAATGTAGTCTAACATGTTTTATTTATTTTATTAAATGTATGCATTTGTTATCAAACAATACAGCATAAACAGGGACAAAAGACAATTCAATTTCAAATGTAAAGGCAGTTTTAATTGCTTTGCACCTTGATATTAAACAAAGATATTGCACCCTATTTTTGTGGATCAGGGTGTGAGGTACAAAGCACAGTCAAGCAAAAAATGGAAATTAAAGCAACAGAAATATAGAACTAAATATTAAACACAAGCAATCTTTGCACCCTTTGCAGTGGACATTTTGCTCATCGTTTGCTCTCACACTTCCTAACAGGAATGTCCCTGAGACTAGTAAGACAGCCAGGGGTAAAACTGGGTCAGAGTTATCAAGGGCTCAGCCCTAGCACGTAGGCTTACACTCTTCTATGTCATCAAGGGCAGGTTTTATTGCCAGGTCTATCCCCAAATATAATTATGTATCATTTAATTCCTGTGTAGTAAAAAAAAAAAGCTGTGTGAATATGCTGTCTGGCATATTGTAAACATTTTTGTTTCAGTTGAGGGTAGCAGCACATCTCCAGCGATATCAATATCTGGCACATGCTTTGTATTATCCTACTACCATATTACTAAAATATAAATGCTTTTGATTTTAGTTTGATTTTTTTTAGTTGATATATCAGGCTGGTCATGCAAGTGTAACCTTCAACCTGGGTTGCTATATCCATCCATTATCTACCGCTTATCCTCATAGGGTCGCGGGGGACTGGAGCCTATCCCACTCTGGACAAGTCGCCACCTCATCGCAGGGCACATAGAGACAGACAACCATTCACACTCACACTCACATTCACACCTACACTCAATTTAAATTAGCGTTTTATTAACCTAATCACCATGCATGTTTTTGGATGGTGGGAGGAAGCCGGAGTACCCGGAGAGAACCCACGCAGACACGGAGAGAACATGCAAACTCCACACAGAAAGGCCCCGGGCCCGGGATTCGAACCGGTACCTTCTTGCTGTGAGGCGACAGTGCTAACCACTACACCACCGTGCCGCCCGGATTGCTATATCCCTTTGAATTAGTCTGGGATCTTACTGTGCCCAAATTTTACGTCAAATGTTTGGACCACTACACTATAGCTATATAACGTTCTGACAAGTTTCTGGGACATTCCATCCTACCCTGAATGTGACATAAGAGCAAAAATTGGTACCGTTGAATGTGGTGAATAACACACCCTCAATTGCACAGCTCCACTGACGGTAGCACTCTTCCACTGTGTCTTGTAAAGTACCACACTGACAAATGTTCTCATCTTTACCTGGCTGAGGTGTGAATCTCCCAGTTAAAAGTTCATCCTATCATATCATATTAGTGATTTAAGCTGTTGAACTACTATTTGAGTCAGTGTGTAATAGCATTTTTTTCAGTGTGTCACAGACAATTTAATTTTATTTTGATGTATACAGTGGCTTATCATACCCTTTTGAAATAGTCACCTTTTTACAGCCTGAAATGATAATACATTAATTCCACATTTTTTCCAGCTTCATTTTGCACGTTTTACTTTAGTTTACAACATTTGATTTGAGTCATTAAAATAAAATAAAAGCTAGAATAACGGGGTTGGAAAAGTGATTCACAGTGATTCAGTCCCATAGAATAACCAACATAAACTTTCTCAGGTATAACTGAGCACCTTCCAATTCACATATCAATTTGCCTTCACCTGACATCAGTAGGCTTTATGCCTAGCTCCACTACTTTATTTCCTGTCTTACATTATTGGACAAACTGATTATGTCTGATTATTGTTGCTGTGACTCCTGAGGTCAGGCACACCTGGATTAATCAGTTTGTCCAATAATGTAAGACAGGAAATAAAGGAGCTGGCTGAAGTTCAGGAAGAAGTGGAGCTGGGCATAAAGCCTATAGCAGTGGTTCTGATCATTTCAGAATAAAATCAGCTGCTCCTTTTTTAGTAGTACATTGTAATGTGAAGAATTCACCATGGTTGGAAAGTTGCTTTGGAAACTACAACAATATCTCAAGCTCTACACAACACTGGTCTGTATGACAGGGTAGTGAGAAAGAAGCCCCAGAAGATTCTGATGCCATGTAGCAAAAGGCTACGTGTTCAAATGAGACCAAAATTAGAGTAAACTCCAGGCGATGTGCGGCAGAAAGAAAACATAACGCACCACCCAAAACCACACCTTACCTACAGTGAAGCATGGTGGTGGCTGCATTATGTTATGGGGTTGTTTCTCAGCTTGGTTTGGGCCATTGGACATTATTGGAGGTAAAATGCGTATGTCACTATTCCCAACTCTAGCTGTGCAAAGATGGTAGAGACAGATCCAAACTGACTGATGACAGTAATTTAAGCAACCATTGTATTCTAGATTTTCATCTTTAATTAATTTTCAGAAATTCTGAAGAAAAAAAATCACTTGAATGTTTCTGTAGGCACTGTATATGTATTTACAATGTTTACTGAGTACAATAAATGAATAAATGTATAATAAATAAAACATGTTATTTGTAAATGTAAATTTTCCAAACTTGTCCCACTTTATTTCCAGTATGTGAATTAACTTACTGGAACTAAACATGGACCAAATCTATTACCTAGCAATGCATTGAAACAGTCTATATCTTATCTTATCTGATATGATATCAGAGGTTCTAACTGCAGTTTGTGAACTGTGATTTTAGCTAAATCTTTTATGTGAAACAAAAAAGTAATTCATAACATCAATTACTTATAAATGTAAGTAAGAAAGTTTAGAGCCCTGCTATTGTATCTGGCACATTTTGAGCTGCGAACCTGTGTGAAAAAAATCTAATAGGTTTGATAGGTGCAAGATAAGTTTTAATAAGTTTCTAATTTTAAACTTGACCAGATAATTAAAAACAAAGACTTATGAATTAAAATGCAGTTTCTGTGTTGTCATAATACAACAATAAATATATCTCTGTCAATGGCATTACCTCGTTGTTTCTCTCCAACTGGGATACCATGTCCCCAACATATATTGATAATAATTCTGAATAAGTTCTCTGGTTTTGTGGAATGCAAAGAATAAATACTCAGTTTTTTTTCTCTCCCAGTGATCATGTTCACAGCGTTTTTCCATATCAGCATAACTGTCATAACATAACTTTCTAATAGCAAAAGCTTCCTCTCATTTACTGTAAACCTCAGAGAATCCTAGCTAATTCACTGCATTTGGCTGATAAAGACCCACAGAGCAGTTCCCCGGTAAATGTGCAAATGAAAATTAATGGCATGTGAAAAACAGATCTCAAAATCATGACTCTTTCATCTGCTCCTAACAGTTTGGTTCGGAGCAGATGAAAGAGTGTCCTGACAGTCAGTGGGAGTCTGTGCTAGAGGTGTTCTGTCTGTCTTTGATTTATATTTATATTTCTCCCTACTGCCCAGCTCATAAGGGATTCCAGCGCTTCGAGGCTCTGGAGCAGAGTGATTGGTTCAGTCCAGGCCATGCCGGGGCAGGACTGGCTCCCCGCCAGAGGTTACTCTTCATCAGCATCCTGGACAAAAAGGTAACTTGACATATATGAATGTCCCTCAGGCCAAGGGGAACAAGAAGGGTCCATACAAATACAAAAGCTCTTGATTGATTCAACTGTGAATACATCTCTGACAAATGAGTTACAGTTGTGTTAAATGTCCCTCTTGGCTATTTATTAGCTGCTTCATCAAAAACGAGTCTTGCTTATATCCATATTTTGACAAATCTATGAGATTTGAGGACCACCAGAAACAAAGCACCAGAGGGCGGATATTAGGGGTGTGACAATACACTCAGCTCACGAGACAAGACGATACACGATACTGGGTTCACAAGAATGAGACGTGGCGATATTTTCACATTATTTTAAGGAAACTAAAGTGACAAAATATATGACTGGACAAACAATCATTTAACTCAATTTCTTTTATTAAAATAGTTTATTTAACTCTACCTCTTAAATAATTCATAAAACATACATGAAAACAGTTTTTGTAAAAAATAGTGTTGTATCAGCAGCATGAGGTGAGATGTGTCTGAGCTGAATTTGGGGATGCTACAGGTCATAATGTATAAGAATATGATTCCCATAAAAATCAAACAATAATGCACATAAATTACATTAAATCACTTAAGTCAATATCAGTGTTGTACTTTCAGCAGCATGAGGTGAGATGTGTCTGAGCTTAATGTGGTGATGCAATGCTTTTCGTTTTTCCCTCTGGTGTTGCACTTTGTAGAAGGTCCCCTGCCCTCTCTCAACTGCTGGTGCTCATTAGGGGTAATATTTTCCGTGGAGCACCGGGGACGCATCATTTCGGTAAAAATACAGTTGTTGCTCATCATGTGCTCACCAACATAGCAGAAATGCAGCATTTGCATCTTTAGATCATACTATATTTGAAGTATTGATCCAGGATCTGCCACTATCTTTCTAAAGCTGGTTTCACATGGAAAACCACGAAAAGTGTGGCACGCTGCGTGGGCTAGGGCGCAAGCTAGCATGACCACGTTGCTAGGCTACGGGTCGAGTGGAAAGCCCTGGCTTTATTTATAATTTGGTTACATGCCACTTTGAGGGGAGGCAGGATGTGGGAGAGTTTCTCAGCACACCTAGTTTTTTGCATGTTCTGTTTGAAACAAGCTTATCTTTACCGAAGTGCTGCATTTGCTGCTCTCCTTCGCCTTCTTCTCAGTTTCTTTTACTTCTTTTACTGTCACCCACAGGTTGCAAATAGAAGCTTGGATACACTATATTGCCAAAAGTATTCGCTCAACCATCCAAATAATCAGAATCAGGTGTTCCAATCACTTCCATGGCCACAGGTGTATAAAGTCAAGCACCTAGACATGCAGACTGCTTTTACAAACATTTGTGAAAGAATGGGTTGCTCTCAGGTGCTTAGTGAATTCCAGCGTGCAACTGTGATAGGATGCCACCTGTGCAATAAATACAGTCGTGAAATTTCCTCACTCCTAAATATTCCACAGTCAACTGTCAGCTGTATTATAAGAACGTGGAAGTGTTTGGGAACTACAGCAACTCAACCACGAAGTGGTAGGCCACGTAAACTGACGGAGCGGGGTGAGCGGATGCTGAGGTGCATAGTGTGAAGAGATCGCCAACTTTCTGCAGAGTCAATCGCTACAGACCTCCAAACTTCATGATTAGCTCAAGAACAGTGCACAGAGAGCTTCATGGAATGGGTTTCCATGGCCAAGCAGCTGCATCCAAGCCATACATCACCAAGTGCAATGCAAAGCGTTGGATGCAGTGGTGTAAAACACACCGCCACTGGACTCTAGAGCAGTGGAGACACGTTCTCTGCAGTGATGAGTCACGCTTCTCCATCTGGCAATCTGATGGACGAGTCTGGGTTTGGTGGTTGCCAGGAGAACGATACTTGTCGGACTGCATTGTGCCAAGTGTAAAGTTTGGTGGAGGGGGATTATGGTATGGGGTTGTTTTTCAGCAGCTGGGCTTGGCCCCTTAGTTCCAGTGAAAGGAACTCTGAATGCGTCAGCATAACAAGACATTTTGGACAATTCCATGCTCCCAACTTTGTGGGAACAGTTTGGACTGTGCACCAGTGCACAAAGCAAGGTCCATAAAGACATGGATGACAGAGTCTGGTGTGGATGAACTTGACTGGCCTGCACAGAGTCCTGACCTCAACCCGATAGAACACCTTTGGGATGAATTAGAGCAGAGACTGAGAGTCAGGCCTTCTCGTCCAATATCAGTGTGTGACCTTACAAATGCGCTTCTGGAGGAATGGTCAAAAATTCCCATAAACACACTCCTAAACCTTGTGGACAGCCTTCCCAGAAGAGTTGAAGCTGTTATAGCTGCAGGGTGGACCAACGTCATATTGAACCCAATGGATTAGGAATGGGATGTCACTGAAGTTCATATGTGAGTCAGGGCAAATGAGCGAATACTTTTGGCAATATAGTGTAGCTCAAAGTCTGATAGGTTTCTTTCTGTCCTGTGCTCGCGAGACATCTTTTCACTAAACGAGAAATATTGTTATGATTTCGCTTTAGCTCGTAGCTTTAGGTCATCCGACAGCGGCCTGCCCTGTGCCCCACGTGGCTGTGCACCTACTGTATGTCGACCAAGCCTTCAGCGTTGCTGCCCCAACCCTACACTTGAACTCTCTTCCTTCTGACATTTGCAGTGTTGCCTCCCTGGATATCTTCAAAAACACGATCTGAAGGCCTTCAGTTCTACCTAATTATTTACTTTTGTGCTGTACCCTTCCTCCCTCCAGTTGAACTTAGTTCTTAATAACTTGTTAAACATCCTTGGATTTGTGAAAGGGACTATAGAATACAAATGCTTCCCCCAATAAGTTTTTAGCAGGTGGCCACATCTTACATATTGCACCTTTAAAAGCCAGAAATGTGCGGCCCTGAAATAATGGACATAATGTGCATGTGTGTGATGCTTATTCTGCTCTGATGTTTACATGCCACCTGTGTGTGTGCAAACATCTTCTTTGTGTGTTTGACTTGCCATACTGTGACCATCATTGCTTTAGGTGACTCTGTACAGCTATAACTGGTCTGTGGACCTGAGCGCCTCTCTGAATCGTGAGCTGGTCCGCCTTGTGAAGTGGCAGAATGCGAGGGCTCATGTGGTCCACTGTCTGCTCAACCAGAAGATGGGCCTCTTCCATCACTACTGCTTCTCTGATGCGCCCATCCATGAAATGGACTCCAAGCAGGTAATGACACAGACATACTCTAAAAAAAAAAAATGGCCAAGCTGTTGTCACATCAACTACACAACGCTGCATCATTCTTTGACATACAGAACTCAGAAATTGCTCCAGTTTCTAAAATGGACAAATTTAAAGTTTTTGAAGCATTGTAATACATCACGAATACCGACAGACCTGATCAAGACTTTTAGAATGAAATAAAGAGCTTTCGTGCCTCTAAACGTGCTGACACACTTATAATAACTTATAATACTTATAATAATAATCACTAAAAAGCATCTGTAATGCCTCCCAGTCAGTGTGTCTGTATATAAAATGGCGTTGGGAGCTGCTGAGTAGAGTGGGCTGATAGTTCAGGTGTTATCAGCCTGTCATGATGGCATCTGGAGTCATGCTTTTACACAAGGTAGCAGGTCCTGGGGCACAGTACATACAGCTGTTGTATCCTGGGGAGGAATCCCACTAACAAGTGATGATGTCACTATCCGTACACAAGAAGCACATGTCTACGAGTGTACGGGTAGCGACATCATCACTTGTTAATGCCAAATGCTGAAAGCACATCTGTGGTCTACAGTGACCATAATTCTCTCTGTGTATGACCTAAGTATAGTATCTCTTTTTCTGGGGTTTAAAAGAAATAAGTAGCTACTACAGGAGTCATTCAAGTCAGTCTTCTCCAAACTTAAAGCGTGCTGTGTCACTGGTATTGGCACCCTTTGCTATAAATCAGTATGGAAACACACTGTGACTCACCTTTTGTAAATCACAAATGAGAATCACCTGTGATAAATTGTCTGTGCTCATGTGACATGAATTAACAAATGAATGATGATTTCCGTGTTTTAAAGCAGCACTGCAGAACATTTCCGCTTTAGCGGCCACCAATGATCTTTCAGGTGCATGTATAGCAGCAAGGTACAGCAGAACTACAATATTTTTGCACGTTCATGAATTTTACCATAAGTTGCCTTCAGTTAGCGCAGATTAAAAACATGAAACATGCTTGTGTACGTCTCCACGGAGTCAATTCTAACATACTTTTTGCCCGGCGGAGTGGCGCTGCGTTTACATCGGGTTGGGTTTAATGTACGGAGCCCCCCCCCCCCCGTGACATGGATGAAAAAGATATGTGCGTTCTAAAGAACAAGAGCTTATAAAGTACATGGAAAGGAACAGTAACCAAGTATTATGTTTATCTGGTTATATATAAATACTGTATATATATATATATATATATATATAATTTGCTCCACACCTCCACATAAACGGAGCTGGAGGTGGTTATGTTGCGTCCACCATGTTCGCTGACTGCAGGACTTAATGACCAGGAGTAAATGACCAAGCTTCACGGCGCCATGAATATCTCCTGCAATCTGAGAAACTCACCGGCAAATTTACCGCTGGTAGCATTTCGTGACAAAACAACGTCTGCCAAGTTACACAAAGATGCAGTGCTACTGAACAATGATCCCACCGACTGAAACCACGTGTTGAACGGGGGAAAACCCAACGAAAACATAACTTACCTCTCCAGAAGTAACTTTGCAAGCTCGGCGTCCGTCTTGCAATTTCAGTCTCCCGATGCTCTGGCCACCGAGCAAAATGGGCTCCAATATTTAGTCTTGTTTGGTTCCTTGTATCGTCCGACTGCCTCATTTTGGCCCTTGAATCCGGAGAAAGAGTCCTCTTTACACGCTTCGCGGATGCCATGGCTGCTACTACCACAGACTGGACCACATGCAAAACACCGCCTTCTTTCGCTGGAAGCCAGATCTTGCGTAGTGCTGTAAAGTAGTTTGCACTTCTCGCAGCATCTCACAATACGTGTACCTGTCACGGTAGCGAAAGTTACATAGTCACTAAACAGAGCAGGGAGGTGCTGGCGGGGGGAGACCATTCTCTCTGTTCCAGCACAGAGCTCCACTGAACAGAGTTTGGAGAGTATATTTGAAGGCTCAAAAGTTCTGCGGTGTTGCTTTAAAAAGCCACTTGTTATCCCCTGTTCCTTTGTCACAATGGTAAAGACAAAGGAGCTGTTGGAGGACATCAGAAGTGCGATAATTTGCAAATGTAAGACCTCCAAAGGGTAGAAGGCCATCTCCAAAGACCTGTTTCAACAGTGCGTAATGTGATTGAGAAGTTTCACAAGCATGGAACTGTCAAGAACCTCCCTGGATGTGGGGGGAAGAGAAAAAGTTGATGACAGAAGTCTTCGAAGGTTGGTGCGAATGGTGGAAAAAACACAATGTCAGAAATCCAAAGACACTGTCAAATCACTGTGAAAAACGTTGATGCTGGAGATTACCTGGATACTCATGTTTTTTTGGCTGAAAAGCCTCTGCCAGAGACCTCCGTCTCTGTGTCGGGGGTCTCCCCCTTCCTCCTCCTTCCTCAAACTTTTCTGCCGCTCGCAGTTCTCTCGAGCGTGAACTGCTTTCATGTGTTTGAATAAACTGGTGGTGTTACCACAGTGGCGAATGTTTTTTTTTTTTTGCACACATCAAATGTGGTAGTGTCCCTGTCAGCTCTAGTGAATTTCTTCTCTTTCTCAACGCCAATCACAGGTTTCTCAGTGTTCTGACTCTCCGCTCTTGGGTAGAGCAGAGAGAGAGAGAGAGACACCGCGCTGCACCCTACCGCCCGGTCCCAGGACCTGTTATTCGTTTTTAATAAAGCAAGTTAAAATACTGGAGATTTACAGGAAAACACTAATATAGGAGGACAGCGGGGGGGAAATGCGTGACTTTCCAGGCTAAAACGGGATACTTGGCAGGTCTTACAAAACAAAAGGGGACTTTGGGCATCAAGGGGCAAAGGAGCAGGTGCTCCAGCACCCTTAGTCATGATTATCTCCCTTGGATTGTTGGCTTAGTAAAAATAGAAATATAATAGATTTGATTTAAAAAAAATAAAAATAAGCAACTTTTTTTTGGTATTGAGCTTCAACAACCTGTAAAATACTCACATATTTTTATCTTAGACTACTTATCATCTTAGATACAGCTCTTGTGCCTACAGTATTTTTGTCGAAGACGACTTGAAACTAACGATTGAGACCATAAACTAATGTTTACAATATTTACTGAGGTAATAAATCAAATGATCAATAGGGTCATTTTCCCAGATAGTTCTTTACATTCATACTTTCAGTAATTTGCAACCAGAGGAGTCACCCTCTACTGGCTATCTGTAGGTTAAAGGCACTTCCTCATTGGCTTCGTGTTTCAAAAAGAGGTCGTCCATTGGAGCTACAGAGTCAAATGATAACTCCATTCATCAGTCAGTCTGTAACTAGCCTGACGGTGGAGGTCTGCAGCCAGACACTCCTGTAGCTCAGTGTCATGCTAAGTCAGAGTACATTTTAGCAGTCAAATGCAAGGGATTTAAGTCCTTCTTATAACTGTACGCCACTCAAATATTCAGTTTCACTGGGAAATTTGTCACAGTACTGACACCAGAGTCAAACTTCTGATTCACAGGAACATTAAGGTTATGAAAGTTTAACATTTGTATTCACCAAATAAAAAAAAAAAAAAAACACACACACACGCATAGAAATGTGTGTTTTTTGTTTTTTGTTTTTTATTTTTGGAACAGAACCCAGAAGTCCAGGTTTCACTTGGGTCCCTATGGTGCATCTGTGATCACACAAAATTATTGAAAAAAAAATCACAAAAATTTATTAAAAATGATTAATAAAGATTTATTAGTAAGTTGAACTGAATGTTTGAATTAACTCTTTGAGTGCCAGCCGTTTTTTAAAATTGAAAGTGCCTTGTGCCAGTGTTTTTGCCCATTTTTCAGTCATATTTCAAAACCCACAGAATATTTTGTACTATGTCTCTGAAAGAAGCTCAGATGAAAGAAGAGTCACGCTATTTAATCATGAAAAAAGAATGTTTCTTTTTACCTTGTTAGGTACCTTGTTTTGTCTGGAGTGGAGGCCACTTTCACCAAAATTGTCACTTTTTTCCAGAATCCGTTTGGTTTGCTCTCTAAACACAATCGTCTCCACTTCCTGCTTTGATCGCTGTGATGCATATTAACTCTTGATGTCCTGGGTACAAATCACAGAAGCCCCAACATTACTCACAGGCTGCGGGCCCCTTTGACGTCATATTACATCAATGACACTCAATCGTTGGATTTTGAATGATGTTGTATTACGTCAATGGCACTCAAAGAGTTAATGTTTACCCAGTTCCAGTTGAAACCTGTGGTCTAGTCAACAGTCAGTATAAATGCTATACTCCTTCCCATTTCCTTGTCCCCTGCAGCTTCAACAGAGGTTGTTGCTGCTGTATTGCTGCGGCTTGTTTTCTGTTTTGAGCATCTCAGCAAAACTGCTGGACCTACTATATTAAATATGGAGCTGCAGATCAAAATGTGACTGATGGACTCAGTGGTACAAACAAAAACAAGATTTCTCAGCCATGTGACTAAGCATTTTTATTCTTTTTGATTCTTATCCCCCTGTATTTCCTATTGATCATATCCTGGAAATAAAGCCCTGTCAAACTGAAACACTTAACTACCTCAGTGCAATTTAGTCCCTGTCAGTTTGCATTTATCCTCTTGGACTATTTATGATCTGCTCTGGCATAGAGAGGTCATAGGGAACTTTTCTGTCTGTAGTTTATACTTTCAGTGACAAAACTGTTTGCAAGGCATATTTAACATCCTGTCTTCTTTCCCACTCCCACTCCTGCTCTCCTCAGGAGTCAGCTGTCATTTCAACCTCACTATTCCCACTGGTGAGTAAGAGGACAGAAAGAAAGACTCCACTTCCAATTTCAAGCCTGCTGATTTTAATTTCCACAGCCACTAGTCAGAAGTTACAAAGTCTGATGCAGTGTAAAAGACCATGGGACCACTTGCATACTGTATATAGGCTACCTGACATTTTGCAATAAGAGCAGTTTCTCCGATTGTGTAGACTTTTTTGGGGGGAAGATTTGGATTCTGACAGTAGCTTAGAGGAAAAAGTTAGATGACTAAATGTTGCCACGTCCACTGTTGCAACAGGCTGAAATAATGTAATCTCCCTTAACTGCTGCGGTGATAAAATAACAATGAATGCTAACTTTGAGTTATAAACAAACTACACCACAGTCACATGACCACGAGTATAAACACCTTTTTTATGGCACGTAATATATTTAAAATTCATGAGTGAGATATTTACTGACATATTTTATATCATAAAATAAAAACTTTCAAGTAGGATAAGTTTCACCATAAACCCTATTTCATCTAATCAAACACCCTTCACAAAAAAAAACATTGACTTTAAGACGATGGAACTAAAATTGCTAAAATGCTAACTCATTTCTGTGTTTTATGACTAATAATTTCTTTAATGGAAAATAAGAATTGTTGTGTTTCTTTGTGTTGCCTCAGAACCACTTACATCTACATATGGAGGTACTTTCCACGGTGCATCAGGATGCCAAATTTCTACTGTAGAAGGACAAACCAAACACCTGCATTTTTCTGTCAGCCACCATAGTTCTCTTACATGTTTGGCACACAGGAGAAGGTGTACTGCATCTTCAATTACCATGTTATACTGTCACAGTCCTTGCAGTTGTGTCAAATAGACATATTTTGTTCTCAGTTTAATTCACAATGAATTACAGCCGTAATGGAAAAAAATTAAAGTTGGAGTCCATGGTTGTAGAGTGCTAGCCAGACAGCTAGCAAGATTTGAAAGTAGCATCTCCTCTAAGCTCCACACTCTCCTCCCCCTCCCATCAGTGCTCTGTCCAAAACCACACCCCCTCAAACTTGAACATCTGACAATAAGGAGAGGAGAGACGATATGCTACATCACCACAGTTGTAAAAAAAAAAAAGCCAATATATCAATGTAGTTTTGTCACCTTTATAACGCAGATAGTGACGACTATGGCTGTGCAATATGGTCAAAATGTCATATCCGAATACCTCTTCAATGCAACCAGTTTACAAGCACAGATAGGCCAGCATGAGTAAGTTAGCACTGAGCTAAAGACCCAAACATACTCGACGGAAAGCTCAAATTTTGTGACGGTCACAGTCTCTGCTCCATACTGTTGTCTCACAAAACGCTGCTCGGCATCTATTTTTCACATCGACCCACTTGTGACTGATTCACAGAAATTTCACAGGAAATGGCTAGCGGCAGAGCTCTCCACTATGGAAGCTTTGAGCTGAACGGACATCCAGATCTGCTCCACTCACAGTCTGCTGGAGTCCGTGAGCACCTTCATAATGCAGACACTGGAGACTATGACTGTGCAATATGATCAAAATGTCATTCCCTATAACTTCTTCAATACAAGCCACACCTATGACCAGCTTACACCCACAGAAAAGCTAACGTTAGCATCGGGCTAATACTAATAGCTACAATTGTAGCTAAGTTAGCAAACATTTCATATTTCATGAAAATAATGACTCCTCCCGAAGCTAAACAAATAATTACCTGTACGGCACGAAAGCAGAAACTTCTACATCACTTTTCAATCCCTTCAGATGTCTCAGTGTCTCCACCGATGTTCACTCTGGTTTGTCCTCTTAGCTTTATCCAGACCCTGTTTTGTCGCAGTCTTTTCTGCCTCCCTCTTTCTTCTCTTTTCCTGTTTAGCAGGGTGAGCCGTCAGAAGTAACACTGGAAGTGGTATTTTTCCCTACAGGACGGATTTTCCTGCTATTTCTGTATTTCTGCAGACTAGCGTGTTGGATATTTCCGGCAACAGTGGGGAGGAGGGAGGGACAGAGGGGGATGTGAGCAGGATGAGACATGATTGGTTCTCCCATCTCGCTCCGAGAGGCAGTTGATTGGTCAGAGTTTTTACAGTCCTGTAGCTGCCACAGAGGCCTGATTCTTTCAGTGCCTTTTCCTGAACACATAATGTACTGATTGCTCAGGGTGGGGAGAAGGACCATTTCACCCAGTATAACAAAAAGTGTTTCTGAAAAGAATCAAGGATTCCAGCTTCAACTTAAACTTATAGAACAACAGAATTCACAACCCAGTCATTGCAGTAATTTGATTTGGAAATGTGCCCCCTAAAAGCACAGTGTCAGCTGATACAATACTGACCAAGTGGTATGTTGAGGCGCACAGACCACTTAAGCATCTTCATGTGTTCTTGTATATGCAGCAGTGCAAAGTGCAAAAGGGAGTGATTCTTATCCCTTAATACATCTGTGTTCAATCAAGTCATTACATAGAAACCCCTTTGGCCAGCATAGTTAGCAGGATGCACACAGTGTGGTAGATGGGTTAATGGGGCCAATAGGTCATTTTGGCCCTAGGGACCCCCTCCAGCAGGTCAGTCTGGACTTGGTGACATTGGCATATGCAATGCCATTGCATTGAAATTAAGAAAGGTTTAGTTTAAAAAAAGCAAAGAAGACACCAAATGCCCTTTTAGCCTTCCCTCTCTGCAGCCAATTACAAAACAAACTCAAAGAACAGAAAGAAGCAAACTTTTCCCTTCCCTTCCGATGGCCCCACTCTTCATCGCTGCATTACTAATGAGGCCGGACAGAAGGCAGAGTCAGAGCAGCAGAAAATTTGCCTGAACAGAACTTCATCTGCCATGGTCCTGATGAGAAGCAGAGGGAGCATCAGTGCACAGTTAGAGCCTCCGGTCTATGGGCATGGTGCTTCCAGCTCTGCCACACAGGGGCATGTATGCCCTGAGCTGCTCCGCTGAGCTAACTTGCCCGAAAGTTCCTCTCAACAGCAAACAGGACACACCAACAGTGCTCTGGACATGGATGTATCAAATTGCAATACCCACTGACAATGGGATCTGTACCATTAAGACATTAAGTATTCAGTGGAATGAAGAAGGTATACATCATTCAACTTGAATATTCACAAAACTTTTTTTTTTTCCTTTTTTTCAATTCAGGTCCTTTGCCTTTTTTTACTCATTATTCTTTTTTCTTTTCTTTCCCATCTGTCTCCTCAAGGATCCTAACCCTTTCCTGAGCCCCTCCATGGAGCCTGATGCATTACTGCGTAGCACAGTTCCTCCTTTGCCCGGTAAAGAGCAGGGTAGACTGGGTAGCTCTGGCCGAAGTCTTGCTCCACTCCACTTCCCCTCTGAGCTGCTTCCTTTTGACGAGGCTCTGAGGGATGTGTGCACCATCCGACCATTGATTGAAGGGGATGTGGTGGCCCGACATGGTGGCCAGCTCTTGGAGATCAAAGTTGCTGAACGACGAGGTTAATACTGATGCCACTGCTAATAATAACAAAATGATAATACAATTTTGTCCCATGAGCCTATCAAACTCTACACAGGACAGGAAGGGTAAAGGCTTTGTCTTTGTGCTGACAGAATTGGAAAAACAAATGAAGATCGAGAACCTGTTTGTGACTTGGCAGCAGAGGTCAGCACAGTCCAACATGCCCATTTCAGTAAGTAGCTGAATATTGTGTCATTTTAAGACTAGATTGCCTATTTGACAGATTGGTCCAAGACTTGGTTAGTCTGTCTGTCCGAACCAGTAGCCATTGATTTATTGTACAGTCACCATATCGTAATTAGAAATTTAAAAGTCATGTTATTGGAAACAATCAGAACCAAACTTCTTCAGCCATCTGTTTTTTTTTGTAGCACAAATGTCACACTGCTGTGTTGAGCATGCACAGGTGAAGTTGAGCATGCAGAGTGGAAATGTCAGTTTGCAATGGTCTCAGTACGAGCAAAAGTAATACTAAGACTGAGTGGTCATTGTTGTACTGCATGTTGAGAATATAATTCTGTGCCCAAAATTTTCCTTTGCGTGCTGACTGAAGGTGGGTGCTACACCTCTGCAGCAATGATGTGGGTCAGCACAATATTAGTCGCTGTTAGTTGGGCACTTTAACATGCACTGAAAGGCTACAGGCTCAGTAGTGTAAACAATGTGCAGAGAAGATCTTATTACAGCACACACAGAGGGAAAACATTCTATGCTCAGGTACACTATATTGCCAAAAGTATTCGCTCACCCATCCAAATAATCAGAATCAGGTGTTCCAATCACGTCCATGGCCACAGGTGTATAAAATCAGGCACCTAGGCATGCAGACTGCTTTTACAAACATTTGAGAAAGAATGGATCGCTCTCAGGAGCTCAGTGAATTCCAGTGTGGAACTATGATAGGATACCACCTGTGCAACAAATCCAGTCATGAAATTTCCTTGCTTCAAAATATTCCACAGTCAACTGTCAGCTGTATTATAAGAACATGGAAGTGTTTGGGAACGACAGCAACTCAACCACGAAGTGGTAGGCCACGTAAACTGACGGAGAGGGGTCAGCAGATACTGAGGCACATAGTGTGAAGAGGTCGCCAACTTTTTGCAGAGTCAATCGCTACAGACCTCCAAACTTCATTCAGATTAGCTCAAGAACAGTGCGCAGAGAGCTTCATGGAATGGGTTTTTTTTCCAGGAGCTGGGCTTGGCCCCTTAGTTGCAGTGAAAGGAACTCTGAATGCTTTAGCTTACCAAAACATTTTGGACAATTACATGCTCCCAAATTTATGGGAACAGTTTGGAGCTGGTCTCTTCCTCTTCCAACATGACTGTGCACCAGTGCAGAAAGCAAGGTCCATAAAGACATGGATGACAGATTCTGGTGTTGATGAACTTGACTGGCCTGCACAGAGTCCTGACCTCAACCCTATAGAACACTTTTGGGATGAATTAGAGTGGAGACTGAGAGCCAGGCCTTCTCGTCCAACATCAGTGTGTGATCTCACAAATACGCTTCTGGAAGAATGGTCAAAAATTCCCATAAACACACTCCTAAACCTTGTGGACAGCCTTCAAAGAAGAGTTGAGGCTGTTACAGCTGCAAAGCGGTGGACCAACATCATATTGAACCCAATGGATCAGGAATGGGATGTCACTTAAGTTCATATGCGAGTCAAGGCAGGTGCGTGTACTTTTGGCAATATAGTGTAAGTGTTACTCCATTATAGCTTTACATAGCAGATAGCTGACATCTCGTTTTTGTTTTTAAATTTATTTCTGAACCTCTTTATGTACTGTTCTTCATGGCACCATATGTGATTATGATATACAGGCTCAAGTAAAATAGTATAGTTATGCATCAGATGTTAGGGTTAGTTCAGAAGGGTCAAACTGAGATTAGATATTGGACGCATCAAGATACATAAATTGAACAGTCTAACAAAAAATTAGATCTGGCAGAATGTAGTGAAAGTAGTCTAATATCAAATTTAGCTAATTTCACTAGACAAAACCTGGGGGAGGTGCGCCCCTGACTACTTGATAGCTTTATGGATTCACAGACATTTAATTCCTGGGGGAAATCATTAGCAGTGTCTTGTTTTAAAGTGACAATTTCAGGGTTAATTAAAAAGGTTTCTGACTCCCACAGTAACAGTATGTTATGAGTCTACATGGTGGCATTAAATTTACAAATTTCACCCACAGAACACTCCAACTCAATCACATCCTTCAAGAGATTTCCTCTGGCAATTGATTTTAGGTGGATTTTTCCTAAAATAATATAATTTCATAAGATTCATGCCACATGATGAACAAAATAGCTATTAGATGTGAATAGACTACATCATAGTCAGGTTTGGATTTGAATGTCAAGCCCTGTGCAGTTAATACTCTAAACTTAGTATCAATCTGCCTGCTGAGTCTGACTATGGTGAGCTCTCCCCCCCCACTCCCCCCGCCACCATCATATCTAACATGGATGTCTCAACAGGGGACAGACTTGGAGACCCTGAAGCAGTCATCCAGACTGGTCCACTACTGTGCCACCCCTCTCCTCTTTGACCCCATCTTCCGCAAGCAGATACAGGAGGAACAGATTGTTCATCCTCCAGTGAAGGTACTTTTGCATTTTGATTCGAAAGAAAGCAACATGAAGAGGTTATCTCTATAGCTAGTGATGTATGTTATCAGTGAATACTCTCAGGTGCATGTGTAACATACCACTAGCAACACTAAATATATTAAAAGTGGAGATAGTTTAGCCTGGTCTGTGTTGCAACACCATTTGTCTTTTTTGGTCCACCGGCACATTCGCAGGTATGCTGATCGATGTGCATTGGAAATAATAATAATAATAATAAAGGGGGGTATTGGGTAAAAAATTACCCAACAAAGTTTTGTTTCGAAATCCGTTGGCTCTCTGTCGACTTGAGTTTCACTCCCTACATATTTTACTGTTTTACTTTGATGATGACCATATTGGATGATAGTACAAAATGTTGTGCTGCTGCTGATTCACATGGTAAGCCAAGAGGGGGTTTTATTCTGATGAAATTGTAAGAAATGCAATGTTTTTGTCACCAAGTTAGCAGAGCTTGATTAGATTAAAAAAATATGTCTAATCCACCACACATACTACATTGTGTTACCAATGGATAAGTTTTAATTATTGCAGAAACAGATGAGGAGATGAATGATTTGTCAGTCTTCACACGAGTCCTCCAGTTCCGCCTCTAACACGGAAGACATAGGCTTGTTCGACTGCATGACCATGTCTCCAATTAAGGTCAGCAGATCTACCCTACTGAGAACCCTGAGAAGAGCTTTTTGACTTTTTTGTTTCTGTTGTCCTTTTGCTGATTCTGTCCTCTCAGCAAGGACAGGCACCAGTGACTTCTGCAATGAAGACTTTGGACTTTTTTTTGGACTTAAGTTTCCCTATGCACCAGATTTCCTTGAGAAAACTTGTCTTTTTACTGCTTCAGGGTCTGATAGTCTGCCTTGCACAGTCTTGGTTTTGGTTCTACCCTCTAATGGGCCCAGCAATATGGTGTGGGCCTCCAGAAGCATGGAGGAGTCACTGCTGTCGGGCTTTCCACCTCATGCCAGATATCAGTTTGCAGGTCAAAAAGTGACAGCGAAGCCGGATCTGGGTCTGTCTGCAGCATGCTGGACACTGCCAGAGGTGTAGGTGGAGTCTGAGCTGAAGGAGTTTCTGGCAAACCTGCATGTTTTTATCCGATTTCACCAAAATCGGTGAAAGAAGCATTAAAAATAATCATGTACAAATAGCGAATTAGGTCTGAATACTTGAAAGAGTATTGTTTGTTCAAGTGATGTCCACTGTCCTGTGTGCCAGAAACGCCATCGCTCCAGCGACTCCACAGCGTCAGGTCGTGACCGAAGCTACAGTACCGACTCAGCTGACATGCTGCCCAGCCGTTTGAAGGAAGAACCCTGGCTGCTTGAAATTTCTAGCACCTTCCTCCAGCAGTACGTCCAGTACCTACAGAGCATGGGCTTTATTCTCGTCCAGGTCCGACCTCAGTCTCCAGCACGCAGGTCTGTTTTTATAAAGTAGTTGAGTGTCTTCTTGGGAGTTTTTTCCAATCTGTGTTTGCATCTCTGAGAGGTTGTTTCCTCGATCAAAGTAGGCTTGAATGCATGTGAAACCGTCATGCAGTACATAATGGTCCAAAAGTAAAAGCAGGTCATGCATTGCACATGAAATCCTGATGGCGGTAGATGGAATTTAACTCAGCTAAGCTTTTGTTTTGCCTTTTGATGTACAGTATGTGAACCATCAGACCATTCCATCGGTGAATGTGATGGTATGCAGTATTGCAGTGTTTTTGCATCACTCCATTTCTGCCTCTCTGTTGTTCTCCCAGTCTCCCCACTTCCTTCATTGTGAGCCGCATCTAACTATTAGTCATCATATGTGTTTTGATCGTTGTCTGACCGCTGACCTCCCACTGCTGCCCCACGGTTGATGTAACCATCAGATGCTGGGCGGATGCCAGTCCTGTCTGGCTGTCACTTTCTAGGCTCAGACCATGTGACTCTCTCGGAATTATGTCTTAGAGGTTGGCTATCCCTTGGACCCAGACTTCTCTGATTTAGACCTCCCCCCAATCTCTTACAGCATCGCTCGGGCTCGTGCTGCCATGCTCAGTTCCATGTCATCGGAGGGAAGAATGTCTTTTTCTTACGTAAAACAGAAGAGCGAGGACAGCCCTAAGGTTAGTATTCACTTCAGAGAAGCAGAAATCTTTTACTTATACTCACACACACTTGGGGATTGAGCCATGCTGCTATTACTGTAGTTAGTGTCTCAATAGTCCATGCATACAAAGACACTTCTCCCTTTGTTCCTTTTTCATCATTTCATTTATTCTCTTCTACGCATGTACTGCATTCAGTTTATCAATATATAAATAATTTAAGGAGCTGGAATTAATAGTACTACTAGTAGCAGTTAAGTTAAACACTTACTACATACACAATCTAAATCATTAACCTATGGCATTGGAAACTTGTTTTTAATGAGAAAGTGGAGGATGATGATAACTACTTCGACAGTGAGTTTGAAGGCAATTTCATTCCACTTCTTCAAGCAAAGCACCTCATTTACTCGTTTGGATAAAGACATAACATTGACATCTCCAGGAGGAGAGAGAATCAGTCTCAATGCATAAGCTGTGAATTTCATCACTCCCCCTGCAGTTAAAGATGACTTGTGAATCAATTGTTGTATTGATGTAAAAGAGCACAGTATTTTAAGAAAAAATGTGATAAATTAAGAATCTGACTCTATGTTACTTGAACATTGTTCACTGCTTATATTTTCATGTATTTTTCTCACTTAACCAGATTCAAGCTTCCAAAAAATACAGATAGAATGTGTGCAATAATTAAAAAAAAACTGCAGTGCTCTCTAGCTGCTGGGCGTTCAGAAAACATGGTACATTTTTTTGGCAGGTCGTGGGAACCTTTTCATTGCTACTCACATCTGTGAGAGGTTGCTTGGATTAGAAATTTGCTATCCTTTTGTGGCACACAAATTCAACAACACACAAAGAGGTTTTGGGGTCAAGAGTACGTAGGTCAATAGAGAGTCAGACTACTTTGTAATGATGTAGTCTCTGAAACAACTCAGAACTGCTTGATTACCAACATACTTCAAAATTTCATAAACTTTTCAAACACCTACATTAACCAAACAAATTTTATTGTTTTGTAAAACCAACTTTGCAGACTACTGCATCTGCCACCACTGCATATCACCTCCAGAGGGCGCTACCAGGAGGAATTGTGTTGATGGAGCTGGCTTTTCAGGTGAGAGTAGGATCCACACAGGTATAAATCTGTTGGTTCCTTTTGAGTGTTTTAGCATTTTGTTACAATTTGTTAGAATGTTTTATTGTCGTGTTCTTTGGCAGTATAAGAGACAGCATGTTTTTCTGGCTGTTCTGACCCACGGTCCTCTGCACTGCAGAAGATAATGTAACACAGACTCAACTGACTGATCGTAGCATTCTGCATGGTAAATCATTGATAGATATCACACATATTGGATATATGAGGAAAGGGTCAAAGTTCAAGGCACAATATTTTGGTGAAAAATTGTGTCCCAGTTTCATGTGTATGGTTTGCAACAGTACATATTTTGTAAGTCAGATGCAATAGTACTAAATGTGTAAAGAAAAAGTGTGCAATTGGGAATGCACCAAAAGATCCTACAAGCCATGCATGCTGGCAGCTGTGTGAGCTTTTGCACACTATTATGTTCCATTAGTTCTGTATGCAATGTTTATTGAAGAGGGCCTGAAGGCCAAAACATCATCTGAAAAAAAGACAAACGCAAATGGAGCAGGATGAGATAGGATGGGTGGGGAAGGGTAGAGACATGCAGTGCCATTGGAAATCAAGAGTGTGAGCTGCTGCATTATTCCCAACAACCAATATCGCAGAATAAAAGGACAAAAGACAAAAAAACAAATAATAATAAACCAAAAAATAAATAAATAAATAATTACAGTTAAGGCACAGATAAAAGAGGAATGTATAGACAGCATGAGTTTAGTGTGAAGCCATGTTATCCTGACTTGTAGTCCATATCATCGGTCAAGCTCCAAAAACATTACATCCTACACTTACTTATACCCATACTGTAACTTGCTAGCATCTTTTATCAGACTCGTCCAGATGTCTTGTTAACTATTGATAGTTTCTCAGGCTGAACAGACATAACTTCACAAAGCTCCTGTAGAGCCGTCGAAGATATACTGTAATACAACTGATTTCTTGAGATGGGACAAGTGTCCCAGTTTAGTTTTAACGGAAGATACTAATGGGACCAGTAATGTGTGGTTACATTTCCATGTTGTCCTCGTACAGTAAATTTACAGTATGTGTTGCTTTACCTACTTTATCTCCAGACAAACATCACGATAAGTTTCCTGGCTTTTCTTTTTGATACTGTAGTGAAAAAAGAAAACAAAAATCCAGACAAACCCACTGAGACATAATGTTGTGCTTGTGTGGATGGACTTCCAAATCTGAATTCCTGTTTAAGGCCATTTCAAAGGTCTAAAAATATAATTGTGTCTCTCTGAAACCTGCAGCTACCTAAATGAACAGTAAAGTAAATTTGCTTGTTCTCCATGTGCCTTGTCTTTCTGCCAGGGGTGTTACTTCTGTGTGAAGCAGTATGCACTGGAGTGTTCCCGCATTCCCATGGGTCAGACAGTCAACTCCCAGGTAAATGACGAAATCTGTAGTGCCGTGTGGATGCACAAAATGGAACTTTGCCATTTATTGTTCTGTGAGGTTTTGTAAGATTGAAAGCATGAAAGAGAAAGCAAGAGTAACAGAACACAAGATGATTTTATTTATTCAGTTTCATGTGAGGGCAGTTATACAAACCTCTTTGTGTACCGGTGGTTTAGCAGTAGGATCCAGGGACTCCTGGGGGAAGGTTGTGGGTCCTGAATTACATTACAGTGGGCTACTGATTGGGCTTTCAGGGATACCAGCTGGGCTTCCTGGAATGATGTCCCAGGAGACAGTATGTTTGCTTAGATGTTCAAGAGGTCTTTTTAGGGATCTCCATTGCCTCTCCTGAAACATTTAGTTCATTTATTTTAATTTTACTGTATTTGACATAAATATATTTAAAATTGACTACCCACTTATGTAACTCACTGTGATCTTGTCATGCAAAGTGTAGATATTTCTATTACTAAAAGACACTTAAACTCTAGGATAACTGAAGAAATTAATGCCATGTCTTGGGGCATAACGTGTCTTACCTGGAGGTGATGCAAGAATGTGGTCATTGCTGTACTTTTGTCTATGATTTCACTGCTGTGGGATTTCTTCCTGTCTCTACTATACATCTTTGGTACCTTTTCTGAAATTACAGGTCAGGCAAACAGTATGGTTAATAGTGTGTGACATTCCATTCCAGGGGTTATCTCTTGATGAATTTTGTATAGCTGCTCGTCTTTGCTTTGTGTGTTCATCCATAGCAGAGCTCATAAAAGGTACAAGTATCAAAGGGTAAAACTGTATATATTTTTATTGTTGACAAATGCTGTGAAAAGACTAAAACCAACAAGCTCTCAATACTTTGTCGCTTCCCTGTATAAGGCTCTCCATCTTGAACAGTGCATTTGTTACCTCTGCCAAGAAGGTTATGTTTTTATCGCCACCAATAAGGTTATGTTTTCACCAGGGTTTGTCGATTTGCTTGTTTGTTTGTCGGTTTGCAAAATAACTCAAAAAGTTATGGACTTTTTGAAGAAAGTTTCAGGATTGGTCAGAAGTGGCCTAACTTAAAACTGATTAATTTTTGTTGGTGATCGGATCAGATTCATGGTCATCAAGGTCAAATGAAAGGTCACACCATAGTAATAACTCAAAAAGTTATGGATGGTCAGAAGTGGCCTAAGATGGTGTTGGTAAATGGTGTTGCATTTGTATAGAGCTTTTCCAGTCAAAGTCCAGTCAAAGCTCAAAACGCTTTGAAAGGTAATTTTTGTTGGTGATCGGATCAGATTCAAGGTCATCAAGGTCAAATGAAAAGTCACGCCATAGTAATAACTAAAAAAGTTATGGATGGTCAGAAGTGGCCTAACATGGTGTTGCATTTGTATAGTGCTTTTCCAGTTTACCGACAGCTCAAAGCGCTACCCATTCCCATTCACCCATTCACACACATTCATGATGCCATGCAAGGCGCCAATCAGGGTTCAGTATCTTGTTCAAGTATCTTGCTTAATGCACCTTGGGTGGTGCGGGATTTGAACCACTGATCTTCCGATCACTAAACGACCCGCTGTACCACTGCACCACAGCCGCCCCATAATATAAAAATGATCAATTTTTGGTGGTGATCGATTCCGATTCAAGGTCACGCATGGGAGTATGGGAGACTTTGCATATGAGACTTTGCATATTTCTGAATGCTCCAGGGTGCACAATTTTCAGGCAATAATTATATACCTAATTTGGTATATAAACTAATTATGAATCTAGAAGTCAACAATTCAGTTTGGTCAAGATTAGTAAAAGGTCAAGGTCACCAAGGTCAAATGTGCATTTTTAACCATAACTTCATGTTGAAAGAAGCTAGAGCAATGCAACTGGTCTCAGAATATCCGGAAAAGAATTCCCAAATTGTATTTGTAAAATTTTACTGGTATTTTTAAAATTCAAATCTGACATCTGAAATCTTGTGGGCTGGAGGTCTGCACTCTCTGAGTGTTTTTCTAGTTGATGATTGTTTTCACCATCTTTTGGGCCTTACTTTAGTCATGCACTGAATGTCATAGATTTAAAAAATCTTTGGCATAGTGCAAAAAAAAAATCTGACATCAACTGAGTTTCAGTTTGGCCTGCCATCAATTTACTCATGTAATTAGTGTTAAATGATAATAACAGCTGATATCACTCACTGCCAATGACATTTCTCATTTTTACCGATGAGAGCAAAGGATAGTATCTAATAACAGAGAACATAAACATATGTTGTTTGAACAAATGACAGCTGCACCATTTTTCGAAATGGCAGCTGAGCTATTAGAATCCTGGCACCATCTGCCAGTCTTGCATTGCATTTCATTTCACTGGTGTAACACCATATTCAATTTAGCATGGTATTTTCTGTTTTATTTTCTGTTTTTGCCTCTCATCATAGAGGAATATTGCTTTACAACACAACCATAATGCAAGTAAAATGACAATAAAACTGTTTACAAGTATTGAGAGTTGAATATAATATGCTTTCATTTGGAAGTACATCATCTTTATATAGTTTTAGTATTTCCCTCACATTCATATGTTCATTCATTGACACAAGTGGTATTTTTTTGTTTTCGGTTCAAACTCTTGCAAAACACAATGGCCTGTGAAGACAAAACCCTGATGCTTTGGATTGAAGTGATTCTTCATGTGAAAAGGAAATAACTTTGCCTCAGTACTTTCACTTAGAGGTGTTATTCACACTATGTCACTTTTCAGACTTCATTGGGGTCTCAAATCTGTACTGTTCTGTGCTCAGATTTCTTAAAGATGTATTGCTTGAAGAAAGATAGTTTTTCAAAAAAACATGCCTGCTTCAGAAGGCAGAGTGTATTAAAGGTACATGAATCTAAACATGTATTTGCAACTGTATAGGTTGAATTATTTCACACGCAACACAACATCCTCCATGCTGCCTTACCTCTAGCCGCAAACAAGTCCTTGCTGGTGGCGTACCAGCAAGCTACCACAAAGCAGTAGTGTTGCTGTGGTTACAGTAGCCTTCATACCATTATGTCTATACTTCACACAATGAACATGTTTTGAACTTGCATGACACATTTGGATTGTCCAGCGGCCATGCTGACATTGAGTTGTGTTTTACACGGCATATCTAAACCACAACCGGAGTAACGTTAAAGTTAGTGTAGCAACAGAGCTAACTAAGTAGATACATGTTAAAATTACGATATAAACAACAGGATTATATTGTACGGTAGACATTTTCATACCGCACTACGCAGTGGCGGCTGCTGGTCTTTCAAGGAGGGGAAGCTCATTGTCGGCTTACATCATAAAATTCGATAAAACAATCTAAAGAAACAATATTAAACTCGAACAAGGAAGCGCTGAAATTATGTTAAACTGAAACAAGGTAATACTATAAGTGTGTTTTATTTACAGTGTAAGAAATGAAAAAGTAATTTCGCCAGGCAAATACCAACAAATGGTTTGCAGTTTGTCTTTGGACTTCACTTGAAAAATCCACAGTGAGACTGAGCTGAGCTGTCAAGTGACAGTGTATATCTCAAAATACCTGTCAATCAAATGGGATTCAGCCTTTCGACTGATCCTCCAATCATCATGCGGAAGCTCAGCATCCAGGCCAGCCGAGGCCCACCCACAGCTCCATTCACCCCCAGAGACGCTGAGGACAAAAATCGTGGCATTTATCCAATGAAAAAAACTGTTCCATTGAGTCCCATTGAAGTGCATGGACGCTCAGCTTCAATGGGCAAATGCATTGAAAACAGCGATACAGGAATGTATGAGAAGTTAACAACTCAGTTGATTTGTGATAAGTAGCTGATTCTGAACGAAATTGTTTGGAGATGAATGTGTTCTAACGCATTTGTAGTCAATGAAATGTTAACACAGCTGTCCATATTTGACCATTTAATTTTGTACATTATAGGTGAAGCTGAGCGTCCCTCGCAGTCTTAGAGAAATCGCCTCTGACACTATGATATATATCATAATATCGCAAAGCACAGTGGACAAACCTTTTTTCTGCTTGGGACGGAGTCAATAAATTTATTTGCTCCCATTATTGCAGCAAGCACAACTGACTCAACAGAGGGCTTTTTATGTTTTGTTAACGTATTGTCTACTGGTTTATTGGATTTTGACTGACTTGTGCTAACAATGTTTGCTACTGCCTAAAGCCTTGTTCACACTACATGAATGTCAGAGTCATAGACTCTGTGCTGTTCACACTATGGGACTCTCTGCTCTTAGATGGAGTTTAAGTGGTGATAGTGGAAGACAGGATACATTTATTCCAGCGAGTGTGTTTCAAGATGTCTTGAAATAGTCTAAAAATAGATTTGAAATCGATTAACACGGGCCCAATGTGTCAGATGAATTGTAATAATAATACAAATTATTTGAAGATTATTGAACTGTGTTTAGAGGGGGATTTATTATTGCAATGTTTGTCTGTTGTCCATGTGAGAGCACAGTTGAAGTGGGTATTGTACCAGTGCCTGCGCTATAAGTCAGTATGACTGGTATAGCCCAATATCACAAATTATGAAATTTGCCTCAGAGGGCTTTAGAATCTGTACAGGATATGACACCCTCTGTCCTTTACAAACTCCCCCCAAAAAAATTAACGGGGAAAAATAAACCTCAGGAAGAGCAACAGAGGAGGGATCATCCCTCTTCCAAGATCGACAGATGTGCAATAGATGTCATTTGTACAGAGTAACAACAATGCAAAACCACAGATATAACAATAGTTTATAACAACAGTTATTACATATGAAATTGTAAGGGGAGAATGTGTTGTGTCTAAGGGGATGAAGAGCAGCATTGTCTTCCCCACCATGCCAAACGGATTGAGTATGGCAGCATATCCTCCTATTCATCATCTTAACCAGATAGAGCCTGGCAGGACGTCCCCCTCTCAACCACACCAAATAGATGAAGCCTGGGTAGCACATCCTCCTCTCCACCACACCAACTGGATGAAGCCTGGGCAGCACGTCCTCCTCTCCACCACACCAATCAGATGAAGCCTCCTCTCCACCATGCCAAACAGGAGAGGCCTCATCAAGATGTCCTCGTCACCACCACATCACGCAATACCAAATGATGAAGCCTGGTCTGCCCAACCACCAGTTTACCTGGTGGTTGGGCAGGACAAGTTGGTGAAGTTACATAACGAATGCCGTGAGGCTATGATTAACGGCGTTCCTGTGGCGGCGCCACGTCTTTCAATTTTTCGCCAAGAAATTATGTTTGGCTTTAAGATGGCTTTAATAAAGTCGTACCATCATGAAATTTGACACACAGGTCAAGGGTAGCGACCTGTAACATTTGATGGGGGCCATGCTGGTGGGCGGGGCAAAATGGCCTCATAGCGCCCCCTTGAAATCTTCAAAAACCCCTCTCCATAGGAGTTTTTGTGGAGTTGGAACATGAAAATCGGTACACATGGGCAAGTAGACCAGACACACAATTCACCAATTCTCTATTCCAAACAGGAAGTCGGCCATTTTGTTTCCACACATCATTTTGGTGCCTCCAAATACCTTTCGCTTTGTGATGGCTTTAATAAACTCGTATCATCATGAAAGTTGATACACAGGTCAAGCATGACGACCTCTAACATCTGATGGGGGCCAACCCAGTTGGCAGTACAAGGTGGCTCCATAGCGCCCCCTACAATCTTCAAAATTTCCCATAGGGAATGTCGATGACTTTGTCGTACCTGAACAAAAATCGGTACAGATATTAAGCATAACCAGTTGAACAAAATTGTCTATTACCAGGAAGCTGAAATTTGAACAGGAAGTCGGCCATTTTGAATTTTGGATTTTCTGATGAAAACGAACTCGTCCTAGGGATTTCGTCCGATCAACTTGAAATTTGGTACAGATCATCTCCAGACCTAGCCGAGCAAAAGTTATGCTCTGCACGTAATTCGGTCAAAGGGGCGTGGCTGCTAGGGCTCGAGAAACTTTGGCGAATTAGATGTCTAAATTCAAACGACTCTCACGTTCACATACTCTATCTGAGCAGCTTCAAATTTTCTGAGCATGACGGGGACTCAGCCCTGAATGTGCTAATATATTAATGTCATGCCTTACTCATGGCGCCCCCCCAATGGTAATAAGAAAGGACCCGTTTTTAATTTTTACATTTACTGATACCGCATAGTAGACCCCATCATCTTCATTCCACTTCCGAAACATAAAGAACAAGTCGGTGAAGCTACATTCCGAACGGCGTGAAGCTACGACTAACGGCGCCCGTATGGTGACGCTGCGATTTTTTGATCACTCGCTATGAAAATACGTTTGCCTTTTTGACGGCTTTGATAAAGTTGTGTCATCATGAAACTTGACACACAGGTCAAGGCTGACCTCCGCTGCAATCTGATGCGGGCCATGCCAGTGGGCGGGGCAAAATGGCTCCATAGCGCCCCCTTGAAATCTTCAAAATCCCCTCCCCATAGGAGTTTTTATGGAGTTGGAACATGAAAATCGGTACACGTGCAAGTTGACCAGAGGCACAAAAAAGTCTCTGGTACAAATTCTCTATTCCAAACAGGAAGTCGGCCATTTTGTTTCCACTCATCATTTTGGTGCCTCCAAATACCTTTGGCCTTTTGATGGCTTTAATAAACTTGTATCATCATGAAACTTGATACATAGGTTGAGGGTGGCGACCTATAACATTTGATGCAGGCCACGCCGACAGGCGGGGCAAAATGACTCCATAGCACCCCCTAAATTGTTGAAAAATTCCCATAGGGAATGTTGATGACTTTGTTGTACCTGAACGAAAATCGGTAGAGATGTTAAACATACCCACAGGAACAAAATTGTCTCTTGGTGTCATCTTGGTGTGATTTCCACATTGAACCATTGAATGGCTGTAACTCCTTTGTGTATTGGCCAAATTGCTTGACGTTTATTGCCCCCTGCTCGCACCGCCGTCCCCATCTGATACGCGACCGCGATATACTGCGAGGGCCCTACATAACTGCTTGCGGTTTTTTAGTTATTCAGTTGATACTGTAGTTACACCTAATCATGATTCCACTCTCACCATCTTCACACAGCTGCTATTTTTTTTTTAAGTATACCACTATTTTGATCTATTAAAGTGGTGGAACAGTTATCCTATCTCTGTCCAAGAACAGAGAAATTCTTAGTCGACTAACCCTTTGTGGCATATATCCTTAAATTGTTTCACAAAATTGACGCATACACATACAGGTGTTACAGTATACAGTGGTTAGTATTATCAGTAGCTTTATCCTTTGCTTGCCGCAGCACAAAAGGTGGCATGGCACCACAGCTTAATGAATATAGCAGAATGTATGTAAATAATGTACACTGTCTCATTGGTGGTTTACACATTACTCATTAGCACTGACTAGTGGTTTTCGTTCAGCTTCTCAGCTAGTTGAATGGCTTAGTGAAATCAAATCCATAACAGACATTTGTTGACCGTTGTTGACAGCACTGTGTGGGTGTTGGTGTGGGCGTGTGTGTGAGTGTATGTAATGTGTGTCTCTATTTGCATTTGTAACATGGAAAAGGTTTGATGAACCATGTTCTTTTTTTATTCTTGTAGTATCTCATCAGTCGTCCTTTCCATCCACCTGTCTGTGTGTCTGTGTGTCAGCCTAGTCCCACTTCATGTCATCTCTTCATCAGGGCAGCCTCCTCACCAAACCTCGTTGCAAGCCGTTTCCTGATGCCACCCCAGTATCTGACTGCGCGGTATGTCCCAGCCATTCTCAGTGGAGGGGTGTCTCACTACAATCAGGCTTCACCCCTCCCCGCCGCTCTGCTTGCTACCATCAGCCCTGGTCTCTTCCTTTCTTAATCTGCATCTGTGTTCTTTTCTTTGGGATTGAATGGGTTTCAGTGGTCAATGTAATGTTCTTTCATACCTGTGGGAGCTTCAGTTGCTATAACATACAGCTCAACTGTAAATCAAGTACTGGGTTTAGCTAGATGAAGACTGCTTTTCCTCGAACAACTGTCAGGTATTAAAATATGCTCTTTTTTGAGGTTCAGGCCTGTGTCAAGCTCCCCTTTGATTTCCTTTTCCTTCTTGATTTTCAAAAGGCTGTCCATCTCAGTGCTTGTGCTTTGGGTGTCTTGGGTATCTCAGCCTGTATCCTTCCAACCACTCTTGTCCCCTTGCCCTTTCTCTGATGATGTTATTATACTTCCTCTTGCCAGGAGATTGACTGGATAAAGCTTTCTTCCAAGCCTTCTTCCACTATCAGTTCTAGTATCTTTCTGGTTTTAAAGGCTCAATCATTAAATAACACGTTGCTGAAAACTTCTGCCGCTCTGGGTTTCATGGAACTAAATTGAATCAAATCAAACAGATTGATTTGTGTCAATGACAACATCTTTGAAGGAATGTAACAGGTGGTGGACTTGTTTGAAAACAACTTCCCTCTTTCTTTTCTTCAGCAGTCTTCTTTAAAGAGTCTGAGTTGTAATACTGAGTGTCCTAATCGCAAAATGGTCCTTAGTATCAGTATTATTTATATTAGTGTGTATGTAAGCATAGTCAGTGATTGTATGTGATGAAAAGAACAAATGCTAGAATGGTAGCAATGTAGGGAGAGCTACATTCCATAATTAAAATATGTATACACTCTTGTACAGCGTATATGTGATGAAACACATAGGCTAACGGGTTTGCTTTATAGTATGTTTACAGAAAACTAAAGACAATCCACTGCCACATTAAAAATAAAAAAAAAAAATATCTAAGAAAGGTTTGTAAGATCACTGTACTAACTACTTGTGCATGTAAAATGCTTACATTCCAACAAAATTGCATATTGTTTGTATCAATGCATATTTAATTATCTTTGTTTTTCCAGGACAGACAACGCAAGTGTCCTGTTGCAAGGTCAGGTTTCATCAAGAACCCAAATGCACGACTCGAGTCATGAATCTTCCAAAGAAACAGTCTTTATTATGAGTCAGTCAGGTGGGCAAACAGGAGCATGGGAATCCAAAGACGGGAGAGCAGGCAGGTGGACAAACAGGAACACGGAAATCTAAAGACGAGTACACGCCTCACGCTAAATAAATCGGCTATAAAACTTACAAAAGGAAAATCACTCTGTGACAGAGGCTATGAAAATTGAAAAGTATGCTGTAAAAAGGCTACATAAATTACAACTGAAAGTTACCATAACAAGAGGCTACATAAATTACAACCCCCAATTTCAATAAATTTGGGACGTTGTGTAATAATAATAGTAAACTTTATTTGTATAGCACTTTTCAAAACAAAGTTTTAAAGTGCTGTACAGTACAGAATATACACAAATAAAACATAATTTCAAAACATATGGAGTAAGACCTTATCTGCTTTACAAAATAGAATAAAAACAGAATCAACGAAAACCATAAAAACATGATAAAAACAGCATAAAACCTGATAAATGAGGGTGTATAATATAAACTAATGAAGTAAAAGTACAAAGGTTAGCAGATAACAAATTTACTCTAAAAAGGCCTTCCTGTAAAAGTACATTTTAAGGCGTGACTTAAAGGACTGTATTGTGTTTGCTAACCTAAAATCCTCAGGCAGGGAGTTCCACATCTGCGGGGCTCTGGTTGAAAATGCCCGGTTGCCTTTTGTGACAAGGTGAGCCGTGGAAGTAGCTAGGAGGCTCCTGCCTGAGAATTGCAGACAGCGGCCAGGCTCATAGGGTTTGAGCAAATCTAAAATATAAGAAGGTGCAAGGCCATATAAGGCTTTAAAAGTAATTAATAAGAGTTTAAAATCAATCCTATACTTCACTGGTTGCTAATGTAGTGTGGCAAGGATGGGATTTCTGTGTTCATGTGTCTTTGAGTTTGTTAACAGTCTAGCAGCTGAATTTTGTTCGAGCTGGAGACATGAGATGGCCTTTTGACTGAGTCCTGAATACAGGGAATTACAATAATCAAGTCGAGAAGAAATAAAAGCATGGATTCAGTTTCAAGATCAGCTCAAGATAAAAAGCTTTTGACTTTTGTTATGTTTCTGATTTGTACAAAACAACATTGCACTACTTTGATTTGTGTGTCAAAACAGAGATTTGAGTCAAATATTATGCCCAGATTCCAGGGGGAGTGCTGAACATTGAAAGACAGTTCCCCAAGTTTGCTCTTCAGGTCACCAGTTAAGTTGGGAGGACCGAATAAAAGAACCTCAGTTTTGGACTCATTTAGCTGGAGGAAAGTTTGAGACATTCAGCATTTGATTTTAGAGTGACAGGCCATAACACTAGAAAGATCATCACTACCAACAAGCGGGACATATAGCTGCATGTCGTCTGTGTAACAGTGGAAATTAATGTTATATCTTTTGATGATCTAAACCAATGGAAGCATGTACAAAGTAAATAATATAGGACCAAGAATTGATCCTTGAGGCACACCACAAGTGAGAGGGGACGAGGAGAATTCACCCAAGACAACGGAGAATAATCTGTCTGCTAGGTAGGAGCAAAACCAGGCTAGAGCAGTGTCCTCAACACCCACAGGGTTTTCCAGGCAGCTCAAAAGGACCTCATGGTCAACTGTGTCAAACGCAGAGCTCAAATCTAATAGAAGCAATATTGCACAAGACCCAGAGTCAACAGTAAGCAGTAAGTCGTTGGAGACCTTAATGAGAGCAGTTCCTGAGCTATGATGGGCACAGAAACCTGATCGATATTTCTCAAATATGCTGCAATTATTCATGTGAGTAATTAGTTGAGAGGCGACAGACTTTTCAAAAATCTTAGATAAAAAAAGGTAAATTGGAAATTGGTCTAAAATTACCTAAAATAAGAGGGTTGAGTGTAGGTTTCTTCAGGAGTGGTCGAACTACTGCATTTTGAGACTGCACGGAAGGAACCAGTGGACAGTGAGCAGTTGACGATAGAGAGGGTGTAAGGGCTGACAGTCAGGGATACCTCTTTCAGAAATCTTGTTGGAATGGTGTCCAGTTTACAGGTAGAAGAGTTGAAGTGGTTGATTGTCTCCCTTAAATCTGTCAGAGAGATTGGTTTGAAGTGGGACATGCTAAATCATAAATAAAAACATTGACCTTAAATTCCTTTTTGACCTATATTCAATTGAATTCACTACAAAGACAAGATATTTAATGTTCAAACTGATAAACTTTATTGTTTTTTTTTGCAAATAGACCAGTGCTATGACCAGTCAGAGCAACAGACAATGTGACATATTCCTTTTAGCTACCAGCGGAGCCAGCTAGTATATTAGACTTCTGCCATAACCGGTCAGCAAAGTTGCCGGTCCGCAAAACAGCGAATACATCCTCTCTTAGAATGGATGACTTGAGTGCTTCTTTCTGTTCAACTTTCAAAACAAAGCCCACGTCTAACTCTTCCAAAATCAATGACAGAGCCGATTCAAGCGACCGCTGTTCGTAAGCCACAGCCATCTTCCTAGTTATGCTATCTCCAGTGTCACGCAGCCCTGTCGTCATCATGCTACGCCTACCCCAACGACTCGCTACGCAGATAGAGCATTGTGAGCATTGTGATTGGTCAGCGGGATTCTCGTCTGAGCCAGGATTATCTCCTATGGTGTGCCACTAGGCCATCCTGCTAGGCAAAAATATTTTTTGCCACTAAGGTGAGTCAGGATTTCTAGGCTAGGTCTGGGCAGACCAGTCGAGTACTCACACTCTTTTACTACGAAGCCATGCTGTTGTAACACATACATAATGTGGCTTGGCATTGTCTTGCTGAAATAAGCAGGGATGTCCCTGAAAAAGACATTGGTTGGATGGCAACATATGTTGCTCCCAAACCTGTATGTTTCATCATTTGCAAGTTACCCTGGTTTTTGAATTTTACGCTGGTAACAGCCTGGATGGTCCTTGTTCTCTTTAGCCCAGAGGACACAACATCAATGATTTCCAAAACAATTTGAAATGTGGACTCCTCAGACCAGCACACTTTTCCACTTTGCATGGTAGAGTTTTAACTTGCACTTGTAGATGTAGCAACAAACTGTGTTCACTGACAATAGTTTTCTGAGGTATTCCTGAGCCCACGTGGTAATGGGGTGGGCGATATGGCCTAAAATCAATACTGCGGTATAATTAGAATCATAGACATACACTGTATATATCACGATATACTTTGATATATAAATTACAGCATAACAGTTTCTTAATGGTAACCATAGCCCATGGTAAAAGCATTCAAGCAGAAAGTTGTTTTTAAACTATTAAATAATGTAAAAGTCAAAAATATTACTTCAAGAAAATGTCTTGTGCAAAACTGTAATTGTAGACAACATAAAACAAGTAACTTCACACTGTTAACACAGTAGTGCTGCCTTCAGTATGAGCCCTACACAAAGTCCGCTAGCTTAATGTTAACACATAATGGAAGATGCCATAGATGGGCAAACGGAAATTAGCATCATGACTGCAATCATTCAACTTAAAACAAAAGGTTATATTCAACACAAACAGTGCAGCAGCACACAGAGCAGAACATATGACAGCCAGCAATACTTACAGGCATATATTCTCGCTAATTCTGTAGAACAATGAAACCTTTGAGAGCTTAGCTGCTGCTTCTACAGTTACTCCACACATCTTGCAAATAAATTTTCTGCTCTGCATCTGACTTTTTAAAGCCAAACCACGTCCAAATCACGGACATGGCACCATTTTACCAGCTCATCCTTCTCTGCTGTCTCTGTGCTTGTAGCTATTTTCACTCTGAGGTGATGACGTCATCGACGGTAGGACAGTACTGCACAAATCTCTACCGTGGGCCAAATTTTCTACCATCTGCCGCAAATACTGTGTACACCGCGCAGCCCTATGTGGTAATGTCTTTTACAGAATGATGTTGGTTTTTCACACAGTGCCGCCTCAGGGATCGAAGGTCACAGGCATTCAGTGTTGGTTTTCGGCCTTGCCACTTACGTGCAGAAATTTCTCTGGATTCTCTGAATCTTTTGATGATATTATGGACTGTAGATGATGAAATCTCTAAATTCCGTGCAATTGTATGTTGAAAATCATTGTTCTTTAACTGTTAGACTATTTGCTCACACTGCTGTTCACAAAGTGGTGAACCTCGGCCCATCCTTGCTTGTGAATGACTGAGCCTTTCAGGGATGCTCCTCTTATACCCAGTCATGACACTCAATAACCAAACTAATCTAGAAATAAAAAACACTACCAAAAGGGGAGGGAATAAACTATGGAGCTAAATAACCTGGCTGTAAAATTACAAAAGGAAAATCAGTCTGATAGAGGCTATGGAAATTACAACTGAAAAGTACGCTGTAAAAAAGGCTACATGAATTACAACTGAAAGTCACCACAAGAGGCTACTTAAAATTCACCATAACAAAAGGCAACATAAATTACAACCAGAAATCACCGTGACAAGAGGCTACATAAACTACAACAGAAAATCACTGTAAAAAGAAGCTAATAAACTTACAAAAGAAAAAAAAACACTTAGGGAAAACTGCCACAATTACAGCACAGGTTGAAGACAGAGACACAGAATAACTGAAACTGAAACTGGAACAAAAAACGGACTGGGGACATGACCTGACAGGACAAGACTCGCTCACAAAGACGAAGGGGAGACAGGAGATAATGGGACACAGGTGGATACAGGCAGGAACACAGAAGGGCAGGAAATTATGAAGCTGAAATGAGAGGGTAAAAATTAATTCAAAATAAAACAGGAAATGACAAGACAAAATGACAAGACTGAAATAATAAACATAACATAACTGACAGACATGACAGCAAGAGTGCAACTTGAAAGTGAAATATCAATGGATTTTTAAGCTTTATTATGACTGTTCTTGTCTTTGCTTTCAATCAACATGCTTTGTATGTTCTTTTCTTGTATGACTTCGAATGATTACAGCTTTTACCTTCAATGCCACTCATTAATTTCTCTTCCACTGAATGAGACTGATGGGCGGTGTAGTGGTTAGCACTGTCGCTTCACAGTAAGAAGGTACCGGGTTCGATTCCCGGCCTGGGACCTTTCTGTGTGGAGTTTGCATGTTCTCCCCGTGTCTGGGTTCTCTCCGGGTACTCTGGCTTCCTCCCACCATCCAAAAACATACATGCATGGGTATAAGGTTAATTGGCTAATTTAAATTGACTGTAGTGTGAGTGTGAGTGGTTGTCTGTCTCTGTGTGCCCTGTGATGAGGTGGCGACTTGTCCAGAGTGTACCCTACCTAAGACAGCTGGGATAGGCTCCAACCCCCACCCCCGCGACCCAATGAGGATAAGCGGTAGAAAATTGATGGATGGATGAATGAGACTGGAGACTCACTGCAGCCCCTTGACCGAGTCAGATTTTTTACACAGTCTGTTTAATTATCAAGAACATGAACCATTTGAGATTACTGGTTAGGGAATAATAAATGTTAGCTTGATAGTCAATAGACACACACAGGAAATGTGCTACCTGAGAACTAAAGAGTTGCTGCAGTCCCAGTGGCCTCCTGGCTCCATCAATAGGCTAAGAGATCACATTTGTTTGCCAGACTGTGGGAACACCACATGGCAGAGAAACATTAATGTTCATTTTTTTTCATTTGTGATGACGGTGAAAGTCTCCTGCCCTTATGCTAGTTTCTGAATTAGTGTTGAGGCAGGAAAGGGTGCTGAAAGGTTCCAGACTAACACAGAGATGGGTTTCTCTAGCTAAAAAGAGCTATGCACTTTTTCTCACTTTGATTTGATGAAGCCAATTTGTAAAGGTTCCAGGCAAATGGTTCAGATGAAATTAAATGCAGGAGAAACTCTTCCTGTAAAGTCTCATTGTGCTGTGATTGACTGCACACTGCAGGCTCTCACTTCATCCATTTGCATTTACAATTAATGTTTTGTCAGCCCCCTTTTGATGTTGGATTTTAATTAAATGAGATGGTATTATGAATCTGATTGATATCAAAGTTGCTTACAAAAGGCTTTCACCAAAGAGCGATGGGAGTCACAGAGCAGCAGGGCAAAGCACAGCATTCTAAGCTGACTTGGTGTCCTTCAAATGCAAAGCATGTTCGTTAGTGGATGATTACACCGTTCAGAGCAAGTTGTGGTATATGCAGATTCTACTTATTTTCATCTTTGATCTTTTTAGAAATTACTTGTGACATCTGTGACAGCAACCATGTGACTGTCCGCTAGGTGTTCTGTGCTGGTAATGACTGTGCCCAACCCCTCTGTTTTAGCTCTCCATGCTCTTCACTGAGGAGTGTGATAAGGTGCGGGACTTGATGCATGTCCACTCCTTCAGCTATGACTTCCACTTGCGAGTGGTGCACCAGTACTTGGTTGGCTGCCACATGACTCTACGCCAGGGCTACCAGCTCACTGACTTTCTGGACGACTTCATCTTCCATCACCCAGACATTCCTAAGTTTGGTCGCAACCATGTCTTCCAAGGTGACTTTGGTTTGAAGTAATATTGAATGTTACTGTGCAACTCTCAATTGCTCTGGATATCTAGACTCACCAGAAATGAGAAAATTCACTGACAGTTTGCAGCTGGAGAAAGCTGTCAAGCAAATGACTATATCAGAATACCATTTTATTTTAAGTCATTGTGGATAAAGAGTAGATCATTGGTACAAAGCTAGACTTCAAGGTGCTAATTTCTGTAGTCAGAGTAATCTATAAATCACAGATTGCCTCCTCACTGCTCTCACATGGCTGAGCTGGGCGCTCCCATTTAATGGTCAATGTTGCAAAGTCTGCTTATTTTGGGCTTGTTTTTCTGTAAAGTCGCTTACAAATATTGGTAGACAAATATTGTGCTTGCAGGATTTTTTTTTTTTTTGGCCTTGTTTCTAAATTGTAGTTGCTTATTAGGACTTCTTCCCAGCTCTATAATAAGTTAAGTTATAATAAGTCAAGCAGATATTTTTCATTATTTTAACATAGGATAGTTTGCCCTGCCTGTTTCCTCTGTCCCTCCCCTTTCCCCACCCATGTCCTGCTTCTAATTGGCTGAGACACTAATGGCAGCCAGTAACAGCATAACAGAGAAACTGATGAAATGTGTAAATAAAAATCATAATGTTAATAATATGATTTTGATATTTGATATATTTTGATAATATGATAATAATAATCTATTTTCTAATGTTAAATGTTAAAGGTAGCTTAACTCCCTCTTGTGGTCATTGTCCTGAAGCTTTGGGGGACAAAACTGTGCACCATGCATACTGTTTTTCCATGACTTAGTTTTTGGCGTAGGTAGACTTCTCTGTATCTTTACAAAAATAATTGTTTAATGCTGTATTAATGCTCTGAATTTCAAATTTAGCACCTTAAGTTATACACTAACTATGCAAATTGCAGAAGAGATGAGTTAAATCCTAACTGCTTTCATGTGTTTTCCTTTACATTTGGTATTTGTGTATCACTGCTGGTTAAGTCCCAGTGGGATATCTCTCTCTCTAAGTCACACAAGAGATAAAATGTGTTTTCACATGAAGTACATTGTGTCATTATCTTTTTGAGAGTCTCTGATCCTGTGCACTTCAGGGACTTTCTCCATCTCTACGGGGATGATAACGGCTCATCAGCTCTACAACTACATCACTGACCATGCCAGCACCTACGGCATGAAGCCGCTTCGCATGTCCAAGGCTGCAGTCACCACTGACAACAAGAAAGCGATACCTGATCTACATGAGTATGCACTAGTGGCTCTGTGGAACAGGTACAAATATACTGGCATCACACAATACATACACCAATCAAACATAACATTATGATCACTAACACTGGAAGTGAATAACACTGATTACATCTTCATCATGGCACCCATATACACTATATTGCCAAAAGTATTCGCTCACCCATCCAAATAATCAGAATCAAGTGTTCCATTCACTTCCATTGCCACAGGTGTATAAAATCAAGCACCTAGGCATGCAGACTGCTTTTACAAACATTTGTGGAAGAATGGGTCGCTCTCAGGAGCTCAGTGAATTCCAGTGTGGAACTGTGATAGGATGCCACCTGTGCAACAAAATACAGTTGTGAAATTTCCACGCTCCTAAATATTCCACAGTCAACTGTCAGCTGTATTATATGAACGTTGAAGTATTTGGAATGACAGCAACTCAGCCACGAAGTGGTAGGCCACATAAACTGACGGAGTGGGGTCAGTGGATGCTTAGGAACATAGTGCGAAGAGGTCGCCAACTTTCTGCAGGGTCAATCGCTACAGATCTCCAAACTTCATGTGGCCTTCAGATTAGCTCAAGAACAGTGTGCATCCAAGCCATACATCACCAAGTGCAAGACAAAGTGTCGGATGCAGTGGCGCAGAGCACGCCGCCACTGGACTCTAGAGCAGTGGAAACGCGTTCTCTGGAATTACGAATCAAGCTTCTCCATCTGGCAATCTGATGGACGAGTCTGGGTTTGGCAGTTGCCAGGAGACTACACTGTGCCAAATGTAATGTTTGGTGGAAGGGGGATTATGGTGTGGGGTTGTTTTTCAGGAGCTGGGCTTGGCCCCTTAGTTCCAGTGAATGGAACTCTGAATGTTTCAGCATACCAAGACATTTTGGACAATTTCATGCCCCCAACTTTGTGGGAACAGTTTGGAGCTGGCCCCTTCCTCTTCCAACACACACAGTGCACAAAGCAAGGTCCATAAAGACATGGATAACAAAGTCTGGTGTGGAGGAACTTGACTGGCCTGTGCAGAGTCCTGACCTCAACACGATAGAACACCTTTGGGATGAATTAGAGCAGAGACTGAGAGCCAGGCCTTCTTGTCCAACATCAGTGTGTGACCTCACAAATACGCTTCTGGAAGAATGGTCAAAAATTCCCATAAACACACTCCTAAATCTTGTGGACAGCCTTCCCAGAAGAGTTGAAGCTGTTACAGCTGCAAAGGGTGACATCATATTAAACCCTATGGATTAGGAATGGAATGTCAGTTAAGTTCATATGCGAGTCAAGGCGGGTGAGCAAATACTTTTGGCAATATACTGTATAAGGATATATAAAGCATCAAATAAAGATTTTGTCCTCAAAGTTGATGTGTTAGAAGCAGGACAAATGGGAAAGCCTGAGGATTTGAGCGAGTTTGAAAAGGGCCAAATAGCGATGCATCTCCAGAACTGCAGCTCTTGTGGGGTGCTCTTGGTCTACAGTGGTCAGTATCTATCAAAAGTGGTGCAAGGAAAGAACAGCGGTGAAGCGGCGAAAAAGGTTGTGGGTGGCCAAAGCTCACTGATGCACGTGGGAAGCGATGGCTGGCCAGGTTTTCGGATCCAACAGACAAGCTTTTGTAGTCCAATTGTCAAAGAAGTTAATTCTGATTCTGATAGAAAGGTGTCATAATACAGAGAGCATCAATGTTTGTTGTGTATGGGGCTGTTTTCAAAGAAAAAGGGGGACATCACAATATTAGGCAGGTGGTCATAATGTTGTATATTATTATCGTAAAGCTTTGTTTCAACCTTCTCTTCTTTCTTGCTTTAGTTCGGGTTCTTACAAGGATCTGGAGGGCCTGCACCACCATGATGACTTTGATGTCTCACTGGTGGTGTGCCATAATGCTGCTCCATTTGAGGAACAGTCAGATGGGGAGAGGCATTTGTTGAGGTAAAGAGATATGAGAAAACTGATAAGTGTGTGTCCAAAAAGTGAATTGATTCATTGAAATTGAAAATAGCCCTAGTTTTGTTGTTTATAATATTTAGTGGATAGTTTGAAAAGGAGTCCAAAACAACCAGATTTTGAGGTCGATATTGATATTTAAAAAATATTTTTTTTAATTATCACATGACGCATGCATTTTATTTTGATAAAAAATACCCTTTTTAGCTAGTTAAAGTTAGTAGAGCATTGCATTGGACAGGATATTTTTACGGTTGAAAAATCATCATATAAAAAACATAAATATTAAAGGACCAGTGGACATGACTTAGGGGTTTATATTGGCAGAAATGGTATATAATATTAATAAGTATAATCACCTCTTTTGTTTTTGTAGTTACTGAATTTCCAAGACTGTAGAATAACAAACTGTCTCATCATTGGCATCAGACAAAAAGATAATTAATAAATAATAAAATATCAGCACAAAGATGCAGCTACCAGGTGTAGTACAATGGCACGGGGACTTTCAATGTGGTAAAAAGTGCAGCGCCAGTACAACAATACATGTCCATCGCAAGTTCATTCTGAAATTGTAAAATGTCCAATCTAGCTTGGTCATAATTCTTTAAAAAGAGCTTGGGATATTCATCTATCGTTATGTGTCCAGCTCTAATCTCAAGCAGCATATTCTGCAATAGGAATGAATGGTTTTGTAAATCCTCCTATGCCTTGTATGTGTAGGTTGCGGTTCTATGTGATCATGACCAGTCAGAGAGAGCTCTTCCCCCGCCTCACTGCTGACATGCGTCGTTTCAAGAAGCTTCCTCACATCCACCGGGATCTGAGTGAGCTGGGTGGCTGGCTCCCACCAGATTGGTCAGAGACCAGCGGGTCACGTGGTACTGAGCAGGACCTCTGGGAGGAAACATCATCCGAAGCTGCAACAGCCTTTACTCCAAGTGATGGAAATGAGTTTTACCCTCTGACGGGAGGTGGCCCAGAATCTCAGGGTCTTCTCTACCCCTCCCCTTTGTTCCCTCTGCTAAACAACGAGGTGGTGTCCGCCCACAGGCAAATCCAGGCCAGTGTAGAGCAGGCCATGGGTCACTGTCGCAGAGATAACCTGTGGAGGAGGCTGTTCCACGGAGAGCACCTGGCCCTGGACAAACTGAAGCTGACAAAGCTGTCATTCAGCGAGCTGGAGGAGCTGCTGGAGGCTGTGCAGAGCCGCTCGGTGGGGGAGATTGACCCACAACTGGTAAGATAGCCACTTAAGCCTTTCATTTTCCTTTGAGTCAGCACTCAAAATTAACCTGTGGGTACACATATCAAGGTCTAGTAAATAAAAAGAATAACATAACGGCAATTACACATAAGATATGCTCTGTGTGCCAATGAAGTTGGAATAAAATGTTTTGTTTTTTTTTTTTGTTTTTTTTTTTTACATCTTCTCATGAAATAACCATGACTTAACCATGATTTATTCTTGAGAGATAAAGTGTATATCTTCTCAAAAACTTTATTGAGCAATTTCTTCCAAACATATTTGGGGTAGTGAACAATAGGCTCCATCTTGTTTAAATTTTTTAACCTTCAATTCAACAGAAACACATTCAAGGGGATTTCATACATAACAATGCCCAATATTACTCTTTAAAGTGTCATATAATGACAATAAAGGCTTTTGATTTGATTTGATTTGATTTGATTTTTGGATCTGTGGAACAGCTGTATATCTGGAGGAAGAAGAATGAAGCATATTTTGAAAAGAACACCCTGTCTAAGTGAAGTATTATTGTTTGATTGATTGAGCATGAATGATTCTCCAGGGCTACTTTGCTGTCTCTGGCACTGGAAACCTGCAGCCTGTGGAGGGTATGATGGATTCAGTCAAGTATCAGGAAATCTTAGGAAGATAGCTAAGATTTCTCAGGAATGCTGTCAGAAGCTGATGTCTGGCTATGCATCATTTTTGCAGCAAGTCATAACAGCAAACAGGCTGAATTATTTTGAGACTGAAGTCATGAAAAATAGCTTTTTTGTGTGTTGAATTTGGATCAAACCTTTTGTAATATTACAGTCATTAAACTACTTAAACAGTTCTTGTTTAATTTATTGAGAAACTGCTGAGCTGAGAAACTGTATATTTTGGCAATAAGCATAATATACAATGGGAGTCAAGTCATTTTGATTGCAACTGTATGTGGACGTTTCTATGTGAGGGTCGTTTGTAAAGGACAGAGGATGTCATACTATATTGCCAAAAGTATTCGCTCACCTGCCTCGACACGCATTTGAACTTAAGTGACGTCCCATTTCTAATCCATTGGGTTCAACGTAGTGTCAATCCACACTTTGCAGCTATAACAGCTTCAACTCTTCTGGGAAGGCTGTCCACAATGTTTAGGAGTGTGTTTATAGGATTTATTGACCATTCTTCCAGAAGCGTATTTATGAGGTCACACACTGATGTTGGACGAGAAGGCCTGGCTCTCAGTCTCTGCTCTTATTCATCCCAAAGGTGTTCTATCGGGTTGAGGTCAGGACTGTGCAGGCCAGTCAAGTTCATCTACATCAAACTCATCCATGTCTTTATGGACCTTGCTTAGAGAACTGGTGCACAGTCATGTTGGAAGTGGAAGGGGCCAACTTCAAACTGTTCCCACAAAGTTGGAAGCAAGGAATGGTCCAAAATGTCTTGGTATGCTGAAACATTCAGAATTCCTTTCACTGGAACTAAGGGGCCAAGCCCAGCTCCTAAAAACAACCTCAAACCATAATCCCCCCTCCACCAAACTTTACACTTGGAACAGTGTAGTCCGACAAGCATCGTTCTCCTGGCAACTGCCAAACCCAGACTCGTCCATCAGATTGCCAGATGGAGAAGCATGATTTGTCACTCCATAGAACGCGTCTCCACTGCTCTAGAGTCCAGTGGCAGCGTGCTTTACACCACTGCACCTTGCGCTTTGCATTGCATTTGGTGATGTGTGGCTTGGATGCAGCTGCTTGGCCATGGAAACCCATTCCATGAAGCTCTCTGCACATTGTTCTTGAGCTAATCTGAAGGCCACATGAAGTTTGGAGATCTGTAGGGACTGACTCTGCAAAAAGTTGGCGACCTCTTCGCACTTTGCGCCTCAGCATCCGCTGACCTCGCTCCATCAGTTTATGTGGCCTACCACTTCCACATTCTTATAATACAGCTGACAACTGAATGTGGAATATTTAGGAGTGAGGAAATTTCACGACTGGATTTGTTGCATAGGTGGCATCCTATCACAGTTCCACACTGGAATTCACTGAGCTCCTGAGAGCGACCCATTCTTTCACAAATGTTTGTAAAAGCAGTCTGCATGCCTAGGTGCTTGATTTTATAAACCTGTGGCCATGGATAGGCGAGCGAATACTTTTGGTAATATAGTGTATCCTGTACAGATTGTAAAGCCCTCTGAGGCAAATTTGTAATTTGTCTTATTAGGCTATACAAATAAAATCGACTTGACTTCATCCATGAAAACAATATGTCGTCAGTGCCCAAGCTGTAATCTTTTGTGCTCCCTAGCCCAGCGAAGTCAAGCAACTCTGTGTTGAACAGTTAGACGTGGACCCTTGGTCATTCGTCTTGCCCAGTAACCGTGCTGAAGCAATCTTTGATTTACAATTTGGGTGGAAACATTTAGTCCATGATGTCTTCTCCACAAATAATGCAGGCGGAGGATTTTACAGACTGGACTCTGCAATATTGGTTGTTGTAATAGCAGTATGATGTGTTACTGCAGGACTGTTTCCTGACAATGAGTCCAGCCTGGTACCAGAGTCTGATCAAAGTCTTGCTGAACCGCTTCCCTCAGAGCTGCAGACACTTTGATGACAATGGCATCCAATATCTGGTAAGAAGATGCTCTTTCTTCCTTCTCCTTTTTCAGGAAAGTAGAGTGGTGTTTTCTCTTTTTAGTGGTTTGATTTTATTAGATCCGGGTACTCTGGCTTCGTCCCACCATCCAAAAACATGCATGGGGATTAGGTTAATTGGCTAATTTAAATTGACCGTAGGTGTGAATGTGAGTGTGAATGGTTGTCTGTCTCTGTGTGTGCCCTGTGATGAACTGGCGACTTGTCCAGGGTGTCCCCTGCCTCTCACCCTAAGACAGCTGGGATAGGCTCCAGCCATTACTATTTGATCCTTTGTTACTTTCATCAAAAATGTCTTTCTTTTATGCTTAACATCCTGAAGACCAAAAGGATGAATCCTTGTTAATAGATTTACTTTAAAATGTCTAAAGTCTACATCATCTTTGTTTTAGGCTGTTTTGAACCAGAAGTTCACTGACTGCTTTGTTTTGGTCTTTCTGGACACGCAAGCTGGAAAAACAGTGAGTTATTATACCAAAATGATTTATTGTTATCCTTTTCTTTATTCAACAACTTCAACTTCTTCAACATATTCTTCAACTTCAACTATTTCTTCTGTACATTTTTAAACTTTAACTACTTTCAGCTACAGAAACCAACTGTCAAACTATTCAGCTTTTTCAGGACGTGTGCTACATCTTTTCTCATTCCAACTATTTATAATTTTTAGAATATTCGGCTTTATTCATGTATTTTTTACAATGCAACTCAATGACGAAAATCCTCTCAAATTTACACCTTTTTGAAAGGCTGCTATTTCTGCCATACTTTCACCTAGAAACTCCATTCAACTTTCAAAATTTACCTGACAATATCTTCATATTTCATGATTTTTTTCATAAAATGTATAGTTTCACTTTATTTTTTAACATGGGTGTGTATTGCACAGAATGTTCAGGACTAGCGTGGGGGTAGCCTGGTCTTACCAAACCCTCATTCTATCTGGCATTCCTCCATTGAGAACCAATTTCAGATGAGAGACGTGAACTCTGTTGAAGTTTGAAACGACTGGATCTGATTTTAACCAGTTAATAACGTTTGGTCGTGATGTATGTAATGCGCAACTAGCATTCAGGCTAGCCAACTTCTTCACCACTAATGGAGCTAAAAATAAGACTGCTCCCGAACCCTGTGGGAAGTAAAGCCACGACATTTTTGCCAGCAATAAAACTGGTTAAACATTCCTCTTGCTCCGACTTCAATTGCTGAATATTTGACAGTCTAGCCAAAACGGATTGAATTGCTTTCTTTACTTCCGTCTCTGCCACCATTGCCAAACTAAAACCAGCTAGACTGCAACGCAAATGACATTATCGTTACACGCGCCTCCCCTCGTCCCTCCACCATTCGCTGATCGGCCAGGATGGCATGCATCCTGAGAAATCGAGTCCAAGGGGATCAAACCCAGACGTAATACGTAGGGAAATGATAATTGAGCGTAAGATTACGGAGGGCTACAGCCAGGCTAGAGTGGGGGTAGAGTGGAGAGCATTTTCATGCCAGAAAAAAATATTTGAAATCACGTTTGTGAGGGGTACGTACACTCCACCGACATATTTTTTTTAAAGCAAAATGTTGAAAATTTTGTCTTGGTCGTATCGATGTCTGTCTTATGTTTGTGAGATTTGTACTTTTTACTCCACTGCCCTCCAAAATCCCTCCATAGGGTCCATTGTTCAGAGACCTGAAAAAGGAGACAATCCTCTTTTGGGAAAACTGCCGTCAGCAGCTTTGTCAGTGGAGAACAAAAGACAAAGTTTTCACCGCTGCCCGCTCTCACAAGCTCCTGCTACCTCACGTCTAAAAATCAAAGCCATAGTCATTACGTTTTTTTTACTTATGAGGAGGAGTTCGACATGGTCCGACTCAGCTCAGATGAATAGGAGTGGATGAGCGAACTCTGCTGACGGGCTGTTTCCATGGAAATGGCCCAGCTGGGTGCGTGTGGCAGTTGAACTCCAGTGTCCCTGCCTGTGATTAGATGTTGGTGCGTGTCTATAAGCGTCAACCAAAGTCGGGTGGGGCTATCCACATAGACACATACCGAGAGTTTAGATGATGATATGATACAGACTGGTGATCTGATTGGTCAATACAGGGCTGTACACTTGGCTTTTTCACCAGGAGCTCCGAAATGAAAAAAATTAGGAGCACAGAAAAAATTTAGGAGCACTACGGAATTTCTTAAATAAGACAATTTTATTATTAACACTCAAATCATGTACACAGTAACACACATGTACATACATATAAACACAGTGCCATCATAAGGTCTACTGCAACCCTCAATTAAACACAGAGAACATCCCTTTTCAAAATTAGTATTATAATATCAGCAACATGAGATAAGATGTGTCTAGCTGAATTTGATGATGCTACAGGTTATAATGTGTAAGTTATTAAAGATGATTTGCATAAAAAACAAGCAATAATTCATAAAAATACATTTAATCACTTTTAGTCATCATAGTCATTTAGTCACATCAGTGTTGTACTTTCAGCAACATGAGGTGTGTCTGAGCTGAATTTAATGATGCTACAGCATGTTGCAAGGACAACATTTTTTGCTCTGATTACATGGTCTCCTCCATGGCCGGTGCTCATTAAGAGCAATATTTTCCGTGGCTCATCATGTGCCTCACCAACTCTGCAGAAATAGATCACACTGTATTTGAAGTATTGATCCAGAAAGCTCAAATCTGCCACTATCTTTCTAAAGCTGGTTTCACACCAAACGCGTTAAGTGTGGCGCGAGCACAGAGCAGGACCACTGCGACCACACTGCTAGGTTACAGATCGAGTGGAAAGCCATGGCTTTATTGATGCTGACGAGGAAGCGGAGGAGATCAGCATGAAGAAGAGTTTGGGTACATGCCACTTTGAGGGGAGGCAGGATTTGGGAGAGTTTCCGCTCGTCCAGGAGCTATAGTCTCGTGTCCTACAGCTTGCCAAATTGCTATAAGAATCAGCCTTTCCTCCATCCTTTACACACATATGCTTTTCCTCCCTTTCTGTGCAGCTCTTGGAGTCTCTTCTGCAGCGTGCAAGAGTGGAAACGCCACCCTGGTGCTGCGCTCTCCTCTGCACAACCTGCTGCGCTTTGCGTGGCGCGATCACATACCCAATGAATGGATTTGTCTCGGCGCACCTACGCCTTGCATGTTCAACAACTACCACATACAGTATCTGTAGTCGGCTACTGCAGGTGGCAGTTATTGCAAGGCTAGTGACAGAGTTCAGATCGGGAATAATAATGCAGGTTAAAATACGGGAGATTTATGGGAAAATACTAATTTGGGAGGACAGTGGGAAAGAAGGGTAAAATACAGGACTTTCCCGGCCAAAACGGGATACTTGACAGGTCTGGAGTGCAGCTTCCAGTGAGTGTAGCTTGTGCGTCAAAGACGTCATCGCTTGTCATCATGAGTTCTGTTTTGCAGGTGTGAAAATAGAAAGAAGTTGTTGGCAATGACTTATTGATTTGTCTACAGATACATGAAAATTTACTCTACTTTGATCCACTTTGTATAGATTTCTTTTAGGAGCAAAATGTGAATGAAAGGGTTGAAATCCGTAGTTGCACATGTGCGTCCTTTTTATTTTTTCTACTAATACAATCTATTTTTAGGTGCATATGCGAGTAAAATACTCACACTGCACAGCCCCGCAATGCCAATGTTACAGAGAGTGGATGACATTATCATCACACACACAGAGGAGTAACTGTTTTCTAACAGGAAGCTCAGGCTTGTTTATCAAAATAAAATCTCCAAACTCTGATTTAATCTTCACTAGGGGTGTCCCCGACAAAGAATTTACATAGTCGAATCTGATTCGTCCGATCCTGCCGATCGTCGCCTGATAGTCGAATGTATCATCATCATCTTTTTTTTTTTTTTTTTTTTTTAGAATCATTAGAATATAGGCTACAGCAGAATATTGTAGTAATAAAAAAACAGCTCAGGCAGGTAAAACAACACTTCCTTTCCTGCACACAACTGAAACACAAACTGAAACGAAGTGTCGATAACTCTAAACATCAAACAAATTAAGTGGCTCAAATGACCATAACCAAACCTACCTCTAACAAACGGGCTAAGGCATGTCTTTTATTTATATCTCTTAGCTCTGCAGATAAGCTCAATTTTTTTGACTGAACAATTTCACACATTATCTGCTCAAATTAAACAGGCTTAATTGCGCTGTGTCAGGTCCATTGCGCAGAGCAACATCCATGCAAAAACAAACAAAGAATTAAATTAGAATAGAATAAGCCTTTTAGATAAATAAAAAAACAATGGTAATAATAACCAAAAATATTACAATAAAACGAAATAAAAGTCAGCATGATTAGGGGTCATCAGAAGGTGCATAACAAATGCCTTAAAATTTAGCATTAAATCCGAACACAAGAAGCCTTCCTAAATGAAAAAATAAATAAAATAATAACGAAATAAAATAGGTAAACAACTAAATAAAAGTGAAACATGGGCAGACCAGCAGCCCACTGCAGCATTTACACATCCGACATTAGGGTAAAGCCAAATCACCACCAAGATGCCGCTCTGTGATGGTGCGCTGCGCAAAATTGGATTGTGCCACTCACCATGGTGGTTCATTCACAAACAATAAATAGATAGACTATTGAATAAAAGCACAAGTTAAGTAAATTTTTCCACAGTATATTTGATAGGCTACAAGCATGCACAATTGCATGCGTCTGTGTTTGTTTGTAATTTTTTATCTTAAAACTATCAATCACATTCACACAATTCATAGCTTAAAAATCATATTCATCCAATTTTTATTCATTGATATTTTAACAGTCTTCAACCTTTAACTTAAATTCATACCATTCATTCTCTTTCATCGTTTTTTCAACATTTATTCTATTTCACCTTCCCAAAACCCAGCATTAGCTGACAGCATTCCCATGTATTTTCAGCAGGAAATGCATTTTCTAGTATTATCATTATGCTACAGTTTGTAAATGTCTCAGAAATGTCTCTACTCCATTTTCTTCCTTCTACAGAGCCTAAAGGTTGTGTTTCGGGAGCCGCTGCCATCGCAGCAACAGGCCAGCAGCAGTCCTCCTCCCCAGCTGGTGTCCATGTATCATCACCTGGAGTCTGTCATCAACACCGCCTGCTACAACCTCTGGACAGGACTGTTATAGAGCTGATCATTGCCGGGCTTACCTCAGCTCATATCCATCTGATCACACTCAGTATATGGAAACAGGAAGCAGCAGATAAGGAAAACGGATGACATTTTTTTTGAAGGAGCTCATTTGAGGGAAAAGCCTGAGGCCAGTATGCTCTCCCAACACCATGCACAATGAAGCACAGTTCTGCCTTGCTATGAACCATCATTGAGAATGGCATCATACTGGTTCGTAATATTACTGTATGCAGTGTGTTAGTGCAGAGAATGCATCTAAAGGGCCACGACAGAAACACAAACGACAAAACTCAGCCTCAATCCACTCGGGAAAAATCTATGCATTCATGCGTGAATGAGAACAGCCTCATATATCCTCTAATCCTGCAGCGAAAATAATGCTACCGGTCTACAAGATGGAAGTAAATCCATGAAAAATGGTGGCAATATGTGTCACCATGTTAAAGGGACAGTGTGTAGGATATGGCGTGGTGTGAAACCAACTGATTACCCCTTTTTTAACCATTCGCTGCATAATGCAAAACCATGGTAACACCATTCGCCTCGTTAGCAGTACCATGGTTTGGTACGCTGTGGCTCACATTATTTTGTCTGAGAGTTACAGTAGCGTTCAGGTAACTGAAAACCTGACAGGCTTTCTAGAACCAGTATTTTGGTTTGTTGTGTTCGCAGTGTGTGCCTGGCTTTAGATGGCAATGGTTGCAGAATTAACGCCAGGGTTGGTAATCTTAAGAATCAAGCAAGAGTAGCCTACGCTATAATGATCTGAATGAGAAACCCAGTCCAGTGTCACCACCTCTTTTCCGATAAAAGTTGCTTGCAGCCCTGGCTCTAAATGTCTAAGTGGAATACTGACATCCTATCCCTTCAGGCCTCCCTCCAAAGCCACTGCCCCTGTCTGCTTTTTTTGTCATACCATTTGATTTGTTGATTGCTGTCGAGGTGTAATGAGAATGACAACAAATATTACAACCCTAGACTAAATAATTGTACAAGTCTGCGTTAGCTCATGCCTTCTGATAGTGTTCCACTACAGTAACACTTCATACTACACCAGTGTTTTTATGTGAGTGAGAGAGAGCTGTGATGTCAGTGTGCAGAGTGGGATGGCTTTTATGTGTGATTTTTTGTGTTAAACCTGTGACCCACTTGAACATTACTGCCATATCTGGTGCCCTGAAGTGCCTTTCTCTCTTATTTTACTCTTCTTTTTTGTCCCCAAACCTATGAAGTGATTCAGTTGTTGTTCCATCAGCTCTGCATAGATCTTTGGAAACACACTCCTGATGTCATGCAGTGAAAGTACCTGAGTCAGTTTGTGAAAATAGGACAGAAATTGCCCTTCCTAAGAAAGAAAAATGGGTCATGTTAACATTAATGATTTGCATAATAGTATGCCACGTCATCAGAGCCAGGGTGATGAGTTTGACTTGTGTTGTGTATTTTGAAACAACGTGGCTGGTAATCATGTCTCAGTTGTGACGGTCCCTTGGTCAGTTTACAAAGGTGCATGAAGCCAGCTTGATGCAACAAACAGAGGCTTATTATCCACTGAAATACCTTCATTAATGACTTTTACACATTTTCACTGAAAGGAAAAACCTTTGAGCTCATTTTGTGGATGTAAAATAAAGAAATGTCGATCAAATCGGCAAGAATGGTTAACACTGGGTATTCATCATGCAAAATATAAAAGTTAGCCCTTAGCATGTTGAGTGTAATATAAACAATGCACTGTCTTCAACTGTATAATATAATATGTATATAAGGGACACTTTATACAGTATGTGAAATGCTAAATAAAAGGAGTAGGATAAATGCCAATGTTTTGAATTGGTTTTGTGTATCAATCTGAGATTGTCTTTGCTTCCAATTAAAAGAGGAATATGCCTCTACAATAAAATGCAATACAATGGATGGCATTCTGACCAAGACCCTGGCTGTTTGTCATGCATGTACAACTATGTTAGCTTCCTTTGACTGCACACATAAGCTGTCATGCTAAACTTCTCTTAATCTAACTTTCAAACATGTCAATGAGAATTCATCATCAACAGAGATAGCAACAGAATTACAGGTCATTTAATAAGATGGGAATTTGTCTTTTACACACTAAAAAATACAGTATGAAATTTGATGATGAATTGATGTAATAAGTGTACTGTATGGGTATAGGCACTGGAATCTGTTTAAAGGAAAAAGAAAAAAGGGTTAAAAGTTAACAAATACAGAATTGCCCTTGGGAATAATAAAGTGTGTGTGTGTGTGTATATATACATATACACACACACACACACACACACATATATATATATATATACATATATATATACATACACATGCACACATATAAATATATATACACATACGCACAAGCAGAACACTTGCACAGCTCTGTGACTGGTCACCTGTTCATCACTTGCTATGTGTGCTGTAATCTTTGATCCAACCCAAACCGTCATTTGTGGAACCTAAAGTGGACAGATATTATTATAAAGCATTTTTTCTAAATAGATTCCACAATAAATTAAGCAAAGAGCACTCACCTAGAGGCTTGTATTCACAGCCGATGTATCCCTGGTAATCGTGTCCTTTCAGTATGTCGAACAGGTAGCTGTAGTTGAGCTCACCGGCACTGTTGGGTTCATTCCTGCCTGGAACCTGCGCAATCTGAACATGACCTGAGAGAATTTTCATTCAACTAAAATTATGCTACATTGACAGCATTGTCACTACTTTGTCTTGCAGTTTCTTCTCTTTTCTAAAGTGGAATTGAACTGAAAGTGCAACTTCTCTGTGCTCTGTACAAAACCAGCAGGTTCATGGATAACTTTCAATTCAATTCAGCCTGGGAAGATATTCTAAATATAGCTTACACCTTTCTTTTAGGGGTCTAAAATATGTACTGTACATTGCTGCATTGCTCTGTCAATACTTTAAGTGCCTCATACAACCCCACACTCAAAACACCCAAAACCCTTTAAAGCATCCACTTTTGGTGTAAGTTTTAAAGTTGCACTTATAAAATTATAACGTTAACAACAGGGCAAATGAGTGTAATATGAAAGGTGTCACTCACAGTGATGAACCCACATCACAGAGCATTAGCCTCTTTCAGGTTGTTGTTTTGATTTTATGATGACTTTACTGTTCCGGCAATATCTACAGCTCTCATCAACCTCATTTTCCAGCAGCTGGCAGTTTTTAACCTCACTACCTGACAAGCACCAGTAGACAACCACAGTTAGCTAAGAAACTAAGCAAGCTGGTGGACACAGTAGAGCATTTAACAGCTAAAGAAATAAATATTTCCCTCGAGAGGTGGTGGAGGCCACACAGCTAAAAGAGAAAGATTATGTTATTAATTTTGGATGTGCAAAAGACTTTATTCATATATATACTCCATAAGGTGATATTGGTGAGTAATTATAAGAGGTTTGAAATATTAGCAAAATAATTTGATAATATATAAATAAATATCAATGCCAAAATACATAAAGGCCATTAGGCTTGTGTGGTGTGGGGATTCAAAAGAGGAATTTAGCAGCATCCAGTCAGATTTAGTTGAATTGATTTTGAAGTCAAATAAGCAACTCTATTCTTCAGGTACTCATCATACAGGGGATAGTAGAAGCAACAACAGTGAAAGAATAATAGAAGAGGGGGCAGCCTTAGCAGGTGCCTGTGAAGGTGTGAAGCCCAGTGGAAATGAGGATAATGCTCTCCAAGGCAGAAGGATCTCAGTATAGTATTTTTTCTCACATACTCACCAATCATGGGGAAATACTTGTTAATGTTTTGTGTCATATTCCCATCCATTATTTGCCAGTGAAAGACATCCTGCAGTAGTTCAGATATCTGTTAAGTCAAGAGTTCTGTCAGAATGTTATGTTCTTTTAATTTCAAGTTGAGTTGCAAAGCACCCACCATTTGCAACTTGATGTTTGGCTTTTCAATTTTCTCCAATATTGCAGCAGCTACAGACACAAACATGAGGATGAGCTGAAACATAATTCATAGCAGGTAGCAAGACATTCCATATGACAGACAGTGGGTGTGAGGAAATACACAAACATACTGTACATTTTAAGGTGTGTTTATATTGAGCCATGTGCCACGTACATTGATGGACCTTTTCCACAGCATTATCTGAGCAACATTTAAGTTACATTTGCTTGACTTTGATAACAGAAGTAACACTAATAATCTAATCTGTTGTCAGTGTTCCATGTCTTGAGAGTTACCCAGGGCTGGTTTGGAGCCAGAGCCTGACTTAGCACCAGTTCTTTGTGTTTCCACAGCCTTAAAACTAGGACCAGGCAAGCACCAAGTCTCTGCTGGTCCAGAGCTAAGCACCGATTACGTTGAGGGCTTGGGGTGGGGTTATTGCGATCAACAAGACCAGAGTAAATACTGCCCGGTTTGATCGCAAATCAAATGTACTGAAAGGACTCCTGGGACACACAGAAGTTTTGCACAAACTGTTGCACACTGAAATCTGTAACAGTAGTATCCCACCAGTAACGTGATCATGGATGTGCCCAGGCTATAGGCGACCTCCATCTCTGGCAGCCGTGATACAATCTGTTCTCAAACACAGTCCCTGCTCAAAGCGATTACAATGGAAGCCACTAACAGTTATATGAAGTTATATTTGTGCCACATTTCTGAGCGAACAAACACAGATTTGAACGAACAAATGCAGATTTGAGCACAGAAATATATTCTGTGCTTAGTAAATTTATTTTTGCCCGTGCCACAATCAGACTGAGTCTCTTGTTTCTGCTCGTGCATTTGCTCACTTAAAATCTATCTTTGTTCGCTCAGGAATGTCGCACAAATACAGTCATGGAAAAAATTATTAGACCACCCTTGTTTTCTTCAATTTCTTGTTCATTCTAATATCTGGTACCACTAAACGTATAATACAATGAACACAACAAAAAATGCAGCTGGTCACATAATACTTTATGTCCTATTTGACATTCTTAAGCTTAATTGATTCCCAGGGTATATAAGAGGCCATTTCATGTCACAAGCAGCACTGCACACGCAAAGGCCTAGAGTGGTTTCCTGCTTACATTCAAGCCGTAGCACAACTCAGAAGTTGTCAGCTCTCACATAATGCCTAAAACAAAAGAATTATGTGAAGCAACAAAGGCAGCCATCTTGGCACTGCTGGAAATTGGCATGAGTGAGAGACAGGTAGCGAAAAAACTGAAGATCTCCAAGACAGCCGTTCATTACAACAAAAAAAAACAAGCTGAACATGGCACTACCAAATTGCTACCCGGCCGTGGCAGGAAACGTCTTTCTACCCCACGAGATGACCGTGCACTCATCCGTTCCTGTGTCAGGAATCGTCGTCAGACCTCCAGGGACCTTAAAAATGAGTGGGCACTGTCGAGAAATGTGACTTGCTCGGCAAGGACAGTTCGAAACCGACTTGTTGAAGCTGGTTTGAAGTCACACAGAGCACGCAAGAAGCCCTTCATCAATGAAAGGCAGAGGAAGGCCCGGTTACTCTTTGCTCGAGACCACAAGGATTGGACTGTTGATGATTGGGCTAAGGTTCTCTTCAGTGATGAATCCAATTTTGAATTGATGCCCACTCCAGTCAACTTACTGGTTAGGAGGAAGCCTGGAGAAGCTTACAACCCAGACTGTCTTGCCCCTACAGTAAAACATGGGGGTGGATCAGTCATGATCTGGGGTTGTTTCAGTCTGAGTGGAACAGGGCAAATGCAATTGTGTGAAGGCCGAATGAACCAGGTCAAGTACAGGACTACCCTTGAAAACAGTCTTCTTCCATCAGCTGGAAAACTCTTTCCTGCCTCGAATGACTGGATTTTCCAACAAGACAATGCCCCTTGCCACACGGCAAGGTCAGTTAAAGCCTGGATGGAGAACCACAACATTCGCACCATGCCTTGGCCTGCTCAATCACCAGATCTTAATCCAATTGAAAACCTGTGGAAAATCATCAAACTCAAAATGGAGAACCACAAGCCCAAAAACAAAGAAAATTTGTTTGAATTTGTCAGGAATGGGCTGCTGTGACAGCAGAACAATGTCAGAAGCTGGTGGAGAGCATGCCAAGACGCATGGCTGCAGTCATCAAAAACAATGGTTATGCAATCAAGTATTAACTCTTGTGTGTATCATGTGTTTAAAGCAAACAGAAAAGAAAACATGGAATGCTTAAAAGTAGTGTTTTTGGCGGTACAATGCCATAGTTATTGATGTAAGAATTTAAGTAATTTTGGTTATTATCAAGAAAACCATGGAAAATGAATAATCCTAAGTTCTTAAATTAAACTCTCATGAGCTATTTTTGTTGTTATCATTATAATTGTCCAAACAAATGTACCTTTAGTTGAGCCAGGCATTAAAATTAACAAGAAATTGAAGAAAACAAGGGTGGTCTAATAATTTTTTCCATGACTGTATAACGCCATATAGTTAGTTTTGTTGGCTCTGGATTTTTTACAAAGCCTGGTTTTGATTTTGCACCGCACAAGCTTTGCCACAGCAAAATGCTGTAATGTACTAACGTTTTGCAGTGACGTAATGACGTGGCTCTGACTTGGCTCTTTGCCAATGGAAAAGCACTCGGTGCTAAGGAGGAACGCAAGTTGAACCAACTAGGCACCAGCACCAGCACCAGCACTGAACTAGCACCAGGTTCCTTTTGGTGAAAAAGCGGCATGACCGTATTTTCTCAGTAGGATAGTGTCTTACCCTGATGAGGGGAGTCCAGAAAATACCTGGGATCTGTAATTCTTGTGTTGATTGGTTCAATCAGACCAGTGATTCCTTCCTGCGATGAACAGGCACATTTCACATTACTGACACTTAACAGCATCACTGGGTGATGGGTCCATTAAGAAAATCAGGATTTCTGCAAGTTCTAATAAATTAAATTTCAGAACTACATTTTATACCCATTTGAATTTTGCAACATTAAAATACTAGTTAACATAGTGTGGATAAATTAGTATTGGTACTCATGACTTTGTTTTTCCCAAGACTCATATTTATTATTCAAGTAGTGTACAGTACACTATAGCTTGAAGTAGAGCTGCACAATATATCTGAAATTCACTGTCATCAACTGTTAAAAGACTGAACTGTGATAAATAGTATACTGTGTGCCAGGCATTGATGCTCTGCATGTCAACATAATTGGCCAATCTGATGGATCACTACTGCCCTAGAATGAAATGAAGTGAGGTTAGCAGTTGTGATGGCAGAAGGAAGCAGAACGAACATGCAAAATTTGAGTTACGAAAAGGAACTTGTGGCTAAAAAGAACAGAATGTCTCTTCCATCCATCCATCATCTACTGCATCCCCATGCATGTTTTTGGATGGTGGGAGGAAGCCGGAGTACCCAGAGAGAACCCACGCAGACACGGGAAGAACATGCAAACTCCACACAAAAAGGCCCCGGATCGAGAATCGAACCCGGTACCTTCTTGCTGTGAGGCGACAGTGTTAACCACTACACCACAGTGCCGCCCCAGAATGTATTTTGGATGCAACAGAGATTATTTATTTATGTATATAACTTTAACAAAAGCACAAGAGAAAGATATTAACACTGTATACTTAAGTATTTGTTTATTTATAGAAAGTAATATCATCAATGCTGTATCCAACAACGTTATTGCATAATGCATGTTTTCCTAATATTGTGCAGCCCTACCTTGTAGTACATCAAATCCCTGTAAATGTCAGTTGACTTAGATTTTAATATCATATCCTTCTGTTTCTTTACAGTATCCCACTATATTTCTGCAGAAATGTTCATACTGCTGGGAGCTGCTGGTATGCCGGACTGGAAAGTCGTACCTTCGAGAGGATATCCGCAGCATAGTTTAGGTTCTGCACAAAGATGGCCTCCATCTCCTTGGCAACTGCCATTCTATGCAAGCCTGTGGGAACCCTCCCTGCCATCAGGTGGATCCTGGGAAATTCACAGCAAATACTTAACACATAAATGCAAATTTGAAAAGGTGAAATTCATCAAGACTGTTTTTCATCATAAAACACAAACGCTATTAAGACTGTTATATGTATAACTGTTTCGGCAAGCTATTTTTAAGGTGTATTATTATATGTTTACTGGATTTTTTTTCACTAGTGAAAAAAACAACCGACTGCACATGATTTGGAAAGACACATCAATAGTCTCATATGCCTGAGGGAAGGCTGAACAGAACAGCAGCTCAGGACCTCTGTTGTTAAAAGCTACGATACTAATTCAAATTTGTCTTGCTTTTAGGATGCACCAGCACATTTGTTGCACTCAAAGCTCATTTTCCAATGGAAGGTTTAGGGGTGAAAACAAAACAAAAGTTATCTTTACTCCGATGACTGACCTTTTACAATCCAAAGCTCTTGCATACTTCAGAGCCAGGTCCAGACCCTGTCTGAACTCTGCCTCTCTTCCAGGGACTGCTCCAAGACCAAGATCTCCTTCATTTACATCTCCTGTAAAACACAATCATCTCATCATTACCATCACAATAATTTCATTATTACTTACACTTTAAGTATTAGTACTGGTTGGTTGTAATGAACAGCTGCTGACTGAACTTCGGTGTGTAGTTCATGCTGGTGTTTTCTGTCATGTTACCGGGCGGGGTGTTGATGAGGACCACCTCCACCCCTGTAGCCTCTCTGGCTTTCTGCAGCTCCTGTAGGTCGCAGTGGTAGAGCCAGGCTGCCTCCACCGCCTTAAAGCCAGCTGAGGCAGCCGCGTATATTCTCTGACTGAAGTCTGGAAGCTCCGTAAACAACCAAGAAATATTAGCACAGAATTTCAGCGGAGCCATACTGGTTTCGATGTGGAGGCCAATGATCCCACGTTCAGCCTGCGTAATGTACTTTTACCTCGATAACTGCCGTGCCAATGTAGCTACCGTTAAGCAGGAAAACGGATGGGTAAAGTTTCAAAACAAAAGTGTGGACTGGTGCAGATCTGATTAATGTAAACCCATCTATGTTCAAATGTTAACGTAAAAGCAAACATGAGATACTGACTAGATACCAGCATTAAGTTGTTCATCTTCATATTTATATTTTGCAAAAACGGAAGGTAGTAAGAGTTTTATTTTTTCAAAGTTGCCCTACATACGGAGAGTTTTGTTATTGTCACATGACTGGTAACGCGCTTCCTGGTTTGTGAACTGCACAGGCGTAAGAGGGCGTGCAGAACTGCGGTCCAGCCAGCTGTCTCACGCAAATTCCTGATCAAACGAGCCGCTTTCCAATGAGTCTTTTCTGACACAAAACTTTTTTTTCTGTATTTTACTGTAATTATGAGTGACAGTACTTATAAATGAACTGATATATTGCCTTCCAAAAAGTAAAACCTTATGCTATCTTTGAATATGGATTTTTTTATTTGCCATAAGTCCATAAGTTCCATATGAAAATGTTCTTTTTGGACTCAGTACATGTTGTAGTATAGCCAAAAAATATGAAATACCTTTACTGTGTACTTTTTGAGTAATACTCTCTATTCTCTTGCAGAGAGCACAAGCGTGCAAATTCATCCATTGAAAATGTATAAAAATCTTTTTTTTCTCCTTTTTTCTCTGTCCTTATTTGTCTGCGTGTAAGCGTAATATAACTACTGTATGTACTGTATATGTACATACTATATAGGTATGTACATATATATAAACAAATTTCAAGGTCAGCCTTTTGTGGAGTGGCGACAATCGCGATTAGAGAGCAGAAGAAATTGATTGATTTTGGTGAAATTGGCCTCTACTCTCCTCCAGATAAAACAAGAATGGAACAAGGTGAAAACAAACATTTTTTCATGATGAAATAGAGAGTCTCTTCTTTCATTTGAGCAATTCTGTGTTTTCAGAGTCATAGTCAAAAAATTACTCAAAATGCCAGCCAAAAAGACTGGTTTTTATAAAACACTTTCGGTTTTATAAAACAGCTGGCTCTCAGTGAGTTAAACACTTGTTCCATTTCTGTTTTCATTGTTTACACAGCTATTTTAGGAGGCTATATAGAGTTTTACAAGCAGGGAGATGATACTATGAGTGATGTGTCTTTGTGTTTATGAGCTGAATGTATTCTTCAATCATAATTCAGTCCCAGAGTTCTAAAGCTGTACCTTCAGACTTTTCTTTCATCATTTTATTGAAGAACTCAAATTCCAGCTGTAAAACAAACAATGCAATCAATCTTTCAAAAGTCACTCTGGTTGGTGGTTCATTCCCCAGCTCCTCCAGTCCACATGCCAAAAGACCCCTGAGTGAATACTGATCCCTGGCTGCTGTCTGCTTATCATTTGCATTAATTTGATTTTGTTGTTTTCGACGATGGTTCTTTCATTGTAATGTAAACTTATCTGGAACAAGAAATTGTTAAGTAATCTGAAACTTATAAATTGACAATTATAAACTGAAATTTATTTGACAAGCCTATGGGAAGATATTTGCTTCGTTTCAAAACTGTAGAGTGATTCTATTGTATCCCAACCCTTGTAATGAATGAACATCATGGAAAGCTAAATCTGAGCTGAAGATGTAAATCACCTCACAGACAGGTCTATATATATAGTTTAAAATTTAGTTTGTAGCAAATATAGTGTATGCAAATAGTGTATTTGTTGCAAAGTAGTTCTTACACTCAGGTTTTGTTTTTCGTCTCTATGCAGGTGTAATGGTAACAAACCTTGCAACCTCATAAAGCTTCCAGGAAGTCTTCAGTGCTCTTTGCACGAATGAACTGATTCTGATAGTAACATGTTGTATCCACACTGTGCATACATGGCTCCTCAGCATCTCCCTCTTATATGGACATGTATTCTCAGACACCCACCTGTGGTTAATGAGGCTGCCAGCTGGCCAGACGGCACTGTTTCCACCTGAGGACAGGGAACTGAACAGCAGACCACCAGCTCTCATACAGTATTTAAGTACACTAACAAGCATATAATGGTTGGCAGACAGGATATGATATTTTTGACTGATGGCTACCAAATGCTGATGGATGTCTCAGATACTGCAAGAGGAAATGACGAAACTCTGGGAACCCTATTCTCTGTTTCAGCTGAGCTTTTGTTCTTTGTGCTATTTTATATTTTTACCTTCATTTCAATATGTTTACTATGGCTATTGTGATCAGTAATCAGACCATTTTTTCCTCTGACATATGTGTAGCGACAAAACTTTGCACTGCTCCATGTTTGTCATGTTGACAGGGAGGTAGGTAGGTTTCTGGTTGCAGAACTAGTGTGTCATTGCCTGAAACACGCCTCAATCTTGGAAATCCTACATTTTGACTGGCCTCCATTCCTGGGGAGATTTGAAATTGAAGAGATAGGCAACTTGGCCTGACTGACGTGGCCGCAAAATTTTGTGCAGCGTCACAGGAAGTATGTTTACAGTTTCAAGTTGTATTTTCAACATTTCTCTGCAGTGAAATTCTTTGTTTTAGACAAAAATTTTAAATGTAATATTGGTTCAAATCTGTGACCCACTTGCTCTGAGACAGTAGTGTTAACCACTGCACCATGATGCTGCCCCCAAGTAAAATGTCGACTGAACCAATTTATATTTCAGATTTTTGTTTTTTTTTTGCTGTTTTGCTATTTGCTATAAAGATGCTATAATCCAAGAAAAGTTCAGACAGCAACATCACAAAATAAAGTTCAGAAACAGAAGCAGTCAAACACAAAAAATAGTAAAATAGCTTTCCAGAAGATATATGAACCACTGTATGAGGATGCATTGCTCAATTTTACCTCCAGTTAACTCAGATTTCTACTTTGTGATGCTACTGTGCTCCAAAATTTTGTTACTTTTATGCTACCGTTCATCGCCTGTTTCCACCCATCAGTCAGCAGTGCTTTTTTTTAACCATGATGCTCTTAGAACATGTTTTCTAATAGTGGGGGAGCCAAAGTCTCAAAAATGGGTTGAAACTGACATGGTCTGCCAAACTTTTTTCTTTTTCGTTAACTTTGACACTAAGGACCGATAAATGGAAGGTCTTCTCCACTGGAAACATCACGAAAAAATTGTGGCAATTTTAGTGTATGTACCCTTCATTTTTTGACAGATTATTTTTTTATTTTTGTAAAATGAGAATTTTCCTGAAATCCTTAGTGGGTTGGGTAAGCTGTCAATAAATTGCATTCCAGATGCAAAGAACATATGTGGTGACAACATTCTTAAAACACATTTCCACATGATTTTAGCTCAATGTAATGCAAAAAAGGTGTTTTCTCACTTTTTTTCCCCAATATTTTCATCTTTACTTCATTGGCAATCAACTACTCCCCCAAGTTATGACATCAGTAAAATATGCCATTCTTTTCAGCAAACAGTATACTCATTTCATTAAAAAAAAATATAAAAAAAAAAGAAAAATCCATGGATCTGTGATGATTTCACTACTAGCTGGCGATTAATAGGCCCAGAACCTCAATAGAATTTTAGGCTACTCTCAAAATTCCGAAGGGCACACTGAATATTTAACATGGTTGTTAATGTCCACATTATTAAACAGACAGCAAACAACACCAGCAGGGTGGGTTATACAGCAGCGTGATAAAAGATGTCCCCCTCCCTCCCCTCTCTAACACACACACACTCTCACACACACACACACACACACACACACAGCCTACTTACGTGTCCCTGTCTTCAACTGCAAGTCCAATCCTTGAACATTTATTGGGTTCTCCGATGCAAAGACATGCAATGCCACACTTCACATTGGCTCTTGCAAAGGAGCTTCCTCGGGCACACATGCTTTTCTTGCAGTGGTAGTATTTGCTGAGTTTGATTTCAGATGGTTTTGCCTCTTTCAGCATTATGGTTGGCACCAATTTGCCACTGACAAGTTGTCTCCCAAAATCAGTGGCAGCTGGGTACCATGTGTGCCCGCTTACACACAGCCAACTGATGCAGAGCTCGGTGAAGGTGTAATAGGAAGGCATCTTCAGTTGGTTGAAGGCAACACGTGTCTCATTTGATGCTCACAAAGAGCTGGGCATCAGTGCATCTGCCACCAAAGTCACTCCTGTCACAGAGTGACACCATGTTCATGTATTGGCGCATTGCTGTTATAACCTCTTCCTGAACATCCAGGCTTTCCTCAGAGTGGCAGAAGGTCTGTCAGGTGTTTAATGGCAGTTGTGTAGGCCTGTCTTTTCCCTCTTCTGTACAGACATCTCACTGTGTCAAATCCAGTAAGTATGTAGGTGCTGAGGACAAGGGATGTAAGATCTGAAGCTGCAACCTCATACTTCCCTTTTTTTTTGGCCCTCCACCACCCCCCTCGTTGGAGGAAAACTTTATTGTTAATAGAATTTATGTACAAAGAGTGATTGCTCCAGCCCCCCCACCTGCTATTTTTGCCATACAAACCATTAACAATTTGAAGAAAACAAAGAAGGTGGTAGATATTTGGAGACTGCAGCACCCATCTGACTGGGATTACTCTTTTTATTCACCTGTTCACAAATCATGCACACAAATCAATTATTTTCTAGTCGATTCCAGATTAATCCCTAATATTCACTATACTAAATACCAGAATATAATAATAACTGATCATTGTCCTGTTAGTTTTAATCTTGAACTGTGTTCCTCCAGACAAGCCTGGTGTTTTAATCCCTATCTTCTTGAAGATCAGACTTTTAAAACATACATCACTACACATATAACACAGTTCCTCGAGACCAATGACCATGGGGAGGTGAATGATACAATATTATGGGAAACCCTCAAAGTGTACATCAAAAGGCAAATTTTTTCTTATGAGGCTACAGTGAAAAGGATTAAATGAGGCAGATTAGAAGAGATTGAAAAAGAGTTACAAACTGTTGAACAGATTTACAGAAACTCACTACAACAATCTGATTACAACACAATTCTTAAGTTAAAGTACGAGTATAATACCATTTTGGGAGACCAAATAGGCAATTTACTATTGAAACTTAAACAGAGACACTTTGAGCTGGGTGACAAGCCACAGAAGTTATTGGCAAGGCAGTTAAAAGGAGAACAAGCAAAACGAGACATTTATAAAATAAGATCTGAATCTGGAGAGATGCTTACAGACTTAAAGGACATCAACGTACGTTTCAAAGAGTTTTATTCAGATATTTACACTCAACAGCTACACAGGAGAACTTTGATCAGTTTTTCGATTTGCTTCACTTTTGCCAAAGTTGGGCGCTGCTTGCAGGGAGAGTCTGGACTCGGACTTCTCACTCTCTGAGTTACAGGATGCTATTAGAGCATTCCCAACTGGCAAAGCGGCAGGTCCAGATGGGTTTGGACCAGAGTATTACAAAGCCTTTCATGGGGCCCTTGCACCTTACCTGTTGAGAATGATTCGAGACACATTTAAAAACAAACTTCCACCCTCACTCAGTGAAGCAAATATCTGTTTTATTAAAAAAAGGACAAGGATGAAACAGACCCAGGTAGCTATAGGCCTATTGCCCTGCTAAATTATGATTTGAAAATAATCAAAAAAGTTATAGCAAACCAGCTTGGTAAAAATGTAGCAAGTATCATTCACTCGGACCAAACAGGATTTATTCCAGGCAGATACTCCTTCTGTAATGTCTGCAAAATTCTTAATATCATGTATGCAGGTTATGGCAAGGATGACAGAGCAGCTATACTGTCCTTAGACGCTCATAAACTCATGCTCATGATATGATAGAGTGGCCCTGTGCCATTTGCAACGTTGAAGAAATTCGATTTCGGTGACACTTTTATAGAATGGGTAAAAATATTGTATAGCAATCCGAAATCTTCCATTCTAACAAATGGTGACAGATCTGGTCCATTCACCCTGCAATGTGGAGTCTGCCAGGGGGACCCACTGTCCCCCCTGCTGTTCGACATAGCGTGGGAGCCCCTGGCCATCGGCATTAGAGCACATCCACATATTAAAGGTATTAGGTCAGGCAATACCGAGATCTGTGTGACGCGGACGACCTTCTTGTCTGTTTAGCTGACCCAACGGTCTCCGTCCCCTTCTTACTGGAATATATAAATTCCTTTGGGAACATCTCTGGCTGTACTATAAATTGGAGTAAGTGTGAGTTCATGCTTTTAACAGATCAATTTACTGACGATTTCCTGACAAAATTGCCTTTCAAAGTAACGAAAGAGTGTTTCACCTATTTAGGGCTTAAACTGACAAAAAGTCCTAAACATCTCTTCGAATTTAACTTCACAGGGGCTGTAGAAAAACTCAAAAAAATATAGAGTCTTGGAGAATACTGCCCCTATCTATGATAGGTCGGGTAACTGCAATCAAGATGGTTAGCCTGTCTAGGTTTTTATACCTTTTCCAGAATCTGCCCATATACTTAAATGCATCTTTTTACTCTATCATATTGCCTTTTGTATGGGGCTACAAGTCACACAGGATATCCAAGGTTCACCTTCAAAAATCTTCCAGAATGGGTGGTCTAGGATTGCCTGTTTTCAAACACTACTACTGGGCAGCCAACTCCAGGGCTATCACCTACTGGAAAAATGGTGAAAAGTGTTGAAGCTGACGAGAGTCCACTGTGGCTACAGCTGGAAGCTGCTGCAGTTGAAACGTCCTCATTTCCTGCTCTTTTGTTTTCTGACTTAGCCCCAGTAGCCAAATTAATTCAACAGAACTTCATTGTGAAAAACTCCTTGCGAATTCTAAAACAAATAAAAGTGGCTTGTCAAGTTCCCTGTGCCTCCATACATGCGACTATATGTCAAAATCACTCATTCTTGCCTGCCCAGTTGGATTGGGTGTTTGTGGCCTGGAGAGAGAGGGGTATTATAACTTTTTCAGATCTGTATATTAATGGCCAATTAGCATCATTTGCTCAGCTAAGCAATAAATTTAGTCTTCCCAACTCTCACTTCTTTCGCTACCTCCAAGTCAGACATTATGTTCAGGAGAACTGGCAACATTTTAATTCCACCCCCATCACTCATCCCTTTCTTGAGACCCTTTTACTCCCCCCAGACTCCACACAGTTGATATCAAAATTTGTGAGTTGTTTTACTAATTCAGTTTCCTCTGACTTTATCAGGGAAGCTTTTGCCAAAGACTTAAACTCTGAAATATCAGCAGAACTTTGGGAGGAAGCACTTTCTCGGGTCCACTGTTGTTCTATTCACGTTCATGTTACAGGTTGATTCAGTTTAAGGTGCTTCACAGATTGCATTATTCAAAAATAAAGCTAAATTGTATTTTCCCATCTGTGTCTTCTGTATGTGATAAGTGCCACATTGCTGAGGGTTCATTGGCACATCTGCTACTGAGAGAGATAGCCCTAATATAAAATCTTGTGGTCAATGACTGGATAAGACAGAATGAGACAAATACAGATGGATGCGGATAGACAGGGGGATGGGCAGACAAATATGGACAGTGGACAAGCAGACGCTAACAGTCATAGAGACAGCCAAATCAATGGACGGACAGATACAGACGATAGACAGGCAGGAGCTAACATACAGACAGACAGACCAACGCATGGAAACAAACAGGTAAGCAGACAAGTAGACGGCTCGACAGAGACAAATACAAACATACAGACAGGCAAATATACAGATACAGTACTGCTGAGTGAGTAGCAAGGTCTATGGCTGGTAGCTGTTTATGTGTGCATGTGAGTGTAATTGGGTGTGTGAGGAGAGAGAAAGGGAGGGAAAGAGAGAGAGGGGGTTGTAAACCAAGGGAACAGACCTGGGGGGGGGGGTGTGTGCAGTTGTTAACAATAGGTGTGACAATGATTTATGTGACAAGAGGTTCTAGATTTCCAGTTTTGCTATTTCTTAGCGATTAGAGAGTTAGGGAGATTTCATTTTCTGTGGAATGAGGATAAAACTGGTATGTCTTAGAAGACAAAGAGAGGGGGAAAGTGGGATTCTATAGTCCAAGATGACAAACAGAGTCTTCGTGACATAGGTGCATAGGTGGTTGACTGGCTGACAGTTCCAAATGGCATGCAAATATGTGTCGGTGCTCCCCCACGTGCAATGAGGGCAGATATCTGTGTTGGCTATTCCCATTTTGAATAATTTGCTTTGCGTGATGCGAGTCCCTTGAATGGTTTTATGTTGTATTAATTGTAGGTTGGTGTTGGAGGACATGGAGCAAATATTTATGCAGATATTTGTCCAGAAATCTGGGCTAGGAGTGAGCACCAGGTCATTTTCACATTTTTGCTATTTTGCTATTTGGTCATGGAGGAAGATGAAGAGGGGGTGTAGATTTTAGAAATTATTTTTTGTGAATGGTCTGCAATTCTTAATAGCTATTCAGTGGTGTTTGTGGATTCAAGAGTGCTGTTTTTGTTGATTATACTTTTAATTATTGCTTTAAGCTTGCTTTCTAATGAAGGAACTGGTCTTTTCCAACCCCATACTTCTGGACAATAGTGTGAAAAGATAGAAAATAGTTATTTTCAAATAGGTAGTGAAGGTGGGTGATATTGTTAGCTTCCCATTTGGGAAAGTAGATTGGGGTCTTGTGTGGTAGGAAGTCAGGGTTGTGCCATATGGGGGTAAGTCTACAAGGTGTCAGGGTGGATTTTCTGTAGTAATTCTATTGGTTTTCCACCAGACTGTCAGAGTGATGCTAATTGTGATGTATTTGAAAAAGTCCAATTTTTTTGCGGAACAGTAATGATGGAAGTTTGGGGCTTCCAGTCCACCTTGTTGTTTGGAGTTCTGTAGAGTGGCAAGTATGATTCTTGAGGGTTTGTTTTTCCAATAAAAGTGAGTTGTAAGTGGTTCTAGAGTTCTGAACCAGTGGTCAGTGGGGGTGATCAGAATCATTGAAAAGAGGTAGTTAATTTGTGCGAGGGTTTTCATTTTGACTGCTGCTTTTCTGCCAATTAGGTTGAGTGGGAGTGTGTTCCAGCGTTTGTAGTCATCTTCAATCTGTCGTAGTAATGGAGTGTGGTTAAGGTTAAAGAGCTCTGACAACCTGGGGCAAATCACAATACCAAGGTGTTTGATGTTACCAGTGTTAACAGGAAAGGTGAGATCTTAGACAGCTGTTTTTGAAGTTTTTGAAGCTGTTGTTTATATCAAGCAGATCCTGGGTTGGTTTACCTGTGGGGTCCAGGATGGATGGGTCCTGATTTCTCTTTCTTGTGTGGTAGCATATTTGCTAAGAATTTTCCTGTTTTATTGCTGAAGTGAAATTTGTCATGGAGTTGCTGGATGCAGAACTGAGTTTTCCTTGAATGATACTGTCCAATTCCTTTTAAAATGTTTTAATTCAATTTGTATATCATCTGAAGGGTTGTGAGATAGTTCAAACGTCAAGTGTTTAATTTTCTGTTCTAATGTATTTTCCAATTTCTGTTGCTGCTTTTTCTTGTGTGAAGAATATGATATGATTATACCTCTAATGACAGTCTTACCTGTTTCCCAGTGTTGATAGGGAGATCTCTGGAGAGTCATTCATCTCTAGAAATGATGCCCATTCTCTTCTAATTAAGGTGGTGAAATCTTTGTCTTCTAGTGGTGACGTATTTAAGCGCCACCTGGTATAAAGTTTGTAATCTACACAGGGGAAATAAAATACTGGGAAGATCTAGACTGTATAGAATACATTATTCTATGATGGAGCTCGGTTAGCACTGCAGCGGTCTGAGCTGCGGAAGACTGCTTTGTAAACATGGGCAAATTATGCTTGGCTACACAGCTGAAGTTGAAGCATGGATCGGTCCAGGACACTATAGGCGTGGAAGCTGTAGGTTAATCCATTTTGTGTTGCAGCTTTACTTAGCATGATGGCCTGTAAACATGTTGTTTTAGCACTGCAGCTACTGGAGGTACTGGAGCTACCCTCAGGTAGCTGCAGTGCTGACGTTACAGGGACATGTTTACAGGCCATCACGCCAAGTAGAGGTACGCAGTAAAGCACAGGGGTGGATTGGCCATTGGGAGTACCGGGAGTTTTCCCAGTGGTCCGACCAATAAAGGGCCACATCACACACATCACACATCACATTTATGCAGATGGCTTGTTTGTCTAAAGAATACCTGGCCCGGCCCAATGATAGGCTACAGAGGCCCAGGAGTCCCACCCATGCATGTTCTAGATCCCCCTTCGTCCAATCACCTTTAATGATGAGCAATTGTTACGAGAGGGAGAGGGTGAGAGAAAGAGAGAGAAACAGCATAGCAGAACACAGACAAACAAAATGGAGAAAAGACAAAAAGGCGGTGCTGAAAAACTGAGAGAAAAGGGAAAAAGCACTCACTCATGATGCCACTAACAGTAGAAATATTTCAAATATGTTTGCGGCGGGGGCCGACATGGCCTTCGGGACTTCAGCTGCGCCTGCGGGTCCCTTTCAACAGCAGAAAGTAAGGCTCTGGTGAGTGATCAGCCTGCCAGGCACCTGTCTGACTCAAAGGCAGCGTCCTCTACTGGAGGGAGGGGCATCCCTCCTCTTGATGTCATAAGGAGAAAAATGTTCAGCTCTGTTTCAGCACACATTGGCAAAGAAGAGGAGCAAGCAGGGGAAGGAGGAGACAGACTTCTTTCACTCCTGGGGCTCATTCACAGGCTATGGGCACATACTACTGTTAAAGCACCGTTATAAAGTGAGTTAGATGACCTCATCCCTCATCCTAACATCATAATTCCCTGCCAGTGCTTCTGTGATGGCATGAACAGGTAGGAAGATATCCATCGTCTTCACCCACAGCTCCTGCAGCCCATCCATGTGTGTCACACCTGTCGCTATGGGTGAGCCATAGGGGGCCTGGCCCACCCCCCAAAATGCTTGTGCCCCCCCCCCCATTCGAGGCACAGATCTTTTAAAAAAGATTAATTAAATTTTTATTTTATATTATCATAGTTGCTAATTTTGTGGTGAGAAGTACTGATGTTGCTTCTTTATCATTAAACTTTAAAAATATAAAGAAACAATGGTGTGATTTTGTTTGATTGATTTGATTGATGGGAAGCTACACTACACTCGATTTTAGAGTTAGAATCAGCTGAGGAATGCTCTGGTTTTGGACCAGAGCCCAGGTTTGGCTGCTCCAGCCCAGCTGTCAATAGCAACACCCTGAGTCCAGTAGAATTGCAGCAGCAGCAGGACCAGGCATGGGGAGCGCATCCGGCGGTCATCACAGTGGAGATGCAGGGTGCTGCGGAGCTATGCTGCTGGCACTGACTCAACGCTACCCCGTCTGAGTGGCCCTTGTTGTCGGACAGATCCAACCCTCTTGCCGTGATTGACTCTAAATGGGGATGCGCCTCCACGGACCGAGAGGGAGCTGTGCTTGAGCTAGCACAGCGGTTCGGGGAGATTGGGGTCGGTGCGGTGCCTAAGATGCTGCTGAAAGCAGTGTTCGTGTCAAGCTCACAATTTACTGACAAGAGGACAGTGTGACCAGAATCGCAAAAGATTCCACCACAAATAAGTGTAAAAATAAGTGTGCATCCTGCAGGAAGTGACAGGAAGCAAAATTCTGTTGAGGTTCTGGGCCTGTTGATCACCAACTAGTAGTGAAATCATCACAGATCCACTGATTTTGGTTGGATTTTTATAATTTTTCTCTGTGAAATGAGTATACTGTATGCTGAAAAGAATGGCATGATTGGCTGATGTCATAACTTGGGGGAATAGTTGGTTGACAGTGAAGTAATAATGAAAATATTGGAGAAAATTGAGAAAACATTATTTTTTCACTAAATTGAGCCAAAATTATGTAGAAATGTGTTTTAAGAATTATTTTTTCCCTGAATGTTGTCACCACATGTTCTTTGCATCTGGAATGCATTTATTCACAGCTTACTATACCCACTGAGGATTTCAGGAAAATTTTCATTTATCAAAATTTTCTGTCAAAAAATTAAGGGTACATAAAATGGCCACAATTTGTTTGTGATATTTCCAGCAGAGCAGACCCTCCAGTTATTGGTCCGTAGGGTCAAAGTTTACAAAAAACCAACACAAAAATGATAGGGTTCAAAACTTTGATTCCCTGACTATAATTGAAATCATGACAAAGTTTAGTTTAGTTAGTATTGTAACATCATAGAAGAGATTTACTGTACCTTTCCAGTGATGTATAACAATTGCATCACAAAATGCTTCTGTGTCATTTTGTAGTTTGTTTCATTTGGAAAACTTCTTGGATCTGCAGCACACACACATTGCATGTACAGCTGATATTTTTGTAACTCATCCAAATATTCTGTGTGGCAATATTTGACCTTCATCACAGGCAGATTTCCATTTGAAATATGGTGCTGAATTATTTGATAGGTGGGCTATTTTAGGCTTAACAGGTGTCTACAGTCACTGCTGGCTTCTCTCTGAACAAACAGCCCTGCTGACTTAGTCTAATATATGCAAATGCTAACATGGCTGCTGTGTCATTTACCAGAGTGGAACCTTTATGGCCTTCTACGCCTTCAGAGAAGGCCTTAAAAAGCATGAGTATTTAATAATATATGTATATTATTTAAAAAAACAATCCATTGTATTTCATTTGATACATTACAGTTAATACATCTTCTCTCATCTATGTTCTAAAGTTAAGTTTACTGTCAAGTTCACATCAGCAATGAAAGGGTTACTCTCCTGAAACATGTTATCCAGTCAGAATCGTTCATCTCTCTCGAAGCCCGTTTAGCTGGCTCATTAATTGGTTAGGACTTCACGAATCTCGGGGAAGGCCAAGCTATGTGTTTTGGTTTGGAGATTGATGGGAAAATTGACCTATCACGGTTTGATTTTGAGTGGGCGGGACAAAAAAAAAGATCGGAGGCCTTTTAGTTCGTGAAGTCCGAAAAGCGGGCAGAGTGGTGAGAGCTGTTGTGTTGAGAGACAGTGAATGGCGGAAGACAAGAGCAACATTGTGGCTAGCTTGATAGCATTGCCTTTTTCAAGGCGGCCTTTCACAGAAAAACTTAAAATAATAAAAAACAGAAGACCAACTCCAGAACTGAAATTAAAAGAAAAGGTTAAGAAAGTGGAAAGGCATTTCAAAACCAAAAATTATCAGCGATATCCATGGATGACAGGTTGTAACAAAACAAACAGGCTGTACTGCTGGAGTTGTTTACTTTTTACAACTGACAAGTCATCCACCTGGGTCAGTGGCAGATTTGTCAGCCTTACAAATCTGACAAAGTCAGCCCACCGACATGAAGATTCTACAGCACACCTGCAAGCGACGGTCAGTTTGAAAACTTTTGGGGACACAAGAGTTGATCTTCAGCTTGATGAGCAGCGCTGTAATCATACTATGGATCACAACAACAAGGTCAGGCAGAACAGAGAGATCCTGAAACATCTTATCAATGTCGTCACATTTCTTGGAAAGCGAGAGCTGGCATTTCGAGGACATGATGAAAGTAAGGATTCCAAAAACAAGGGGAACTACTTGGAGTTACTGGAGGTTTTGGCTGTCATCTGGATTCGGCCACTGTTTTCATCTGCACCTCCAGTAAAATCAGTCAGTGATGATAAGCACGCAGAAGCCATAGCTGGACAAGTTTTGGAGTTTCTGGAGGGCTGTACCTTCACCAGTAAGGTAATTGCCCAGTGTTACATTGTGTTGCAGTCATGGCCTCTGGACTGAATGGGGTCCAAGCTAAAATAAAGGAAAAAATACCACAAGCTCTCTTCGCTCACTGTTATGCAAACTCTCTGAACCTTGTCATGTCTCAAAGTGCTGTTAAAATCAAAGAGTACAATTTTTTTTTCTCACACCTCAGTGGCCTCGCAGCCTTTTTAAGTCAGCCAAACACATGAAACTCCTGGATGAAATATGCCAGCGGAGACTGCCCAGAGTGACTCCAACAGGGCAGAACTTTTTATCATGTTTGGTTTGCACTGTGTATGAGCGGAGAGAAGAACTCTTGGAGCTCTTTGAATTCATTGTGGACAACCACAATGATTTTGATGATGATGCTGTGCACAGCGCTGATGGATACATCGCACTGCTGACGGGCTTTGAGTTCTGCTTTTCCTCACCATATTCAACTCAGTGTTTGCCTACTCCGACGTGCTCTTTGGGATCTTGCAGAATAAGGAGTATGACATGCAGTTCTGTTTGTCCAGCATTGATGATTGATGACAGCACCACAGAGAGAGAAAAAGCCAAACTTGACTCTATCTATGAGGACACGGTGTGCGAAGTAGGGGCTCCGAGCGGGCGCAGGGCACGGAATGTTGGAGACATGCGCACAGCGTACCAGCAACTGCACACTGGCCATTCTCACTCAGCTGAGGAACAGGTTCAAAGATCATGAAAAACTGATGTTCCTTTCCCTTCTCGACCCCAAGAAGTTTGCCTCATACAGAGAAACCTTCCCCAGCTCTGAGTTTTAGAGCCTCGCTGAAAACTACGGGCTGTACTTTGACCTCCCTAGGCTCAAGACTGAACTGATGTACAACATGACAAACTTTGAGGCAAGGACCCCATCAGACCTGCTGCACTTTCTGACACTTAATGCACATCCAAGATGGCGCCACGGATGGCTGCCTCGGTATGTTGGTGCGCACTGTTTTGTCTTGTTTTGTTTGTTAATTCTGTATTTTGCCAGTTTTCTGAGAGCTCCTACACCAGAGAAGAGCTCATGAACATCAGGGCCTCAACCCCTGATGATTTATTTCCGGAGTTTATTGCGCCTTCCGTGGACTTACTGGACATTCTGGTTAAAGGTGCACTCACTTTGGCTCATGCAGTGAAGCACCGGAGGAGAGGGAGACGCGCCGGTGCGCTTGTGCGCCTCCGTAAGCGTGGATGTCGCACACCTTTACCTGGGATATTTCTCTCCAAAGTGTGCTCACTGGGAAATAAACTGGACGAGCTTCAGCTACTGTTGGGTAAGAACAGAGACTTCCCTTCATCTTCTGTTCTGTGCTTCACGGAGACGTGGCTGTGTGGAACGACACCGGACTCTGCGCTGCAGCTGGCAGGATTCCAACTCCTCAGAGCGGATCGCCACACGGAGCTGTCCGGCATGATGAAAGGTGGAGGTATCTGCTTTTACACGAACAGTGGCTGGTGTCACGACGTGACAGTGATCTTTCAGCACTGCTCTCCTCATCTGGAATCTTTTATTATAAACTGCAAACCTTTTTATTCCCCCCGTGAGTTCGCTTCATTCATTCTGGTCGGTGTTTACATCCCGCCATCGGCTAAAGCCTGGTTTATGCCGATGGCGGTGACGGCGTAGGGGTCTGCGTCAACGGCGTAGCCTGACGCGCACCTCCAAAAAACCCTGACTACGTGTCGCGTCAACGCGTTGAGACGGGAACGGCAAGGACTGAGATTGGGCCGCTCAGAACGTAATTTCAGGCCACACCCCCCTAGTAGCTTGGTGGTGAATTGCAGAGCAACGCATTCCCTCGACGCAGAACTTCGAATGCTCAACGACGGCGTCGGGTCTACGCCGTAGCTCCACCGTTGCTGCGACACAGAAGCATAAACCAGGCTTAACATGCAGGATGCACAGCGCACGCTCGCTGACCAGATTCTCTGTGTGGAGTGTATCTACCCGGGCTCTTTTGTAACCTCTCACATGAACTCCCTAAATACAGACAGTTAATTAAATGTCCGACCAGAGAGGAGAACATTTTGGATCACAGTTACACCACATTAAGCAGTGCATATCACGCCGTCCCCCGTGCTGCACTGGGACTCTCGGACCACGTGATGGTCCATCTGATTCCTGCATACAGGCAGAAACTGAAGCTCTGTAAACCTGTTGTGAGGGAATCAAAACAGTGGACCAGTGGAGAATCTCCAGGCGTGTTTGGACTGCACTGACTGGGATGTTTTCAGGTCTGCTACCAAAACTCTGGATGAGTTTACAGATGCTGTGACGTCCTACATCAGCTTCTGTGAGGACAACTGTATACCAACACGGACCAGGGTGAGTTATAACAATGACAAACCCTGGTTCACAGCAAAACTCAGACAGCTCAGGTCAGACAAGAGGCAGCTTTCAGGAGTGGAGACAGGAGTGGCAGTTTCAGAGAGGCAAAGTATGCCTTTAGCAAGGAGGTGAGGAGAGCTAAACGTTTGTACTCTGAGAAACTCCAACACCAGTTCTCAGCCGATGACACTGCCTCTGTGCGGAGGGGGCTCAGGCAGATAACCAACTACAAACCCAGAGCCCCACAAGCTGCCAATGACCTGTGTCTGGCCAATAGCCTGAATGAGTTTTACTTTTGATTTGAAAGACAATGGGACAGTCCTGACTCCATCCCCCATCACACCTCCGACCAGCCACAACCCACCACCTACACCTCCCCCATCTCAGCAGGAGCTTCTTCACAGCTGCCCACCTCAGAGCCTCCCTCCTCCCCCTCCCCCACAGTGACACCTTTCTCCATCCAGGAGAAGGATGTCAACAGTCTGTTTAAAGCCTCGTTTATGCTTCCCCTACGCGGACCCTATGGCGTAGCCTGACGCGCACCTCCAAAAATCCCTGACTACGCGTCGCATCAACGCGTTGAGACACGAACGGCAAGGACTGTGATTGGGCCGCTCAGAACGTAATTTCCGGCGGTTGCTTTTCCGGTCAACAGCTCAACAACACCACTATTTAAGGAGCGGCAAGAGCGGTATGGAATAGTCGGACAGACCACCTCCTCAAACGTCTTCTGTGCTTCAACATTTGTAGCAACAGCATTTCTTTTTAAATTTTATGAGCTCCATCTCCAGAAACTCCATCTCAGTTGTCATTGTTTACTGTCGGAAGAAAACCAAGGAATCCGATATGAGCCCCCAGAAGCCACACAAAGACACAGCCACACCCCCCTAGTGGCTTGGCGGTGAATTGCAGAGCAATGCGTTCCCTCGACGCAGAGCTTCGAATGCTCAACGACGGCGTCGGGTCTACGCCATAGCTCCGCCGTCGTCGCGACGCAGAAGCACAAACCAGGCTTAAGAGGCAGAACCCCCGCAAAGCAAGTGGGCCAGACTCTGTCTCTCCATCCACCCTGAAGCACTGCGCTGATCAGCTGTCTCCAGACATTTTCAACACCTCACTGGAAACATGCCACGTACCGGCCTGCTTCAAGACATCCGCTATCATCCCTGTTCCCAAGAAGCTGAAGACAACAGGTCTCAATGACTACAGACCTGTAGCCTTGACCTCTGTGGTTATGAAGTCATTTGAGCGCCTCATGCTCCCACACATCAAAGACATTACTGACTCACACCTGGACCCCCTGCAGTTCGCCTACAGAGCCAACAGGTCTGTAGATGATGCAGTTAACCTGGCCTTGCATTTCATCCTTCAGCACCTGGACTCCCCAGGATCCTATGCCAGGATCCTGTTTGTGGATTTCAGCTCTGCCTTCAACACTATCATCCCAGCTGTCCTGCAGGACAAACTCTCCCAGCTGAACATGCCAGACTCCACCTGCAGGTGGATCACAGACTTCCTGTCTGACAGGAGGCAGCATGTAAAGCTGGGAAAACACATCTCTGACTCCCGGACTATCAGCACTGGATCCCCTCAGAGCTGTGCTCTTCTCCCTGTACACCAACAGTTGCACCTCTAGTCACCAGTCTGTCAAGCTCCTGAAGTTCGCGGACGACACGACCCTCATTGGGCTCATCTCTGATGGAGATGAGTCTGCCTACAGGAGGGAGACAGACCGTCTGGTGTCCTGGTGCAGCTTGAACAATCTGGAGCTCAATGCTTTAAAGACAGTGGAGATGATTGTAGACTTCAGAAGGAACTCAGCCCCACTCACACTCACCCCCATCACCCTGAGAGACTCTCCAGTGGTCACTGTGGAGTCCTTCTGCTTCCTGGGCACCATCATCACCCTGGACCTCAAGTGGGAGCTGAACATCAGCTCTCTCACCAAAAAAGCCCAACAGAGGATGTACTTTCTGCCACTGTGCACTTCTACATCTCCATCATTGAGTCCATCCTCAACTCCTCCATCACCATCTGGTACTCTGCAGCTACTGCCAAGGACAAGTGCAGACTGCAGTGTAATGGAAATTTTCTGTCAGGATGCTCGAATTTCCACAGGGTTCTTTACTACACTAGAGTCCAGTAAATAAACGTGACCTGATTCAGTTGCCCAGAGAAAGTTGCTTTTAATATCTGTCTGCAGAACAGAGATGAGAATTCAGACACACAGCACAGAGCTTTGTGAGTGAATGCCCATCCAGAGTAACAGAGGAGGGTGTATTTAACAGGCACAGTAATCAGGAGACATAGACACGTTGTCAAGGACTTCGACACAGAATGAGTTGGCAGCGCCAAGTCCTGGGCTTATCAGTCCAGGGCAGAGTGACATAATGTGCCGTTGTCTTCAGAAATGCATACTTTGATTGTATCAGCATGAGTTCACACATAACAACTTATACAATCAGGCATGAGTTCATACACAACAGCTTCTGACACATTCTGCTAAATTTCCATCACAGCAGTGTATCATCCGCTCTGCTGAGAAGGTCATTGGCTGCAGTCTGCCTTCCCTCCAGGACCCGTACAGCTCCAGGACTCTGAGGCGTGCAGGTAAGATTGTGGCCGATCCTTCCCACCCTGGACACAATCTCTTTCAAACATTGCCCTCTGGCAGGAGGCTTCGGTCCATCAAGACCAGAACGTCACGCCACAAGAACAGTTTCTTCCCGTCTGCCACTGGCCTCATAAACAAGGCCCAGGTCCCCCGCTGACACCCCCTCCTCATAGACTGTACGTTACATTAACGTGTTCATTAATGCACATCACCGGCACTGTTGCTGGTCATGCTGCACATCCACACCATAAAGTTGCACTCAAAACCTGTATAAATGTAAATATCAATATATATCTTGCACTCCAAACATTCTTACTTTAATTCAAAATACTTTAATTCCGTGGCTCTGTTTCTTGCACTGTTACACTGTTACTTGTTTTGCACTACTACACTCTTACTTTATATATTTTATATTTGTATCTTCTACTTTATCTTGTTTTTCTGTTGCACCAACCCACCAGAACAAATTCCTCGTATTGTGTTAACTGTACCTGGCAATAAATCTTTTTCTGATTCTGATTCTGATTAAAGACCTGACTGAGAGTATGTCGCAGCTGTATCACCTCACCTGCCTGGTGCTGACCATCCCCGTGTCCACTTCCTCTGTGTAGCGGTCTTTCTCAGCTCTGAAGTGCATCAAGACACACGCCAAAAACAGTACTGGACATGGTCGCCTGGGAGCTTTGGCAACCGATGTCCATAGCAAAAGGACTTCTTTTGGAGCTAAAGTCAAAGAACAAACTTTGCCAAACGCTGCCATCGCACACTTCTCAAAGAAAGACGGATGAATGGATTTCATCTTCAATGGATTTATTGCGGAGGTTGTCTGTAACATCTCTAGCGTAAATTTTATTCAATATATAAACTTATCAGAAGTGTGGTTGGATTTTTGTTTTTAGAGGATTTTTATTCTCCCCCATTTAATCCCTGTAGAGAATTAAGGTGTAGTGGAACCTATGAAAAGTGTGACTTTTATTTGACATTGGTATTCATTGCGCCATGCGTAATTGCGCATGGAGAGGCATTTGCATTTCATTGGAACTTTAAAAAAAAAAAATCATATTACCAGATTTGTGTAACTTTTGGCGTATTGTGCATTTGAAATTCTATTGTAGTTTGAGGATGCTCATGAACTTATTTGTTAATGTGTGTATGGTTTGTTGTGTGCCGTGACTTCATAACGCTGTCTCTGGTGATGAAATGAGCCTCACTGTCGGTGTCAGCAGTGTCACGGGGTAACATTCTGAGTGACCTCATTTTATATTTCCGGATTTTGGCATTAGAGTATGTTTATTTAATGTAGCCTCAATGGTCTCCAGTTGTATGAGGTCAATTTTGAGAATGTTTCTTGTTGTGGAGAATGTTATTGATGTTATAGTCTATTTGTTTACATCATTTTCATTTTTAATTAAAGGATTGCAGTTGTTAAATGCTTTCACTTCATCGTGCTGTCTTTTTTCTGCGATGGTGAAGGCCCAGCTGTAGTGCTCACAGTTCGCCACTGTCATTTACACAGGGATCCTCTGGCTGTGGGGCAGCCCCGAAAATTCACTGCAGTCCAAAACAGAAATACTACTGGAAAACAAAAAAAAATTAAGTTAAAAGGCTTGTATCTCCCTCAAAGATTAATTTAGCAGATAATTGACAGCAGAGCAAAAATATGCCACAAGCTTCATCAGGCTCATTTTCAATACACATAATTCATACAAGAAAAAACATTCCTTTAGGTACAATTCTTTGGCTGGTTCAAAAGAGTTTTATTCACTGCGCAGTGGAGACAGAAGTTCACAGCAAGCCTGTAGAATTCTCTCTGACTCGAGTGACTCTCTGGTCAACATTATATACAGGACAACAGGAAACAGCAGGCTAAACAAAAGATGAGGGCTGGATGTCTTTGATCAGCAGGGAAAGGGGGAGAGAAAATGAAACTACCAACACCCAACGTGTGTTCTGAGTAAATCTCTGAGGGGGTGTGGACAGGGCATCTGAGAGAACGGGTGGATTGAGGTTATGGACACAGATTGGAAATTTGTCTCACAACTTTATGTTAAACAGTTGCCTGGGAGGAATGACACCACAGGGGTTCCTTTAGGAAACCTTGCACCTTAATTTACTCTAAGTTGATAGAGGAACCTGAGGGAATGCCCTGATAGACAATTTGGTTTGTTCTATGTATGCAAACAACTGTCTGATCAGGGGAAATCCTTTTTATCAATATTTAGAATAAAATAAAGAATTACAATGTAATTCTGTCTCTACAATTTCCCATTTTGTCCTTCATAGGACAACACTAACAAACATGCAATTATGAAACATTGATATAGCATAATTCAAATAATTTGCAGGAAAGTTATCTGTTGACTCTGAAGGAGGAACTTGATGAACCAAAAAAACTGGATTTAAACACTGGTACTCCGCAGAGTACTGATGAATGAACAGCCATTAGGAAGTAGTTCGGAAAATGCTGCAAAATCACCAGCATGAAGCCAAGTTTCCATAACATAAACATAAAATCCAAAGGCCGTGATGTGAAGAGATCCTTTAGCAGGAAAGTCTTTTTTGCTAGTGATCTAGCATTGATGAGTGCCAGACGGAGAGTGAGTTCCTCTGTGTCCAGTGTTTAAGCATGACTCAGCAAGCGAAGGTTTGCGGGATCCACGTCACCTCTGCGGGTCTTAAACCACCTGGGAAGAGGAGCCTGCGTTCGCAAGCAAAAGCGACCCTCGGGGAGGACATCTGGGGCCAGGTGGACAAGCCACCACTCCCTGGGCATCATCGGATGAAGGGACCATCCACAATGAGGGAGACCGGGACCGATCCCACGTACCAATGGCAGACAAGCCCTGATCCTGACGACCACTCCACACTCTTACCACGTCTCCTGGGGCACTTCCTCAAGGGGATGGCATACACCTGACGGCAAAGGTACGCCAGTATAGTCGAGAGTAGTGGAGGGGGTGGATTCACACCCAATGTTTGCTCTCACAAACATTGTTTTAAAACTGCTTCATGAACAACTCTGATTTTAAGAAGTGACTGTCTATCATACACAAGTAGAGCACACACATTGACAGAAAACGCAGAGAAATAAAGCAAAAGATAATCCAAACAGGCCTGACACATGGCCGTGCACACTGCTGGCACCATCTATGCAGAGTTCTTGAAAACAGCATAGGTGAAAATGGGTGACATCTGCTTTTCTGCATGCAAAAACTTCAGTCAAAATTAAAAGAAAAAAAATAATCACAAGAACATTCATCCATTCATAATAGCAGTTTGATAATAGCAGAGAGAAGGATGACCTTCATAACAAAACTTTCTAGTGGATGTTCAGAGTAGAGTAGAAGAGAGGAGACAGAGAGGGGAACAATTAGTTGAGATCTCAGTACCGTGGATGAAGGTGGTTTCAACAGAACACTGGAAGCAGACCGAATAAGACCATCATCATTTAGGTGGGAGGACTACAAGCTAGGGTGGCACGGTGGTGTAGTGGTTAGCACTGTCGCCTCGAATCGTTGTTGTTCGAATCCCGGGCCCGGGGCCTTTCTGTGTGGAGTTTGCATGTTCTCCCCGTGTCTGCGTTGGTTCTCTCCGGGTTCCTCCCACCATCCAAAAACATGTATGGGGATTAGATTAATTGGCTAATTTAAATTGACCGTAGGTGTGAATGTGAGTGTGAGTGGTTATCTGTCTCTGTGTGCCCTGCGATGAGGTGGTGACTTGTCCAGGGTGTACCCTGCCTTCCGCCCTAAGACAGCTGGGATAGGCTCCAGCCCCCCCACGACCCTATGAGGATAAGCGGTAGATAATGTATGGATGGACTACAAGCTAGGAGGGACCTGGGAGAGAAGGTGTTAGGAGGCTACGGATAGGGAAAGGGAGTGGAGAGGTGGGGTCATGTCTGTGAAAAAAAGGGCATGAGAAGTAGCGATGGCAATCGAAAACAGGTTCTTGTTGAGAACCGGTTCCCTGTGTTTCAATTCCTTGGAATTGTTTGCCAGTTTTGTAAATGATTCCCTCATTGATTCCAGTGGGCACGACGTCACTCACATGTCGTCACGCAAGCTACGCGCATAGCGATGTACTAACATTACTATCATGCAATGAATGCCTTCTCATGCATTACATTTAGAAGATGACCATGACGATGACAGACAGAGTCTGACTGGCTCAGAGGCTGGCAGTACTCGCTCCAGTTCTCTACCCCCTCTAGCTTCTCCTTTCATCGAGGCAGGCAAAAGTAAAATGCCCCAGGCCAGGGTAGACAAATGTCACCGAACAGTTATTAAGTTTGTCATAAAGGGCCTGCACCCATTTGCCACAGTAGTGTCCCTGAATTTCGGTAGGTGAATGTACTCAATTGTATGCTAAGTCAGAGAATGTCAAAGTTGAATGTTTTCCTCTACGTTAACCAGCTGTTTCGCTCAGTCATTCATCCCCATTATATATTTTCTAGGGAGATGACAAAGATTCTCAGACTTAAGTACAAAGCCCCAAACAGAGACAGTTTAGCCAACCACTTGATCCCTGCTTGGTATGCTGTTGAAAAGGGAAATCTGGTCTCTGAGCTGAAACAAGTGTTAAAGGCAGCCATCACTGCTGTTGGATGGACAAGTTTTAGTCAAGATCATTAGATCGCAATAACACTGCATTATGTCAGGAATGGCCAAGCTCAAGAAAAAGTCCTAAAAACCAAAGCAGTGTACCAAGCACAGACAGGTGCAGCTGTAGCAGAAGAGACTGACGAGATCCTGGAGGAGTATGGTGTCAGAGAGAAGGTTGTGGCAGCCACAGTTGATAATACGACAAACATGGATGTAGCTGTGAAAAAGCTGCAACTTGTCAAGTTTCCATGTTTTGCTCATACCCTGAACCTTGGAGCTCAGAAGCTATACAACTGCACTGTAATTTCCAACTGGTGGTGATCTGAGCCGTTGGAATAACCTTCCCATCTCACTTATGGGACGAATAGCTACTGTCAAGATGAAAATATTACCTCAAATCTCTTCTCCATGATCCCATTTAAACCCACAACAAAATGGTTCCAAACATTAGATTCAGCTATCGGTAAATAGCTGAACAAAAAAGCCAGAAATCAGCCTGGCTACTCTCCAGAAGAATAAGTCTGAAGGTGGACTGGAGGCTCCCAATTTTCTGCATTATTACCTATCTAATCAGCCAGTCAGAAGAGAGGAGGGATGCGAGGAGGAAAGGAACTGGGAAGCACCTCCTGCCCCAAACCTCCAGAGCCAGCCAGACCGCCACAAGGGTGGAATCGTAGAGCGAAGCTAGGGACCAGAGGACAAGTAATCCCCTTGTGCATGCACCCAGCCTTGGAGTCCTTGGATCCATCATTCCTTGATGGAGAGATGATTGTTCAACTGTAGTATAGGAGAAGAGAAGACAAGTTAGTGGTCATAATAAAGGCACAGAGAGAATGAATATTTTCTGGAACAACTGAAATTTATGAGGGGGGTCGGCATATGCTAACCGACAAGAGCAGACTATGAATTTATATTAAGAGCTCTAATAAATGGAGAATATTCTTCTGCAAAAGATGTAGAACAATGTAAGAAAAAAAAGGGAACAAGAACAGACTATAGATTTATATTGAGAGCTCTAATAAATGGAGACCATTTTTCTGTAAAAGATGTCAATTGTTTTTTTTGGGAAGCAGATATTTTCTCAAATGAGATATGCTCAAAGAGGAGGTTTAGCCAATGGGTGATGTTGATTGTTCTCTTATCCTTCCAGTTAACCAAGATGGTTTTCTTAGCGATGGCTGCAAGCGTGGGTTGGAGGTGAATGACTGGTACTGTCGTTATCGTAAAATCACCAATTAAGCATAAGTTTGGAAATTGCGGGATCCTGCAGTCAAAAATAGAAGAGAGTTTCTGTGTGACTGTTGCCCAAAATTGAAATACAGGAGAACATAGCCACAGTGCATGAAAATAAGTGTCGGCAGTTTTTTGAGTGCATTGGGTGCACAAGTCACACTGTGAGAAACCCATTTTATACATTTTATACTGCGTTACGTGTGTTCTGTGGAGAACCTTTGTTACGTGTGAGCTAAGGCCTGGACCCCGGATGCAGAGACTGAGGCAGCGAAGATAACTTGAAGTGTTTATTCTCCCCACAAAGTACACAAAGTTAACAAAAGGCGAGGGCAAGAGCAGGCGATGGACGAGTGGCTGGCGTTGCTGGAGTAGTAGAGCTGGAGACAGGTCCGACGTTCGAGTGGCGACATAAACAGGCTGCTGAGATGGGGTAATCTGGCACAGGAGTGGAGACTGGGCCGGGCTTAAATAGCAGGATGAATGAGTGGATGAGAACCAGGTGTGTCTCGTGGAGAGAGCCAACCAATCACCGCCACTGCTGCACACACACATTGCCCTGGAGAGAAGGAGGGGGAAGGGGAGACAGGGAAACACAAAACATGCCACACAAAACAAAAAGGCACCTACAAACCTAACAACCTTAAATTGGATCAGTTGTAGGTTAGTGTTTTTTGTCATGTTAAATGTGTTACCACAGATCTGAGTCCAAAATCATGGTCTAAGGATAGCCATCACCGCAGGCCATCACCGGGCGGCAGCCAGAACGGAAGCTACCACCGGAAGGCGACAAGGACCAAAAAAACTCCGACCCAGCGACTGGAAAAACCCAACATCCCGCACCACCCGCATGCACCACCGCCCACCGCAACGCCAACACTGCTCCGCCCCACCGGCAGATATTGAAGAAAATTTCCATTCCTTATTCCAAAGGTTTGGAATACATCTGTGGATGTCATAAATATGTTATGTTGGAAGAGGTGGTGGAGATGAGTGACCCCCTTCTCTGCCCATGTACTGAGATAGAGAGGGGTTTTATTGTTTACAAAGTCTGGGTTGTACCAAATTGGGGAGAGTACACCGGGTTGAAGTGGGGAACCTGTGATTTCAAGGGCTCTCCACCAAGCAGACAGGGTGGAGGTAATCAAAGGGTTGTTGAAGCAGGAATGAGTTTTAAGAATGGAGGTGATAAAGGGTAAATCAGAAAGTTTAATATGGTTGCAGTCTAACTCTTCTAGTTCCATCCAGGAGTTATATTCTTCCTGTGGATGGATCCACTTGATAAGGTATTGTAACTGATTAGATAGGTAATAATGCAGAAAATTGGGAGCCTCCAGTCCACCTTCAGACTTATTCTTCTGGAGAGTAGCCAGGCTGATTTCTGGCTTTTTTATTCAGCTATTTACCGATAGCTGAATCTAATGTTTGGAACCATTTTGTTGTGGGTTTAAATGGGATAATGGAGAAGAGATTTGAGGTAATATTTTCATCTTGACAGTAGCTATTCGTCCCATAAGTGAGATGGGAAGGTTATTCCAACGGCTCAGATCACCACATACTTGTGCCTTTAGGGAAAGAGTAATGAGAGTTTTGCTTTGCAGGATTCCATGAGCTCTCTGTTAATGGAAGTATAATTGATTTTGACCAGTTGATGGAGTAATCTGATAGCCGTGAGAAGGTTGTAATGAGTTTACATACTTCCTTCATTGATGTTTTGGGTTTTTCTAGATAAAGTAAAATGTCATCCACGTATAGATTAATTTTGTGTTCAGACTTCAGAGAGCAGATACCTTTGATGTTGTTGTTTTGACGTACCGCTGCTGCCAATGTTTCGATAAAAATCACAAACAGTAGGGGAGAGAGTGGACATCCTTGTCTAGTTCCCTTTTGCAAAGTGAAGCTTTGTGAAGTGATCCCATTAGTGGTGACAGTAGCTTTAGGTGAACCCACTGGATGAATGACTCACCGAAGCCAAATTTGTGAAGTACAGAGAAGAGAAAGGACCAATTAACTTTGTCAAAGGCTTTTTCTGCATCAAGTGATATAACGATCGCTTCTCTGTTGCAGCGTTGCGTCAAACTGATCAGATTTAGAAACCTTCTAAAGTTGTTAGTGGAATGTCAGCCTTGAATAAATCCTGTTTGATCGTTGTGAATTATTGACGGGATAATTTTCTCCACCCTGGAGGTGAGTGCTTTAGATATAATTTTGATGCCGATGTTGATTAGCGACAGAGGTCGATAGCTAGCAGGATGCGTGGGGTCTTTGTCTGGTTTCAATAATAACTTTATTGCAGCTGTATTCATGTGAGCACTAACCATTATTTTTAATCTCCATAACTGTTCTGAAAAAAAAGAGGTGCTAGCATTAGTCAGAAATGTTTGAGAAATTCAGCAGGGAAACCATCCGGACCAGGTGCTTTGCCTGCTGACATACTATCTAATGCACATTGTAATTCACTGATAGTCATTGGAGCATCTAAAATGTCTCTGCATTCAGATGTCAGTTCAGGCAGCTTTAGATTGTTGAGGAATTTGTGAATATCATCTTTGTTGGGGTTAACTGTTGCTGAATATAGCTTGTGGTAATAGCTATAAAACATCTGATTGATTTCTTGAGGTGATTGAATATATTTGCCAGAAGGATCTTGTAATGCTGTTATTAAAGATTTTTCTCTGTTACGTTGAACTAAATTCACAAGAAATTTGCTTGATTTGTTGCTATGCTCGAAATCATTGTATCTCAGTTGTTGTAGTAAAAAATCTGTTTTCTTTGATAAAATATCGTCGAGGCATAACTTTGCATTGTGCAACTCGGATCATAATTGGTCGCTTGGGTTTAATGCATAATCCTGTGAAAGTTTTTAATTTTTTCCTCAATATCTATCTCTATTTGTTGTTCCTTTCTTTTCTTGTATGAAGAGTACGATATTATTTTACCTCTAATTACGGCCTTCCAGGTTTCCCAAAGTAGAGAAGGAGATGAATCTAGAGAGTCATTAGTTTTTAGAAAGTCTGCCCACTCTCTCCTTACAATTTGATCAAATTCTGGATCTTTAAGATATGTTGAAGCGCCAGGTCTGAGGAGGTTTACGGGAAGTATCAATTTGCAGACTGAGGGATATAGGTGCATGGTCACTGATGATGATTGGGTGAATTCTGGTGGAAATTTTGTGTGCGATGGAGTTATTTAAAAGGAAAAAGTCAATTCTTGAAAATGATTGGTGTACTGCAGAGAAGAAAGTATATTCCCTTTTTGTTGGGTTTTTGAGTCTCCAGACATCATCTAGTCCAAAATCTTTCATATAATCCCGTATGGTTTGGACTGATTGTGATTGTTTTGTCTGCATTGGCATGTTTGATCGATCTACAGAGGGATTTAAAACTATGTTAAAGTCACCTCTGATAATAGCAGTTGAGTTAGCATTTAAGTCTGATAAATGAAAGAAAACAGTATGAAAGAAGGCTGGATCATCACTATTAGGAGCATACAGATTGGCAATTGTGTATTGTTTATCAAAAATTGTTGCTTTAATAATAATGTATCTGCCCTCTGGGTCTGTTATCGAACAGTTTAAGGTAAACGGGACTCTCTTGTGGATTAGAATAGAGACTCCTCTTTGTCTGCTGTTATAACAAGATGAAAATATGGTATTATAATTTGAATCTGTAAGAGATTTCTCTTCTGATTGTAGTAGATGTGTCTCTTGCAAAAGAGAATATCTGCTTTTAGTTTAGAGACATAGTCTAGGATTTTAATTCTTTTTGTCTGTGAGCGTATGCCATGTATATTCCAGAAAACTAAGTTTAACTTAGACATAAGAAGAGAGGATGTTCAGACACTGAGTTAGTGACAGTGTAATGTAAATAGAATGTTGCGTTTTGTGAGCTGTGAATGTCCCAGAGCTGTGAATATCAGGATGGTGGGGTGTAAGGTGTTGGTTAAAGACCTTGTAGATGTTAGGGACAGATGTATACAATGAGTCATGATATGTATCATAAAGAGGCACCATAAAGCCTGTGAAACTAACAACAAACACATTGTGACACAGAAAATCATAACAAACAAAGAGGGCACATAGGGTGGGAAGGGGGGCAGGAGGAGTGAGTGTGAGGGAGAGGGGTACATGGAGATTTAGCACAGAGAGGGAGAGAAAGAAGAATAAAAGAAGGGAAGGGATCCCTAGTGGGGGGTGACGTTTGGTAAAGTGAAACATTTGAAACTTGTGAGATTTGATTGCTTTCTATGTATTTTTAACTAACGAGTGATATATTTAAAATCTGAGCCATTTGTTTTTTGTGGTTACTTATTTTTTCCTTAGAAGAGCCAGGGGGTGATGGAGGATTCCCTGAACAGCTGGCCATCTATGTAGAGTTTGTCCACCACAAGTGCAGTCCGCTTGCCTCGCTTTCATAATAGGAAACAAGACTTTGCGCCTCTTGTTAATTTCCCGTGGAAACTGGTCATTCATCCCGAATGGCTTTCCTTTCAGCTCCCGTCCTTTGCTCTTGACGAGCTCTTTTTGCTTAAAGTGCTCGAATTTTGCGAGGTCCGAGCCGGTGAACGCAGTGGAAAGTAATGTTATTCACAGGAGGTAAACATTCCTAAAAAAGAGAACAAATCTCTGAGGGATACCGTCCTGGACATCCAGACAAGGAGCATGCGGGACAACATGATTTTTTTGGGTATCCCAGAATCCACAGCAGACGACCCAGAGTCCCTGGTTAAAATCTTCATGACTCCGGCTCTTAAAATCCCAAAAGAGACTGTGAATAACTTCACTTTCCACTGCGTTCACCGGCTCGGACTCCGAAGAGGAGACTGTCCCATCATCGCCAAATTCGAGCACTTTAAGCAAAAAGTGAACGGAAAGAGCAAAGGATAGGAACTGAAAGGCACATCGTTCGGAATAAATGACCAGTTTCCCCGGGAAATCAACGAGAGCCGTAAAATCTTACTCCCCATCAAAACAGACTGACTCAAATGGACTGCACTGGTTGTAGACAAACTCTACATAGATGGCCAGGTGTTCAGGGAATCCTCGATCACCCCCTGGTTCTTCTAATGAAACGGGTAAGTAACCGCAAAAGACAAAAATATATATAAAAAACGGCTCTGATGTTTAACTATATCACTTATTAGTTAAAAATATATAAAAAATAATCCAAATCTCACATGTTGTAAATGTTTCACTCTCCCAAATGTCACCCTCACTCAGGATCCTCTCCCTTTTCTTATTCTTTTCTCTCTCCCTCTCTGTATATCTCTATGTACCCCTCTTCCTCTCTTTCACACTCACTCCCCCTGCTCCCCCTCCCACCCTCCCTCAGAGAGCAGCACAAACTGGCTCTAACGAGGACAGAAAAAGGAGTGGGAGGCCCCAGTGTACAACTGTGCAAGAAGACAAATATCTGAGAGTGTGTAGTTTAAGACAAAGGCACCTCACAGGTCCTCAACTGGCAGCTGCATTAAATTGTACCCGTCCAACACCAGCGTCAGCATCAACAGTCAAGAGGAGACTTTAGGATGCTGGACTTCATGGCAGAATTGCCAAGAAAAAAAACATATCTCAGACTGGCCAATAAAAAGAAGAGACTGAGATGGGCAAAAGACACTGGAACACTGGACACTGGAAGACTGGAAGACGGTGTTGTGGACAGACGAAGAACCTTTGTGAGACGCAGAACATATGAAAAGATGCAGGAACAGTGCTTAATACCATGAGTCAAGCATGGTGGAGGTAGCATGATGGTCTGGGGATGCTTTGGAGGTGGTAAAATAGGAGATTTGTACAGAGTGGAAGGGACCTTGAGGAAGGAAAGCTGTCACAAGATTTTGCAACGTCATGCCATACCTTGTGGACAGCACTTGATCAGGGCCAATTTCATCCTCCAACAGGATAATGACCCTAAATACACCTCCAAAATGTGTCAGCAATAGTTAAGGAATAAGCAGTCAGCCAGAATTCTGACTGTAATGGAGTGGCCGGCATATTCTCCTGATCTGAACCTATTGAGCTGTTGTGGGAGCAGCTTGATCGTATGGTACGGAGGAAGACTCCATCAAGCCAATCCATCTTGTGGGAGATGCTCCAGGAAGCATGTGGTGAAATCTCATCAAATTATCTTGACAAATTGACAGCTAGAATGCCTAAAGTCTGCCAGGCTGTTATTGCAGCAAAATGTGTTTTTTTTGATGAAGGCAAAGTTTGAAGAACATATTCATCATTTCCGTTGAAATCATTATTTCTAACTCTGACAATTTCAAATTGTCCTGTTCATTTGCTGTAGTTCCTATTCAGACTAATTTCATGTGTGTTTCTGTGGAAAACAAGAAAATTTTTGACCAGTAGTGTATATGAACTTGTGGTAAGACGTCCACTAAAAGGTCGCTCCCCGTGCCTATAGCTACATTTGTGACAGCAGAACTCACCACTATGTCTGTGTCATACTTCTTAGGCTCATTTATCATGGACTGCATGAAAGCACATGGGAGGAACATTAGAAAAAGCACAGTGATGTACATTTGCGATGGCTCTGCTGTTTTGATGCAAGGTCATCTCACAAAATCTGTGTGGCCTGAGCCTCGCAGAGCTTCTTGCCCAGTACTATAACATTGTTACTGGAACAGCTAAGATGAATGTGACTGAGCTGCCAGTTCTACATCGGTGTTGAAGTCACATTATGAAGAATGCCAAGGACCTCTGCAAAAACACTTAGTGATGCATTCTTCTACTTAATATGCATTTGTTTTAGCATATTTCAGTATGATGTTGTATTGGTAACATTTGTATTTACTTTCCCACAGTGCTGGCAAGCATTACCTCCTGTGTATGCCTCTGCTGGGGCTTATGACTCAAGCTACGACACTACAACAACAACTTGATGAGGTTGTAGTGAGTGCTGCTGTGGTTCTCTCCAGTCTGTCAAGCAATGAGAACGTTGAGAAACATTTTCATAACCTGCAGACACTACTCACCTTAACTGAGCAGCTAGTCATAAACTACCCTGATGTCACTGATAAAAACTTTGAGGTAAGTTATCCTGTTGTACGTTTGTAATTCACATGTTTCATTCTTCAACGTTGAGTTATGGATAATTAATAGTAGATCTTTTGTTCCATGTATCAATTTGAGAGTTTCTGAGAGGTTTCTGGTCTTGATTTTCTTTCATTGAACTGAATATTGGTTGTTTGGGTTAGAAATATTGGCGTACTGACATCACAAACAATGCAATTAACTTATACACAATTGCATATACCACAGGAACATCCATCCATTATCTACCGCTTATCCTCATAGGGTCGCGGGGGGGCTGGAGCCTATCCCAGCTGTCTTAGGGCGAAAGGCAGGCTACACCCTGGACAAGTCACCACCTCATCGCAGGGCACATAGAGACAGACAACCACTCACACCTACAGTCAATTTAAATTAGCCAATTAACCTAATCCCCATGCATGTTTTTGGATGGTGGGAGGAAGCCGGAGTACCCAGAGAGAAACCCACGCAGACACGGGGAGAACATGCAAACTCCACACAGAAAGGCCCACTACCACTACACCACCATGCCGTGACAGGGCCCAGGAACCCAGACGCACGACTCACAGACAGGGTTACAGTTCTCACAAGAGTCTTTATTTGAATTAACAGGATAATCCGGCATGGTATTCCAGCAGGGAGGTGGAGCACGGCCACGCGCCACCGGGCAGGTGGAGGCGCGCGTCCGGGGAATCCCTACACCCTCTACTATTAACGGGGGGAAAACAAAACCCACTCTCAAAGCCGAGAAGGAAAACAGTTTAGCGTTACCTGTAAAAGAAAAGGGAAATCCTAGCTGGATGAGGCTGTGAAAAGTTAAAGCACTAAGTGTTACGTGTGAGCTAAGGCCTGGACCCCGGATGCAGAGACTGAGGCAGCGAAGATAACTTGAAGTGTTTATTCTCACCACAAAGTACACAAAGTTAACAAAAGGCGAGGGCAAGAGCAGGCGATGGACGAGTGGCTGGCGTTGCTGGAGTAGTAGAGCTGGAGACAGGTCCGACGTACGAGTGGCGACATAAACAGGCTGCTGAGATGGGGTAATCTGGCACAGGAGTGGAGACTGGGCCGGGCTTAAATAGCAGGATGAATGAGTGGATGAGAACCAGGTGTGTCTCGTGGAGAGAGCAAACCAATCACTGCCACTGCTGCACACACACTGCCCTGGAGAGAAGGAGGGGAAGGGGAGACAGGAAAACACAAAACATGCCACACAACAAAAAGGCACCTACAAACCTAACATTACCCCCCCCTCAACGGACGCCACCTGGCGGCCCACCAGGCTTGTCTGGAAAGTCCCGATAAGTCATTAATGAGGCCCGGGTCCAAAATCAAAGAACGGGACACCCAAGATCGTTCCTCTGGGCCATAACCCTCCCAGTCCACCAAGAACTGATATCCCCGGCCCCGTCTGCGGACGTCCAGCAGCCGCCGGACAGTGAAGGCAGGGTGGTCGTCAGTAAGCCGGGGGGTTCGGCCGGAGGGCACAGAGCACTGGTGGACACAGGTTTCAACAGTGAAACATGAAAAGCTGGGTGAACATGCAATGCAGCGGGCAACTTGAGTCTCATCACACTGGGATTGATTACTTTTTCAATTTCAAAAGGACCAATGTACCTAGGGGCTAGTTTCCTGCTCTCTGTCTGCAGAGGGAGGTCGCGTGAAGAGAGCCAAACCCTTTGTCCAGGCTGATAGTGGGGAGCAGGAGAGCGACGTTGGTCTGCCAACCGCTTGTTGCGGGCAGCCGTCCGTGTGAGAGCCTCTCTAGCTTCACGCCAGACCCGACGAGCTCGCCGGAGGTGCTCCTGTACCGAAGGAACTGCCACTTCTGTCTCCTGGATGGGGAAGAGGGGAGGCTGGAAACCCATGGAGGCCATGAAAGGGGACATACCTGTGGCAGAGCTGACCAGGGAGTTGTGGGCGTATTCCACCCAGGGTAGGTGGGTGGACCATGAGGACGGGTGTCTCGAGGTGACGCACCGAAGGGCCGACTCGAGGTCCTGGTTGGCCCGCTCCGTCTGGCCATTAGTCTGAGGATGGTATCCAGACGAGAGGCTGGCCGACGCCCCAAGAGCCAGGCAGAAGGCTCTCCAGACCTGGGAGGAGAACTGAGGCCCCCGGTCCGAAACAATGTCCTGAGGGATTCCTGAGGACACTGCTGAAGGAGCGTTGGAAGGTGGAGGATCCCTGGGGGGAGCCAAAATGGAGATCTGGTTGACGGCTTGATCCATGCGACCACTGAGCTGAGACACACTGGTTGAGAGATTCTGTAGGATTCCCAGAATCTCGTGGATGGCTTGCTCCAAATGCCCAACACGAGAACCTTGCGTGGACAATGCCTGCCGAAGCCTATCTGTCTCCGCGGGGTCCATGTTCATGGCCAGATTACTCTGTTACGTGTGAGCTAAGGCCTGGACCCCGGATGCAGAGACTGAGGCAGCGAAGATAACTAGAAGTGTTTATTCTCACCACAAAGTACACAAAATTAACAAAAGGCGAGGGCAAGAGCAGGCGATGGACGAGTGGCTGGCGTTGCTGGAGTAGTAGAGCTGGAGACAGGTCCGACGTACGAGTGGCGACATAAACAGGCTGCTGAGATGGGGTAATCTGGCACAGGAGTGGAGACTGGGCCGGGCTTAAATAGCAGGATGAATGAGTGGATGAGAACCAGGTGTGTCTCGTGGAGAGAGCAAACCAATCACTGCCACTGCTGCACACACACTGCCCTGGAGAGAAGGAGGGGGAAGGGGAGACAGGAAAACACAAAACATGCCACACAAAACAAAAAGGCACCTACAAACCTAACACTAAGCACACTAACGGAGAAAAAAGGAGGGAAACTAACAAGGGGCACTACAAAGGGAAATGGAGGGCAACTAGGATAAGGGGGCAAAATATAGGAAATAAACAGGACACCTACAACTCTGCACAAGAGGAGGGAATTACCAAAACCTGGGGAACTAACAAAATACAAACAAAAAAACACAAGGATCAACTCCGAAGAGAATTCTTCTTGTGGGCTAAGGGGCACGGGGCTTACAACAAAAAACTAAGGTCGACTAGGATCAACTCCTAAGAGGATTCTTCTAACGAAAACAAAACCAAAGGCTATCAAAATTACAACAAAAATTTACCACTGGAGGCACGAGGAAGCTGGAAAACGTGGAAGGCAACCGAGGGAGCGAGAAACACAGGAAACATGACGATCACGCAACAAAACAAGGGAAGACAGGACTATTTATACATGAGGTGATGGGGAACAGGTGGAGACAATTAGGGCGGGGTCAGACAATCACAAAACGCGGGAAACAGGAGGAAGGGGAAGTGTGAATCTCAAACGAGAGGGAACATTCAGTATTTCAAAATAAAACAGGAAACAACAAGACAACATGTATGCACAAGACAAAAATGGATAACTTAACTCAAACAGACAGACGCATCATGACATGCCACCCACCACAGGAATATGATGTTCTAAATAATAACTGGCACTGTCTCCAAAAAGCACAGAACATAACATGTAACATAACTATAATTGGGCCTCTTACAGGATGAATCAAGCCCAACACCATTTCATGAGTACTTTAAAGAAGTCATCCAACAGGCACCCCTGGACACACAGGGAGAGCCAAATGGGTATTGTTGCCCCACCTTCATCCCAAAGCTTCTTCAATACTTTCTGCCTCAGGCAGTTCTGTGGTCAGAACTGTTACTCGGTAAGGCTGTTTACTCCCCTATATATGTTAAGTTTTTTTAGATTGTTTTTGTAAATATTAAAGTAAGGTGCTGCAGGAGATCTCGGACGGCATGGAACAGGTCCTGTTTATGTAATGCTCTCCAAAAAATACAGAAGAACTGCCCAGAAATCGACAAAGGTAAATTCAAGTATTAATATGAGTTAACAGGTAAGCACAAACTGCAATGAGAGAATTATTGTCTTTAGATTTGTGAGTGCATTAATTAAACAAATACTATACTAACATGACCCCATGTAAATCCAACATGTCTTTAATAGAATTACACCAAGGACAACAAGATCCAGGGCATTATGGAGAAGTCTCAATGGGATCTGAAAAGGATCTGTTTTCACCACAAGAGGCTGACCAGATTAGATGATTTTGTACTCACATACAAGAAGATGCATGAAGCTCTTTTAAGAGAGTACAAGGACTCTCTAAGAATCATGAAAAAGGTATGATATTTTCCCTGTTTTTCCAGTAAATACAATTGTCTTTCACAGGTAAAAGCCCAAGGACAATAACCGCACAACAATATTGAACAATAAATCTTTTTTTTTTTAATATTAAATAATACTTGCTATTACGGACTTAAAATGAATAATAACTTACCAAAAAGAGGTTAATAACAACATCCCTCTCTTTTTAGACACACAGGGTTGATGCTGAATAGTGGAAACAAAGGAAGCAGGGGAGGAGAGGTGTATACATCTCATGAATAACCAAGCCCTTTGATTTTGAGAAACCCCAAAAAAACCTAGCTGATGTAATGACAAGGTGCTGCAGTGTTCACCAAAGCATATTAAATAATGTTGTCCTATACCATATTATATTAAAAAAGAGGCTTTAGTTTACTTTTGTGATTATAAGGTTCAGAGGAAGAAGACATCAAACCAGACCAAAGTAGAGGAGAAGGACACAGACATCGATGCCACACTACTTTAAACAGGACACACAGCCTCAGGTTATTGTTTACTAACTTGTGTAATTGTATGTATAGTGTTCTTGATAATAATGTTAATAATGCACCTTCATTATAATGAGGGATATATGCATTTCACGTAATTATTCAGTCTTGTTTATCACAGCTCCAGTCTCAACATCAGCCACGCTCCCACTTACCACCCACTTTCGAAGCCACAGTCTCTCAGAAAATGCAACAAGATGAAGAACAGCAGGTAGGAGTAACCATCACTCTATATCACTCTATAGGAGTATTTTCACATTTTGAAACCATATCCAACAAAAATCACTCAGGTATTTTATTCATGCATATGTTTAACTTAAAATGTGCACAGTGTGAAATTATTATTGATTATTATTTGATTTCAGTTTTAATTATAGTAATCGCATTATATGAATATGTAAGTGTGAGTGGTTGTCTGTCTCTATGTGCCCTGTGATGAACTGGAGACTTGTCCAGGATGGACCCTACCTTTAGGCTCCAGCCACCCGCAACCCTATGTGAGGATAAGCAGTCGAAATTGGATGGATGAATGGATGATTATACGAAAACAAAATCCTGAAGAAATTTTAATATGTGCCTGCATACATGATGCCGGACCCACATGACGCCGGGCCTACATGGCCCCGCCTTATGCATGCTGACCCTCTCCTGCAGTGAAGGAGCAGGAGAGGGTCCCCCCTCCAAAAGGAATAGTAATATGTGTATATACATATTATAATAATTGAGATACTTTTTCCCAGGTACAATCACTGTGGAAAAGAAAGGACACAGAAGTAGTAGTAGAAGTAGTTGCTGTGCTCCCTTCTAATATTAAAGGGAACAGTTTCATCATCCACCACAGTGAGCTATGCCATGATCCGTCTGTCTGGTTTGGTTAAGTTACCCATTTTGTCTTGTGCTTACATGTTATATTGTCATTTCCTGTTTTTATTTTGAAGTAACCGTGTTTTCCCTCTCGTTTCAGCTTCACACCTCCCCTTCCCCTTGTTTCCCGCATCTGGTGATTGTCTAACCCCGCCCTGATTGTTTCCACCTGTTCCCCATCACCTCTTGTATAAATAGTCTCACCTCCCCTGTCTTGTTGTGTGGTCTGTATGTCTCTGGTGCTCGTGTGTTCGGTGCTTCCTGGTCTTCTGAGATCCCTCTCATCGATTTCAAGCTCCCTACCCGTCCTTAGTGGTAATCTTTTATGTTTTAAGTTTGATAGCCTTAGCGTTTTTTGTTACTAGAAGAATCCTCCCTGAGAGACGATCCTAGTAGTTTCCCTTCACTTCCTGGTTTTTGTTTAGCGCCCCACGCCCCTTTCAGTTCACTAGAAGAATCCTCTTTTGAGTAGTTGTCCCTTTTACCTTTAGATTATTCTCCTGAGCTTATTTCCTCCTCTAGCGCAGAGTCGTAGGTGTCTTTGTGTTAGGAGATTTAGTTTATTAGAGTTATGCTTCCCCTGATCCCTTAGTTTATCTCCTTCCTGCTTCCTCTGTTATATTCTCAATGGTAGTTTTCATAGCCTGTAGTTAAAGTGATATTTCTGTTATAAAGGTAATGTTAATCTGTTTTCCCTCTCGGGTTTGAGAGTGGTTTTGTGTTTACCCCCCCGTTCATAGTTGAGTGCAGTGAGTGTAGGGATTCCACAGTGCACATCTCCACCTGCCTGGAGACGCGTGACCGTCGTCCACCTCCCTGCTGGAACTCTGCGCTCATTTCTCTGAGAAAATTAATGAAGACTTTTGTTTGAACTCTAAGCGTGTCTGTGAGTCGTGCGTCTGGATTACCTGCCATGGATTCCTGTCAAGTTACGCACACTTAGACCTCACCAGTGGCTAACAGATGAGGTATTTTGTAGATACAACTTCGTTACTCCCTGCACAAACAAATCTTAACTTTACAGCAAAACAACCAGTAATGGGAATGTAAATATAAAGAAACTGCAAATTGTAGGAATTGTTTGATTGTTTAATTCACTGTTTCTATGCTGTATTTTTTTTTCTTCCTCTTCATAATTTAGGTTATTGAGGGCCTCCTTCTTCTTTATGCTGTCCAGTCAAATGTTGGAAACAACATTTACATACTTAACCATTACACAGCAGGTGTGATACTCTTTGGAGAACGACCCCAGCTCAGTCGATGTGGCTTGCCAAAGGTAATGTGCGTTTTCATGAGTTTAACCTATCCACCTATATTTGAGCAAAAAAAATATTTTTATACTGATTATATGGCTGACTGACATGTGCACAATATGTGTTTGTATGTTTTTAGTTGTATAGAAATCAAATGTTAAAAATGAATAATTTTTATTTATTTATTTTTTTTTTAAATGGTGCTTCAGATAAACTTCAACGATTACCAAGCTATACTCTCCATAAATGCTAACAAATACTGAGTCCACTGGAAGTTGCTGGTTAGTGATTTTCAACAAAATTACACTCTTAAATGCCTTTGTTAAAATGTATATATGTTTGTTTTGAAATTACACATTTTTTGGTAGTATTTAAATTTCCCTATTTCTTTTGTTTGTGGATGTTATGTTTTTGTGATGCTAATTACGAGCTTCTTTTAATTAACTGCAATGAAATACATTTATATGAACTACGGCCTGGACAATTGGATTCCACACACTACAAAAGACATGTATACCCTACAGCATCATTCATTTATGCAGAAGGTGCAGTTTAAATAGTCCACACATATCTTAGGTGAAGGTATAACCACAGATTTTATATTTCTTGGCAACGTTCTTAGAACATCAATAACTTTTTTCCTGATGCTTTAAGGTTTGTGCATAGGGAAAATGAAACAAATGTAGTCAGGAACAGGTAATTGGGGGGGGACTCTTACAGGCGAGTTGGCGGGCACACCAACAAAAACAAACGCCATGGGTGAGATAGTTATCCAAAAATAGGCAAACTGATTATGTCAGAAAACAGACAGAAAAACACTAGGCTGGAAAGCTAAGGCAAAAGCACAAAAGATACGAGCAGGCGTGTGCAGTGTAGCACTAATTTGAACTGAGGAGAGCTGGTTGTGTCAGACAGGTGACATGAAGCAGGAATAGAGACTGAAGTCATCTGATGGGGTGGATGGGGGACACAAGAATTGCTAAAAGTGAAACTGTAGCAAACATAAATTCCTGAAATGTGTGCCATACATGTCATTGTATGGTAATGTTTTCAGTATTACATACTGTCTAGGTAATATGTCTGTGTAGATACATATGTATCTATGTTCTCATCCAGCATAAAACATCCATCCTTAAAAACTTATAGTTACAGTAAACCTGAGTTGATGATCATATTCATGATCCATTTATGGGTCACAAGCTGAACAATAACAACAAGACTATTAGATATATATATATACAAAAGGTAACGATAACATTTTCTTTTCTTGCAGTATTTGACATGGAGAACAAGTGTGCAATGTGCGCTGCCTCTGAGGTCCCTGGATTGGGTCCTCGCACTATTGACTGGGAGAGAGTTTACTTCAATGTGAATTGTGGTCATAATAGGGGTTTCTGATAGAGTAATCTAACTGAATGTATTATATTTCATGTATTAAAAAAACTGCTATGTAACTGAGTCTATAAGCTACACAAACTTAGATGTGGAGGATGTATATTTGAAAAATATAAATGCAGACACTAAGATGTGTAAATATTTTAGGGAAGTTCATTAATATAAATTAATTTACTACTAACAAAACTGTCAACACAAATGATCTCAGATCTGTGAATTTAATTACACTATTTCACATGTATCGAACAGAGAGGATACAAAATGTGAAGAGTAGTGAAAAAGTGATATGAAAACGAGATGGTACATGGCTTATTGGAAGCTAATAAAAAGTGACTGTTACATTTGTGACCATCTGTAATGAAAGATATTTACGATTTCTTGTTGAATCCAGACTCTGCAAGAGTGGATATGAATCATAAAGGGTTACAGAGCAAAACAGTGATAAAAGAGGCATTTTAGGATATGAGATTATTCATATATATATATATATATATATATATATATATATATATATATATATATATGAATGATAAGATGTGTATAACATATACATATGTTTTGTAATTTAGACTTCATCAGAGATAATACAATCTTGCCTCAGGACAAAGAGCTCAAGAGCAAGTTTACACACAAGGCAAAAATCCCAAATAAAAAGATCTTCTAACTGAACTACAGAAAAAGGCAAAGCAAACAAATGATTGCTGGTAAGCTTGGCTATCAACACAATATGAACTGGCACAGGACAAGGGAAAATGCAGATTATTTATACAGGAGGTAATGGGACAAAGGTGTAAACAATCAGGGTGGGGCTGAATGAGAGGGGAGGTTAATATCAAAATAATATAGGTGCAAAAGTGCAAGTACAAGTGCAAGTGCGGCCCTGCTGTCCGGACATTTTGCCGCTCCGCAGAGCGTCACGGTTCGACGCATCGTCTTTCGCCAACGCAAACAGCGGCCGGGTGAGTCCGCCCACCATTACGTCGCCGACCTCCGGTGCCTGGCCAGCCTGTGTAAATTCGGGACTTTGGAGGAGGAGATGATCCTCGGGCTCGAGGTGAATGTTGTGGGACGCTGGGACACCACGGCCCGGCAGCAATGTGGGAACTGTGGATCGTCATCTCACCTCACACGAGCACCCGGCTGCCCGGCCATGGGGCAGCGGTGCCAACGCTGCGGTAAGCTGAACCACTTCTCCAGAGTGTGCCGCTCAGCACCGGCCCCTGCAAACCCCCGGCCTCGCTCGTCCACATCACTCGGCCCAACAACCATCCACTCTGTGGGCTCCAGCACCAGGCCATTCAAGTGGTGCATGGTGGAGTTAGACGGTGTCAGCCTATCACTGCTGCTGGACACTGCGGCATCCAAATCCATCCTCAACGAGTCAGACTTTTCCCTCGGATGTTGATCAAAGCTGGTGCAGAGGATCTGTACGGTTACGGCCATGCTAAGATTGGCATGGTGGGCACTGCCACCTTCGCTGTGCGTTACAGCTCCAGGACTCTCCCAGCATTCACCTTCCAGGTGTCTCGCCAGGGCGCCAACCTCCTTGGTTTTGACTTGTTCTGCGCCCTGAGCTTCTCCATCACGGATAACCTGGGCGCCACTATACTAAGGGTGGCTACGCCCTGGCTGCACCGCTGGCCATCCCTGTTCGCCGGGCTAGGTTGCCTCTCCGCCTTCAACCACCAGCCGCTCGTTGATCCAGCTGTGACCCCAGTCATCCAACCTCTGCGACGGCTGCCCCTCGCCCTGCGCAGCGACGTCACAGCTGAGCTGGACAAGCTCCTGGAAGCATTGAGCAGGTGGACGCTTCTCCGTGGATCTCCAACCTAGTCGTGGCGAAAAAGAAAACTGGTGGCCTGCGGCCCTGCATCGACCTCAGGCAGGTGAATAAGGCAGTGATCCCTGATAAGTACCCGCTGCCCACCACGGAGGAGCTTTCAGCCAAGTTTCACGGCTCAACAGTTTTCTCTAAGCTCGACCTCCGACAGGGCTACCTGCAGGTTCCTCTCCACCCCGAGAGCCGCAACCTCACTGCCTTCGTGACCCGCATGGGGGTCTTCAGGTACACCCGCATGCCTTTCGGCCTCAGCTCTGCTCCCAGCTGTTTCCAGAAGATCATGACCACCATCTTCGCTGGCATCCCGGGTGTGGTCGTGTACCTAGATGATATCGTGGTGCATGGAGCGACGTCCGACCTGCACGATGACTGCCTCGCCAAGGTACTCAACGTGCTCACTCACCACAACCTCACGTTGAACGGGGAGAAGTGCGTCTTCGCTACACAGGTCATCGAGTTCGTGGGTTTCCGCCTGACCGCTGACGGCTTGAGCCCGCTCCACTCCAACCTTGATGCTGTCCTGCGCCTGCCTGAGCCCTCCTGTCCCGCTCAGCTGTCGTCGTTTCTAGGGACGACGGCGTTCTACCTCCGTTTCCTGCCCCATTATTCGGAGACTACTGCCCCGCTGTGCGCCCTCCTCAAACAGGACGCGCCCTGGTCCTGGACGCCTGAGTGTTCTGCCGCAGTACGCCGGTTAAAGGCGCAACTCACTTCCCCTCCGGTGCTCGCCCATTTCGACGTGCAGAGCCCCACGTTTGTGACCTGCGACGCCTCAAACACTGCCATCGGTGCCGTCCTGTCCCAGCTCCAGGGTGGAACTGAACGCCCTGTGGCGTTCGCTTCGAGGTCACTCACCCCGACTGAGCAGAGGTATTCCGTGGGGGAGAGGGAGGCCCTGGCTTGCGTCTGGGCATGTGAGCGGTGGAATATGTACCTGTATGGACGACGCTTCACGCTCCGAACGGATCACCAGGCCCTCACAGCTCTCCTGGCCACAACTGGATCAGGGCACAAGCCGCTCTGCCTGTACCGGTGGCCAGAGAGATTACAGGCTTATAACTTTGCAACAGTGTTCACACCAGGCAGGGACAACGTTGTGGCCGACATGCTCTCCAGAGCCACACCCACCCCTGCGCCTGACACCATCAACGACCACTCTGAGTCAGAACTGGTCCTCATGCTGCAGTTCCTCCTGGTGGCCTACGACCTTCACTCCAAATGGCCTGAAGTGCGTCCTGTTGGGTCTGTAACCACCCAGGTGGTCACTGACTTTCTCTCCTCCCTCTTTGTTCGCTGGGGTGTGCCTGACACCATCACTAGCGACAACGGCCCCCAGTTCATCTCGGCGGATTTCACCTCTTTCGTGGGGAGGAGGGGGATCAAACACGTCAGGACTGCCCTGTACCACCCACAAGCCAACAGTGGTGTAGAGAGGTTTAACCAGACCCTCAAGAACGGACTGAGAGCACACCTGGCTGATAATCTCCCTTTCCCAGCAGCACTGCAGAACACCCTGCTGCACGACAGAGCGACGCTTCACGCTACGACCGGCTGCTCTCCAGCTCTCCTCATGCTGGGACGTGAGCTCCAACTCCCTTTGGATCGTCTACAGCCTCCTCAGCAACGCACTCCAGCGGTAACAACACCACTCGGCGACAGAGTGGCAGAGCAACAGCATCGCATGAAGTAGCGCTTCGACAGGATGCGTCGGGTGAGACGTCCCACACTCACAGTGTCAGACTGGGTCCGGATTCACAGACCCAGCCGATCCCACAAGCTGCTTTCGTTCTGGTCAGCGTCACAGCAGATCACAGAGCAGCTGGGACCGCCCACTTTCCGTCTGACTGATGGCTCACGGTGGCACGCTAGCCGCCTCAGACGAGTCTCTTCACCATTGGACGCCGACCGTGAGGCTGCAGCTGATCCAGGTCACATGGATGTGGACTGAGACTTTTCCCCTGCACAACCAGCAGCAGATCCACCAGATGCCCCAGCAGCACCCCTACATCCTGAGCCGCACCCGGCTCGGATTCGGCGGAGACCTCCTTACCTCAAGGACTATGTTTAAAAGTTCAGGGTCCACTTTAGTGTAACGCATAGCCTGTCACGTGGCAGAATAATCCACAAGGCTATGCGGGTAAACTGGCAGTCCACCCAGTTTATCCAGTTAGGCTACATGTGTTCTAGCCTCTATTGATGTTTACATTGGTCAGTACACAGGGTGATCATACTCAGGCCTTAGTAGTTTAGTTATCTGCACTTATTTCAAGTCTGTTCTGCACTTTGTGAAGGGGGGGGTAAATCTGATATATGGCTTTAAGACACAGCGCGGAGTCGCGGCAGCGTGACGTCACTTGCCCGGAAAAACTGACAGTGCACTGTTAATGCTGCGGATGTTCAATAAAGCTCCGTGAGCACACAGTCGTTGTCCGCGTGTTATTGGACATAACATTTAAATGTATAAAATCCTAAACTAAACAAAAGACAAGACAAACATAAAAATAAACAGTACCGTACCTGTAACAAGAAATGATTATCTATTGCACATGCACTTCATTATTTCTGATGACAAGATGTGTGAAATTGTATGGTCACTTATTTAATGTTACAGATACAGTGTGACACTTGTGAAAGGTGGGAGGAAGCCGGAGTACCTGGAGAGAACCCACGCAGATACGGGGAGAACATGCAAACTCCACACAGAAAGGCCCCGGCTACCTTCTTGCTGTGAGGCGACACTGCTAACCACTACATCACAGTGCCGCCCTGAAATTTAGTCTTACAACGTTGTTTAGATAAATACACTATATTCAAGTCAAGTTTATTTGTACAGCCCAATATCACAAATTATGAATTTGCCCCATTGGGCTTTACAATCTGTACAGGATATGACACCCTCTGTCCTTTACAAATGACCCTCGCATCGACTAAGGAAAAACTCCCTAAAAAAAAACCTTTTAACAGTGAAAAAGAAAAGGAAGAAACCTCAGGAAGAGCAACAGAGGAGGGATCCCTCTTCCAGGATGGACAGACGTGCAATAGATGCCATGTGTACAGAATAACAACAATGAAAACACATTAACACTACATACAAAATTGTATGGAAATGTCTAACTTCATATAACAACAGCTAATATACGGTGTGTATATATAGAATTGTATGAGTGTCCAAGGGGATGAAGAGCATCATCAAAAATCAAGCACCTAGGCATGCAGACTGGTTTTACAAACATTTGTGAAAGAATGGGTCGCTCTCAGCAGCTCAGTGAATTCCAGTGTGGAACTGTGATAGGATGCCACCTGTGCAACAAATCCAGTCATGAAATTTCCTCGCTCCTAAATATTCCACAGTCAACTGTCAGCTGTATTATGAAAATGTAGAAGTGTTTGGAAACGACAGCAACTCAGCCACGAAGTGTTAGGCCACGTAAACTGACGGAGAGAGGTCAGCGGATACTGAGGCGCATTGTGTGAAGAGGTCACCAACTTTCTGCAGAGTCAATCGCTACAGACCTCCAAACTTCATGTGGCCTTCAGATTAGCTCAAGAACAGTGCACAGAGAGCTTCATGGAATGGGTTTCCATGGCCGAGCAGCTGCATCCAAGCCATACATCACCAAGTGCAATGCAAAGCGTTGGATGCAGTGGTGTAAAGCACGCCGCCTCTGGACTCTAGAGCAGTGGAGACGCGTTCTCTGGAGTGATGAATCACGCTTCCACCTGGCAATCTGATGGACAAGTCAGGGTTTGGCGGTTGCCAGGAGAACGATCCTTGTCGGACTGCATTGTGCCAAATGTAAAGTTTGGTGGAGGGGTGATTATGGTGTGGGATTATTTCTCAGGAGCTGGGCTTGGGCCCTTAGTTCCAGTGAAACAATGGACAGTGGACAATTCCATGCTCCCAACTTTGTGGGAACAGTTTGGAGCTGGCCCCTTCCTCTTCCAACATGACGGTGCACCAGTGCACAAAGCAAGGTCCATAAAGACATGGATGACAGAGTCTGATGTGGATGAACTTGACTGGCCTGCACAGAGTCCTGATGTCAACCCGATAGAACAAATTTGAGATGAATTAGAGTGGAGACCAAGAGCCAGGCCTTCTCATCCAACATCAGTGTATGACCTCACAAATATGCTTCTGGAAGAATGGTCAAAAATCCCCATAAACACACTCCTAAACTTTGTGGACAGCCTTCCCAGAAGAGTTGAAGCTGTTATAGCTGCAAAGCTGTGAACTGATGTCATATTGAACCCTATGGATCAGGAATGGGATGTCACTTAATTTCATATGCGAGTCAAGGTAGGTGAGTGAATACTTTTGGCAATATAGTGTATCTCAAAAATGGAAATGCTATTTTTAAACCATAGTGACCCACACGACAACGGAATTCTGTGAATCCGCCAAACTTTAATACAGATTCCACCTTGCGTACAGACGGCTCCGGCGTTGTCGGAGACCCAAAACGGCATTTTCTGACCACGGGTTCCAGAGTGAGAAGATCTGACAATGCCATTTCAGAGTTGCAGTGTGTACCCGCCGTTGTTGCTAATGATGATGTCACATCATCACGTGACCAGAAGGGATGGTAAACAAGGACTTCATGCGCATGCTCATTGCATTCTTTCGTTCTTTTTCGTGGGTCTCTCTGTGTTTCTTTGCAGCGCCACCTGTTGGCATGGCATATGTATTACATTCTTGTCACTCGTTATCACGTTACCATGTAGACGGAAATAATTCCGGCAACATTCTCACAAGTGTTGCTGTGCTGTTGTCGTGTGGATGGAGCCTCAGTCCCTCACCATCTGCCCTCCTCTGCCCGTTCCATCAGTGTACCGCACATTAAGTACTTATGAGAAAACATTTATTCTGTTATTCCGAATGGTAGGTGATTTTTTTTCTTAAATGCTTGAATCAGGATAATTAAAAACAAATAATAAAGTATTATTATTATTATTGTCAACTGTAAGAGATGTTATATTTATGTATGTATACGTACAATTTCAGTAAAGTTTACTTAAGGAAGAACATTTTTTTTGTGCGATGGCGGGTACTTTATCTGTGAGTGATCGGTCACTAAGAAGACTGTTAAGAGTGGGTCAGCTCAATCTTAGAGTTCCTACAGTGAAAGAGACTCTTAAGCTATGTGCACTCTGTGAAACACATTTTTCTTTCACAAGAGCCCTAAGAGCATCCTATGATGCGCTTCGTGCCAAGAGCCTCTTAACTGAATCTGGGAAACGCGGCCATTATCGGTATTATCGGGGTATTTTTATGATATCAGACTTATCGGAATGACGTCATAATATCCTGATATCGGGCTGGTAATTATCTGACCAATAATTATCATGCACCCCTAATGCATGGTTCCTGGTTTTGTTCAGCTAGCAATACTCTAAATCCCAAAATGTCATACATTTCACAGCTGAATTACAAATCACTGTGCCCAACATTGTGGGCTTGGTGGAAATTTAGTGTGGGGCATCATATGAAAAAATTCTTAAAGTATAATGTGCCATTTCAAACATCGCAACAAAAAAAGCAACATTACCTTTTAGTTGTAATTAACAAACCACTTCTATGTCCATTTCTAAGGTTAGGATTTGGTTATTTCTTAAAGGAGCACATTTGACATAAATAAGTGTTTTTTTATCCATCAGTGTTTTTACTTTTGAATGAACTGTTTATATCTGCATATAGAGCAAGTCCTCTTTACTGACCTGGTCACAGTAGCAGTTTCTAGTTGCCCAGAATGGACAAACCAAACACTGGCTCGAAATAGGGAAATTCACATTTTCACATTGGCCATAGTAGTTCTCCTACACACTTGGCATACAGAAGGAGTTACAACTGGTTGCAATCTACAATCTCACCACATTGTGTTGACACAAAAATAGCCCAAGTGGTCCACATATACTGCACCCAATGGCATCATACTGGGAAATTATTAAGCGATCTGCATGCTAGTCAGACTTCACTCATCGTATGATCCGCCCCTTTCTGTTTGCATACATGGCTTCACGTAGACGGGACACAAAAGCATCCCATGATCCCATTGATGATATATCAGAGCTCAGCTATTTTATCACTGCATGGCCGACGGACAAACTTGTAACTGTGAAAAAGTGGGGGATCTCTGTGGATTTCACTTGATGAGATGATTTTGAATGAAGGGGACCACAATAAGGATTCATTTCACAGAGTTGTGCTTAATGGATCTGTTGTATACATGATCTGTTTTCTATTTGTAAAAAAGCAGAAAAAAATGTCTTGAAATCCTTGATGCTAATAAAAGTTGAATAACTGGGTTTTGAACAATATGAATGTTAATGATTTCTTTCCTTTCTTTAGGACCATGAAAACAGTGTGTGAGGTGGCTGTTTGTCGGTTTGAAGATTAGAAATAATGCAGGGTTGCATAAAACACACATAATACACTCTTCTTTCCTTTCCCTTTTCTCATTGTCCTCCACTCTATAGCATCTGTTGTAGCATTTCAGAAGTGATCGATAAGCATGGCTATAGACAGACAAGACAGACACTTATTATGTCTGAAAATATTTTTTGAAAAAATGTCCTGAAGGATTATTTATTATCTTGGATACCACAGTGACAGATTGAAACATAGGCTACTCCTAAATGACATGTCTATCATGGAAATCAATGTACTGTTGTAAGACTTTGTAAGTACAATACAGCATTGTGCATCCTTGAAATAAATACATTAACCCATTAAGATGCCTTAAACTAATCATTCAGACCATATACTCATATATAAACTGTTTACAGAGGTAATAAACTAGGGGAGAAAGGCTATTTTTCCCATAGACTTCAATACAAACAGACTTCTTTTTGAAATCACCAGAAAGAATGCAAGTTTAAGTTACTTCCATATGTGCTTCTTTGCCGTTGTTGACAAACCAACGGGTGATATATAGTCTATAGGTACAAGTAGGGTAGGCGGGTTGGTATTCTACATTTGCTGCTGATTTATGACGTTTCATGTATTGATTTTGTTTTGCATCATTATTGTAGGCTAATCTTTTTTAGTGTAGTTTGTGCCTGAAAAAAATGTTTGATAAGGAGCTTCCAATTACAATCATATTTATTCATATAGCATACATTAGATAAGTCATAGTTGACTAAGGAACTGTGGATGCAGGAAAAAAAAAATTCAGACTGGGAAACCTTGTTGCAGCCATGCGCTGGAAAAGAGCGCGTTGTCATTGGTTGGGGAGCGACGGAAGTCCCTTCCGCTGAGCTCCATGTAAACAAACACAGACTGGACTGGGCATGCGTCACTGGAATAATGGAGGACTGTCTTTTCCACCCGGACTGATGATGTCTGTATTTCTACTCTACGATTTGGGATCTGTGAAAAAAAACAAGTCGTCTGCATTCCAGTGTGTGTAAGTTAATGTTTGACACTTTAGAAATAGTTCGTTTGTCGGAAAGTAGGAGTAACTCTAAGTTTGGGAACAAGAAACTTGACGATCAGCAGCAAAACATGTTTGCTAGTAGATTAACGTTAGCTGAGCCGAGGAAGCTGTCGGATCTTAGCGGTTGATTCGGCTTTAAGTAAGTTATTGTCTGGCTTGAGAGGACGACTGGCATTGTCTACAAATGTTAGTTAGTTACCGCTTACTATACACTTTTAATTCCTGAGATGCAGAGCATGCTATCTTGCAGTTAGCATGGTAGCTAGCAGACTAACGTTAGCTAAATATTTTTCCGAGGAGCAGCGCTGTCAGTGGGCCACTGTGTGTGACAGACGTGATATACAGCCAATCACATCGTTAGCATCATAATCAATCAGAATTATATCCAATCAGCGTTATACGGCGGACCCCAACTTCTTCAGGGTTTTGCTAGTGAAATTCGGCGTGCCAGAGTTTTGATTGCACGAAGTTCTCGGTTGGTCAGCTTTTCATGAAAAGTTGGTGTTGATTACGTTGCAGATGAGTCTGTTGTTGCAGAGTAGCCAAGGGGAATGCAGAAAAAGAGCCATTATTTTTGAAATAGTATATTAATTATAAAGTTACGTGAGCAAATACCTTTTATGCAGTTTATTTTCACAAATAAAATTCAAATCTTAACATCACCACTCTTTTGGGTCTCAGCACTCCATCTTTTGGGTTTCAGTACTATTTAACACAATGTTTGAAGTAGTGTAAATTATGGTTTCTGTTCTTACAGTATGTGGTCTGGTTTGTAAAAAAAAACAACAACAACTGCGAAACAGAGTATGGTTCCACAAATCTGCAACAGCACCCCTAAAGTCTGCTAAATCTCAGTACAGTGATTGTGGTCATGGTCAAAAGCAGTCATTTTACATTTTAGGAGACAGGGATTGCTGCTCTACTGCTGCTGTGATCTGCCAGTTTGTGTTATTGTGTGACTTTGGTGAATCTGAACTAACCCTTTCAAACACCAAAGCTACTAAAGATGAACAGACAAAAACACTTAGATAACTTCAGTTCCCCACTGGAAAGGATTGTCTCTCAGCATACACTTAAACCAATAGTTTTTTAGGTATCTAAAATATATTGGTTTCTGTCCCCATCCACAGCAGTATTGCTTTTCTCCCCTTCTGGTACCCTTGGCCGTTTCTCCAAACTGGGGGCGTGCTGACCATCATCTACTGAAGGTAATACACTGACTCTGGTTAAGTACCTCATACAACCCCCATTTCACAACACCCAAGCTATCATATTAACACTTTTTGGTCTGTAACTATGTCTAAATATATCTGGTTTCAACTACTTTCAAGTAAAGGTGTCCTGAGTGTGTTTCACTTCGGATATGATTCTGAAATTGCAGCCTTGAGTATTGGCTGATACAGATGTTGATCTAATACCATCCATCCATCTTCTACTGCTTATCCTCACATAGGGCACATAGAGGTGTGCATCTTGACTGAATTCGATTCAATTACAATTCACTGGTCTATAATGTGATTCAATTCGATTCAACGATGCATCTTGCCCAATTTTCTACATTACCACACATGGCTTTTTCATCAATTAACACAAACAGATAAATATGAACTCTTTATTTAGTAAGCTTGTTTTTAAATTCAGATGTAAACAAATGTCATGCTTTGTTACATCACAGTAAGTCGTAAAGAAAAATATAATTATAGGCCAAGCCCACCAACATGTATTTTAATTCTTCAAAATAAAGTGTTCTGTAAATTAAAGTGCAAAACCCCACCTTTTTCCCCCACAATACAGGAGCTCCAAGCGCACTCCCTGAACGTGGCAAACATGACTCTCGGAGTCTCAACTCGGACATAGCAGACAAAAGCTCTACGACATAGTGATGCTTATAAAAAAGTGTAGGTCTAACCTACTTAGATTCATGTGCAATTGTTCAATTCTCAAAAACAAAACATAAAAATCTTTTGCAGTTTAAATAAAGTAAATCAAAATGTCTAAGACACTTTCTGAATGTGGACAACATCAAACATGACTGAGTGAACTTGACACAGCATTCGAAATAACTGCAACATACACTATATTGCCAAAAGTATTGGCTCACCTGCCTTGACTCGCATATGAAATTCCATAGGGTTCAATATGACGTCGGTCCACCCTTTACAGCAATAACAGCTTCAGCTCTTCCGGGAAGGCTGTTCACAAGGTTTTGGACTGTGTTTATGGGAATTTTTGACCATTCTTCCAGAAGTGTATTTGTGAGGTCAAACACTGATGTTGGACGAGAAGGCCTGGCTCTCAGTCTCCACTCTAATTTATCCCAAAGGTGTTCTGTCAGGTTGAGGTCAGGACCCTTTAGAAAAGCAGGCCAGTCAAGTTCATCCACACCAGACTCTGTCATCCATGTCTTTATGGACCTTGCTTTGTGCACTGGTGCACAGTCATGTTGGAAGAGTAAGGGGCCAGCCAAACTGTTCCCACAAAGTTGGGAGCATGGAATTGTCCAAAATGTCTTGGTATGCTGAAGCATTCAGAGTTCCTTTCACTGGAACTAAGGGGCCAAGCCCAGCTCCTGAAAAATAACCCCACACCATAATCCTCCTCCACCAAACTTTACACTTGGCACAATGCAGTTCGACAAGTATGGTTCTCCTGGCAACCGCCAAACCCAGACTCGTTCATCAGATTGCCAGATGGAGAAGTGTGATTCGTCACTCCAGAGAACGCATCTCCACTGCGCTAGAGTCCAGTGGCGGCGTGCTTTACACCACTGCATCCGACGCTTTGCATTACCCTTGGTGATGTATGGCTTGGATGCAGCTGCTTGGCCATGGAAACCCATTCCATGAAGCTCTCTGCACACTGTTCTTTAGCTAATCTGAAAGCCACACAAAGTTTTTAGGTCTGTAGCGATTGACTCTGCAGAAAGTCAGCGACCTCGTCGCGCTATGCGCCTCTGCATCTACTGACACTGCTCCGTCACTTCCACGTTCTTAAAATGACTGGATTTGTTGCACAGGTGGCATCCTATCACAGTTCCCCGCTGGAATTCAATGAGCTCCTGAGAGCGACCCATTCTTTCACAAATGTTTGTAAAAGCAATCTGCATGCCTAGGTGCTTGATTTCATACACCTGTGGCCATGGAAGTGATTGGAACACCTGATTCTGATTATTTGGATGGGTGAGCGAATACTATTGGCACTATAGTGTATAACTCCTCTGTCTTCTAGTACTTTTTTCCCCACCCTCTAACACTACTCCTCTGAGTCCTCATCTTTCTTCTCATTGGGAATGTATAGGTTATTGTGTAAGACCAGTAATTAATCCAGGTGCTCTGGTGCGAGAGAGCTTCTCTTAGCAGTGACTCTGCTTCCTGCAGTGGAGAAAACCTCTCAGTAGCCACGCTTGTGCCTGTGATGCACAGATGGTGCTTCGCCAGCCTGGAGTGGAGTGGGAATATCACCTCATGGTCATGCCACCATTTGAAAGGCTTCCCCTTGAGAGAGAGTGATGGGACTTTGCAGTACCTCTCCATTTCTTCTTCAGCCCTGGCATGGGCAGTCCTGGGTGCTGTACCTTGGTCAAAGTTCTTGAAAGATTGTCCCAACAAACTCAAAAGGAGTGCAGAGGCCTGTCTCTTGGGAGCAGAGTGAGAGCAAGTGGGCATTTCGTTGTCTGACTCCACCACAGGTATGGTCAGCACATCATTTGAAGATAAGACAAAACGTGTTTATTAGGGATTTTAAAAGCACTATAATTTATTGATTACATGATATGATCCCAGAGGATAACACTTAAAATAGTTTTTAAAGATTTAGGTTAACATATCTTTGGATGGGTATGAATGACTTTTTCATGTATGTTTCATAACACATCTATAGATGCATTATGAACTCTTAGTTAATCTAAAGCATTACCAAAAACACAACACTAAAATAGAATAGAATACTTAGACAAACTAAGCAGAAACAAACTAGACTATAGGTCCTGATCCTCCAGGTGCATCAGCCACTTCTGTCCTGGCTGTCCTCGCATTCTGTGTTTGAATAAAATAAAGAGTTAGCACTTTCTCAACCAATGGAACAGCTTGCAATCTCACAACTACTAAGTTAACTGATTTTGTCAGGCTTATGTATATAGTTTGTTTTAATTTGTATAAATTAGGTTTTTATATGAAATTAATCAACCACTCTGCTGTAGACCTCCAGTCTCTCCTCCTCTGGCAGAAAATGAAGTCCCTTAAATCGAGGATCTATAGCTGAGGCAGTGTGCAGCATCTTCTTTTCTGCTTCACTGTTGTACCTTTTCTGCAGATCTGTTCTGATAGCCTTGCTTGACCTCTTGTCTCATGTGTGTCTCCGGTGGTGTCTGACATCTCCTGGATTAGCTGAGCCTTTATTGGAGCAATGAGGCAGACAGTAGGATTTTTGTCTACTGACATCAGCAGTGTGACATCATGGGCTTCAAGGGGTTCACAATGTCCTCTGCATTTGTCACCTCAGTTTCAGTCAGAGTGGCTAAGTCTAGTGCAGGGTGGTATGACCAAAAATTCACATCATGGTATTTTTCTAAATTCTGATGGTTTCACTGTATATGACTGTATATTTTTTTTTTCATGCATAATCAGGTGTTCACAACATATTCTACTGGTTGAGAGAGGTTTTGTGTCTGCCGCTAGGTGGTATAGTATTGCTGGGGTGCATGGTAGAAGAAGAAGAGAAGAAAAAGTAGAGTATGCATGTATGATAGGAAGGTGTGTGACTTTGGCTAATAACGTAGCCTATGAAGAGCAGTCCGATCTCCCGTGATGATTCGACTTTAGCCTCCTATGAACTCTTTCTCGAGGAGTTCAATGTTATAATCAGAGTATGAGATCATGTGTGACTACAGTCACTGATGGTCTCGGGTAAACAGTAAACCAGAGTAGTCTTAAGTGAAGTCAGCTGTTATCCAGCAACAGAATAAGATCTTGTGAGATGTTACTGCAAGCAGTCAAACAAACATGGCAGAAGCAAGTCCACTTCGCTTCCGCCCACGCAGACACGGGGATAACATGCAAACTCCACACAGAAAGACCCCGGGCCGGGAATCGAATTCGGTAAACTTCTTGCTATGAGGTGACACTGCACCACTGTGCCGCCCATCTGATACCATATCAGCACAAATCATACATTCTTGTCTTACTTATTTTGTAGTATGGAATGTTATAGAAGGCTTGATCAAGTGATATTACTCAGAAAACAGCAGTCAGCAACAGTAGGTATGAGGAATAAATGAGCCATTTATTATTAACCAATGGGTTACATACATTTTACCCTTAAACATAAGAATATTCTCCAATTGAATAAATAAATAAATTAGAAGACCCTGAAAAATAACCTCAATAATTCCAATCAAAACAAAATGATATTTTAATGTGCAAAATAAACACTATTTTAACTTAAACATAAGCATGTTTGACAACTGAATAGAATAAATAAAAAATAAATTAGAACACCCTGAAAATCTTCATTCCGGTTTTTGTGATTCCACTTCAAATGCATGATGAGGTTGGCCATATTGCATAGCTTTATGTAAAACAGTATCAACATTTGTGTGTGGTGGGAGGCGCACCGTTGCGCGTCGGTTTTTTTTCTTTTCTTTTTTTAATTACACAATATGCTATTGGGGCATATTTTAAACTGCAGCCACACATCTGATGACTTCTTGGACATGTTTGCTCTTGTCTGTAGCTAGTGAGTGAAAACTTTAAATCGGAAGCTTCTAATTTTTTTGGGTCAGCCCTAGTAATTTACATACCAAAGTGTACCGTGATATATACCTTCTACCGTCTATGGTTCAAATTATACTGCGATATAAGTTTTAGGCCATATTCGCCCAGCCCTAACTGTAACGAAAAGTACTGCCACAAGGCTGACATCACTCTTACTCTATGCTACTTTGTTCACAGCTGTTGTTGTGATCACATGGGCTCTGCATGCTGGATTCAGGTGCTGCTGGAGCCTGGAATGGACTGCTTACTGCTTATCACATCAGAGATTTTAGATGCATGCCGATATAACTCGATACTCTTTTTTTTTTTTTTTGCTGATATTGGACAGATATCCACTATCGATATTGGTTGATATCAGGACACCCTTACTTACAAATTGCAACAACAGATAATTGGCCAGGAAATATGATAACATGTATGTAACTTCCCTCTTTACTTGAGAATTGGGGAGCACCTTCAGCAGTGCACCTCTTACTGCCAAGTGATGGGACTGCACTGATAGAGATTGGGTTACAAGTCAAATGTCTTCATGATTATGTCCATGTTTTCCACCAATCAGAGTCGAGGACAAAGTACCAAAAACAAGATGACTACAGATACACCAGCCCAGAGTGTTGGCTCCAGAATAATGACTTTCATCCCCTCCAAAGAGGAGTTCAAGAACTTCAGCCGATACATTGCCTATATGGAGTCACAAGGAGCGCACAAAGCTGGAATGGCAAAAGTAAGTTGGGTTGAGTGTATTTGTATCTATTGTGCTGCTATCAGCTGTTGTTTATTTGTTCTCATGCTGGTTATTTCAACATGGGAGGTATAGGTGTCAGTAAAAAGGGAGTATCGGGCAAAGGTTAATTCTAGCATCATTGTCTTTATAAAATGGAGTTTTGGCCAGAGATAGTTGATTAGATGAGATTATTATAATATTAGAATCAATTTTACCATTATTTCTGGTATTGTGACATCCCAACTAAAAACAAAAAAAACCCCCACAAATTAGGGTTGCCAACACCCAGAGATTGAAATAAGGGACACCTCCCGCGGGCGGCCGAGAACATTTGGGGTTTTGGGGGGTCAAAAACGCATATATAACAGCATTTTGGCACAGTTATACCTATTACAGACTATACAAACACATTAGGCTACTGCATTACTCCTACAGTAACAAGATTGTAATAACAACTCATGATCAGTTTGTATTTGAGGCATACATGTGAGACAGTTATCATTCAAGTATATATTTATTTTTTGCAAAATGTGCAAAATAACATTTAACAATTGCTGTCTCTTCTTCTGGATTGTAACGGTTTTAAAACAATGTAAAAACAATGTAACAGCAGTAAACAATGTAGGAGTAGGCCTAATAGTGCAACTAAGTTGTGCAAACATTTTTTGGCTGTTGCCTACTTATTTGGAAACTTAACTCCATTTTTTTATTTTCAACTAAAAAAAGTGCAAAATCACAACTGTAAAATCTTCTGAACAAAAAAACAACAAGGTGCAATATCTAAACTGAAAACACACACACACAAAAACAGCACCGCGGACAGTGTTTGCCTTCTCCCTATCTCTCCACTTCTTCACAAACTGCTGCGTTGCCGGTAGTCGCTCGCTACACAGTACAGCGCCGGAACAAACAGCGTCCCGTCCGGGATGCGCCTCTTTTGGCTCAAATACGTGATGTCCCGGCAAATACGGGACTGTTGGCAACCCTACCGCAAATCCATCAGCAAGTTGGCTTGTCAACATTAGTCTCACTTCCCGTCCTGTGTATGCAGAGACTAAGCCCTGCATTTGGGGAAACTCCAGAAAAGATTATATTAAAATAGATGTACATTTCTACTGCACTGCTGTGCTATGTTTTCAAATGCAGCTACCTTTAACGATGTGAAAGAGGATAAGGTAATTTTCCATAGCACTAATTTTATATGTACAACAGCAGCACTCTACTTGCTCTGAGCTTCTCTTCTCTACAGAATGGCGGTTTTCATTCAGTTTCCATACTCTCTTTGCAGATTATTCCACCTAAAGGCTGGAAACCCAGACGTACGTACGATGATATCGATGAACTGGTGATTCCAGCTCCCATTCAGCAGATGGTGACTGGCCAGTCAGGACTGTTCACACAGTACAACATCCAGAAGAAACCAATGACTGTCCACGAGTTCCGCAAGACCTCCAACATGGACAAGTCAGCTGACTGACTGACAATTATTATAACGTTATAATTCAAATGACTTGATACAGTACATGATTTCCATAAGCTTGTTGTTTTCAATACCAAATCCTCTCCATGGATTTCTCATTGTAGGTTCTGCAGTCCCCAGTATGTGGATTTTGACGAGCTAGAGAGGAAGTTCTGGAAGAACCTGACGTTCAACCCACCCCTCTATGGGGCTGATGTCAGTGGAACACTTTATGATCCAGTGAGTGGTAATAGGTTGGCTAATGCTACCAACTGAAACATATATCTCTACATTGTGTTAAAACAAACTGCAGTAATTGTGCCACATTTTTACAGCATTTCTGTCTTTGCAACTGAGAGCCTCTGCTGAATCACTCCTTTACAGGATGTGACTGAATGGAACATTGGCCGACTCAACACCATCCTGGACACTGTGGAGAACGAGAGCGGAATCAAGATCAAAGGAGTCAACACGCCATACCTTTATTTTGGAATGTGGAAGAGTGCCTTTGCATGGCACACAGAGGACATGGATCTGTACAGCATCAATTACCTGCACTTTGGAGAGCCAAAGTCCTGGTACAGTAATTTACACACCCTTTCAACTGCTGGACAGCCTGTATTTCAGCTTTTCAACTGCTGCACATGTATTGGCAACATATGTTTTAAGGTGGGACACCCCAGGCAACACCATTAGTCAAGTTTGAGATTTGAGTCTGTTTTGCTTCTTTCAGACTAGTGGAAAGGAAAAATCCCAAATAAACATTTATGGTTCTACAGCTTTTTCTATTTGTGTCAGTAGATTTCTCCTGAATTCACCAAAAGTTAGCATTAGATGATGCCTCATTTATATATATCATTTCAGAATAGAAAAAAGAAATAATTGTCTTAATGTAAGTAAATTATTGAAATTACAACCTGTAACATAATCTAATTGGGAAAATATTTTTGAACATGTTGTGTTGTGATGTTCTTTTCATTAAAATTATTATGAAATGTGATTTAAAGTATTTTTACAGAATAGAAATAAAAAAGGCATGTTTTTATGCAAGATAAAACCCATGAAGATGAAGCTGTTGTACACATCTTTGTGTTTATGTTAATGAAAATTGCTGATGGTCTGGTGGTCCCAGCCTTAAAATAGTTATGTGAATCCCTGCAGCATATAGTATTATTGGTTGTCACTTACAGACAGAACAAGCAGATACCTTTACTCTGTCATTTTCCTATTCAATATACATTTTTTGCACTTTAGGTATGTTGTCCCACCAGAGCATGGGAAACGACTGGAACGACTTGCCAGGGGTATGTGATTGATTATTGCACAATTCCATAGATGGATTTCAAGGTGTTACAGGGGGGCAGAAAGAAAATCTAATATTAATGAAAGTGTTTTGTTTATGTTATTATCACCCAAAAGTAGGAGTTGTTATGTTTGCATTACATTACAACATTAAGGCCAATTTATAGTACTCCGTGAAGTGCCGTACGTAGAGACGGAGAGCCCTCTGCGTCGCCGGAGAGCCTCTCCGTCCTCTCCGGGTGCAAGAATTTTTTTTAACAGTCCGTCAATCCATCAAGGGAAGACGGGGACAACAAGGGAAATGTGAAATGCAGCCCCTCTCCCTACACAGAAACAGACAGACAGGTAGCCTCCGCAGCTGATAATGTATTACGTAGTCAGAGAAGTATATTCCAGCCTTTAGAGTGGGTCCTTTCATGTTTCTACATAGCCCAGAACAGATAAAGGAAATGCTGGCTTTAGGTAGGAATGTTTTTATATGTTTGGGTCAGCCCTACCACTGACAGTTTTCCTATATGCTTGGTACATGGGAAAAGTTTCACTTGCATGCACTCTAACTCGTCAAATCCTGCACACTGCACCTTTAAAGAATTGAATACTGGCGACTATGGGTGTGCAGTTTGATCAAAATGTCATATCCTGTAACCTCTTCAATATAAGCAACACCCACAACTGGCTTAAACCCATAGAGAAGCTAATGTTAGCATTGGGCTAATATAAGCTACAAAAGTAGATGTTGGCAAACATATTTCATGAAAATGGCAAAGCCAAATAAATAATTACCTGCCCAACAGAAAGAGAGAAACCTCTGCATTTCTTTGCAGGCCCTTCTGATGCCTCAGTTGTCTCCACTGCTAAAAGGCTGCACCGATGTTGACTCTGGTTTGTCCTCTGGTTTTATCCAGAGCCTGTTTCGTCGCAGCCTTTTCTGTCTCCTACTTTCTTCTTTTTGCCTGTTCAGCAGGGTGAGCTGTCACAAGTAACGCTGGAATTTTTGGCCATTTACTAGGGGTGTGATGAGATCTCGTGACACGAGGTCTCGCGAAACTAAGTCGTGACAATATTTCTTGTTTAATGAAAAGGTGTCTTGCGAGCACAGAGCAGAAAGAAATGTATCCGACTTCTATTTGTGACCTGTGGGTAGCAATAAAAGAAACTGACAAGAAGGAGGCGAAGGAAAGCGCCAACTGGTTTCACACTGAACGCATAAGGCGCAGGTGCGCCGAGAGAAACAGTCTTTGTGTATGTGGTTGTGCCGCGCAAAGGTGCAGCAGTTTGTACTGAGGAGAGCGCAGCGCAGGCGTGGCATTTACGCTCTTGCGCGCTGTAGTAGAGATGCCAGGAGCTGCACAGAAAGGAGGGAAAAGGTTATGTGTGTAAAGAAAAGGCTGATTCTTGCCGTATAGCAACTTGGAGAGCCGAAACTCTCACATCCTGCCTCCCCCTCAAAGTGGCATGTACCCAAACTTTTCTTCTTGTGGTTCTCCTCCTCCTCTTCCTCCTCATCAGTATAATCAGCTCGATCCGTAGCCTAGCAACTTGGTTATAGTGGCCCTACCCTATCCCATACACTTTACGTCTTGAGTTGAAACCAGTTTTAGAAAGATATTAGCATATTTAACTTCCTGGATCAATAAGTCAAATACAGTAGGATATAAAGATGCAAAAAATGCATTTCTGCTATGTTGGTTAGGCACATGATGCGCTACATCCATATTTTCACTGAAATGATGCGTCTTCGGTGCTCCACAGAAAACATTGCTCCTCATAAGCACCAGCAGTTGGAGGCTGCACATTATACATTAATAACTGTAGCTTCATCAAAATTAGCTCAGATACATCTCACCTCATGCTGCTGATAGTACAACACTGATTTTGTCAAAAAGTGATTTAATGTATTTTTTATGAATTATTGTTAGATTTTTAAGGGAATAATGTTCAATAACTTATACATTATAAACTGTAGCATCACCAAATACAGCTCACACACCTCAGCTCATGTTGCTGACACTACAACAGTATTTTTTTTTTTTTTTTACAAAAAAGTAATTTAATGTATTTTTTATGAATTATTTAAGAGGTAGAGTTAAATGAACTAACTGAACTACAAGAGATAGTATTGAGTGACTGTCCAGTCATATGATTTGTCATTTTAGTTTTCTTAAAAGTAATGTGAAAATATTGTCTTGTCTTATTCTCGTGAACCCAATATCTTGTATCGTGTCTCGTCTCGTGAGCTCAGTGTATCGTCACACCCCTACCATTTTCCATTTCTGCCATTGTATACTACAGAACGTATTCTCCTGCTAACTCAGTATTTTTGCAGAATGTGCTGAATATTTCTGGCAACAGCTGGGAGGAGGGAGGGACAGACGGGTGTGGGCAGGACGAGACAGGAAGGCATCTGTTTGGTTCTTTCCATTCGGATAGAAAGGCAACAATTGGTTAAAATTTTTAACAGTCCTGCAGCTGTCACAGAGGTCTGATTCTCTTCGTTCCTTTTTCTGAACACATGATGTATTTACTTCCCTCATGAATGAAAGGACCATTTCACCCAGTATAACAAAAAGTGTTTCTGAACAGAATTGCCAACTCTGCCTTTAACTCTTTGAGTGCCAGCCATTTTTTAAAATCAAAAGTACATTGTGCCAGCATTTTTGCCCACTTTTCAGTCATATTTCAAGACCCACAGCATATGTCTCTGAAAACACAGAGAAGCTCAAATGAAATGAAAAAAGAGTGGCACTATTTCATCATAAAAAAAAATGTTTTTACCTTGTTCCGTTCTTTTGTCTGGAGGAAAGTAGAGGCCACTTTCACCAAAACCAAACTTTTTGTACAGAATTTGTTTGTTTTGCTCTCTAAATGCGATCGTCTCCACTTCCTGCTTTGATCGCTGTGGCGCTTGTTAACTCTTTATGTCCCAGCTACAAATCACAGAAGCCCCAACATTACTCACAGGCTGCGGCAGACCGTGATCAGCGACCAGCTGCAAAAAAACGCCACTTTGACGTAGTTTATGTCAATGGTTGCTTCAACCAGCACAGGAGGCTATTTTTAATCTGTTCGTCCTCTGAAGACCCAGTGGATTGATTTATTTTAGCTGGAAATGTAGCAAGAGAGCTTCCCAAAGTTTAGCATGTGTGCGCTCATCATCTCACAAAGTTTGTGTCCTTGAGTATTTAATATTAGGAGACATTCAACATAAGCTCTGTGAGCACAAGGCCCATTTGAAGCTAGTGTTATACACTTATTTGTAATTTGGGCGACCCTGACTACTGTTAACGTGACTGTCCGTGCACTGCAGAGTAATGTTAGCGCCCTCTTTTGCCAGTGCCAGTAGGCATCTAGAAGTAAACAAGCGCACGTAAGGTGAGAGAAAGCTACTTTCTCTCTCCAGAGAGGGGGGCGTGGTCAGACACAGCTCAGGAAAATTTAAAGGTACAGAAACAGAAACTTTATCTTGGCTCCGACTTTCAGTAGAGCTCTGGACCCCACGTGACTTTGTTTGTTTACGTCGCCGTTTTGGCAGTAAAATCTGCATCAAAATGAGTGGCGGCGGCAGTCAGTTTACACCTTCAGTGTTTTAAATCATAAGGTATAACTATATGCAGAAATAAATACTGAAGACTAAATATCTCTGACCCTTATCCTGCCCCCAGTATACTTTTCACTCATCTTGAAATGGTTTAGTATTTTCTCTCGTGATTCATATTATGAGACATCACACAATGATCTGTTACCTGCTGTAATAACAAGAACAGACATGCAAACAGCACACTTGCAGACATAATGTGCATTAAGTTTTATCTGAAGGAAGACTGAAACTGCAAAATCCACGCCATAATACCTTGGTCTAACGTGCGTTGAATGAAAGTGCAACCATTCTGAATCGTAATAAAAGCGTGTAAAATAAATCAGATATAAAGTTTCGGGAACGTTGGATTTTGTACCTGATATAAAGTGATAGCTGCTGGTTCCCACCTCTCTGTTTAGTTATGATCACTTCCTGCTCGTTTTATTGCAGTCATCTGTCTTCGTTGAGGATCTTTGGGAATCCTGTAAAATGATCTTCCCTTTAGTCATTCTCAGCTGTTCTGGCATCCCGGAGCACAACAGCTATCCACCATATCTCTGAGAAACATTTACAGACGTTTAGCTGCAAGCAGCGAGATCCCTGATAGTAGTTTAAACAGAGCGCTTTCCTGCCAATATGCTGGTGTTTTGGTTTTGACAGTTGCATGTGTGACGTCAACTCCCGGAAGTCTATTGCTTCTGTTGAAGCCAGCAATGCAGCTAGAAAGTACCTGTCAGTTCATGTAGGCCCCCCCTGAGGTGCGGCAGAGTACTGGCTGCCTCACCTGCTGACTTTTCTCTGCACTTAATTGTACCAGCAACAGGAACAGTTCTCTCACACATACATTAAAGACATTACACAGACTGTAGAGAGTCATGCTGTATAACAAATATTTCTGTAAACTTTATATTGGCGGATATACAGAGGAACAGAAACGGGCACGTTTCATGCAACCCAGTTTGTATTGGATCGCAAAGTCAGATATGAGGCACCGCTCTCCACTGAATCATTTGTGATTTCTGCCCTGTATTTGATAGCAAAATACTCAAATTTGGCTTTTTTTACTTAATAAAATGTCAAAAACATCTAGAGTCATACTAAAAATGCATCTTTAACACAGATCAGTGGAAAATATTATTTTTAGAGAGTGGTTTCTTATTTTTATTAATATTTTTTTTCTTTTTTTTCTTTTTTTTTTATCATGATGAGGCAGGTGGCACTGCCTCACCTGCCTCCCCTGACCGCACGTCACTGGGGGTGATACACTTTGAATACAGTATTGTTGGACGTCTGAGACCTATATAAAATTGCAGAAAAAGTGTATAAAATGGGACCTTTAAGGGATATACAACTTTTTTTGTTTTTATTAAAAAAAATAAATAAATAAAGCTGGCCTATGTCTCAGCACAAGAAATTCTTTTGGAGGTTTGTATTATTATTTAAGACAGGATGATACTTAAAGACCTGAATATAAGAGAAATTAAGAGAAAGGGCAGGGAACCATACTGCATTTATGTTCATACTGTTTATGCATACATGTTTATGTTGTACTGTAGTTATGTTAATTTTTTAACAATTGAACTTGGATTCCTTTATTTCCAGGATTCTTTCCAGGCAATGCTCAGAGCTGCGAGGCCTTCCTGCGCCACAAGATGACTTTAATTTCACCCTCAATCCTGAAAAAATATGGCATACCATTTGAGAAGGTGACCTGTCATTTACTTTGTGTTAACCTCATTAACTCTTTGAGTGCCAGCCTTTTTTAAAAAAAAAAAAGAAAGTGCCTTGTGCCATCACTTTTTGCCCATTTTGAATCATATTTCAAGACACAGAATATGTTGTACTGTTTTGCTCTCTAATCACGATTGTGTCCACTTCCCGCTTTCGTCTCCGTGGTATATAATGTCTCCTTATGCTTCGACTCCCAGAAAGACCCAAAATTCCTCACAGGCTGTGGGAGACCACGATTGCCGACCCGCTGCCGAAAAAACACTTTGACGGCGAAATACGTCAATGGCACTCAAGTGTTGGATTTTAAATGACAGAGAAATACATCATCAATGATGATTAAATTCTATTAATGATGACATGAAATTGTAATTGTTCATCAGCCTTTTTTCTGTGTCGTTTTTATATTCAGGTAACTCAGGAGGCTGGCCAGTTCATTGTGACATTCCCATTTGGTTATCATGCTGGTTTCAACCATGGTTTCAACTGTGCTGAATCAACCAACTTTGCCACCAAGAGGTGGATTGATTATGGGAAACAAGCGACACTGGTACATAAACACATCAATTAAACATGATTCTTGATCTCGTGTCTGCTCCAAGATGTCACAATGACACAGAAGATTGTGGTTCATGATGTGAGATTATTTGCCAACACACATATCATTAAGTGATAATCACATAACAAGACTGAGAAAGTGTTACCTTGTAGCTCTGGGCCCTGTTCTTCAAATGTGGTTTATTATTGTACACACTGTTATCAAGTCGAAATACTCCTGTTAATTCCTATATAGCAACATTGATTCTTTGAAAGCAGTTTGAGAATTAATTTGTTAATTATGGATGAAGTAATCTTGATTAACTGTGCTATCATTTGGATATAATGATTAAAACCATGATCAGTATTCAGCCCAGCACTGAGGCAACAGATTTAATTTTTCGTTGGTGAGGCTCTCAATGAATGAACAAGAACAAGAGAGATTTCAATAATAATAAAAATAATATGGGAGTTTCTTGTCTGTTGCTGCCTGGAAATGATTTCTTTGTGTTATTGACTTTGATTTTATTGACATGTCACTTTGGTTAGTTTGACCAAAGTCAGCAAAAATAAAGTGAATGTATTTAATGGTAGATTACCCTTTGTTCACTCTTGTTTGTCTTAATAGTCTTGTTTTCTAAATTGTCTTTGTTCTGTTCTTTGGCGTGCACCAGACTTTGATAGCCTTAATGAACAGAACAAGCAAGTAATGAAAAAAAAAAGACTGGGTAAAATATGCAGTGATATGCAAGTCTGTGTTGGGTGTAACATGCATATTATTCTTTTGTTTTGAAAGACACTAGCAACACTAGCAATGCTAAAATTTCATTTTAATCCTGAGGTTCACGGTGGTATCATTATCATCATTATCCTTTATTTTGTGGGAAGCTCACGTAGTGGCCAAATTTGAATGGGTTCTTCCTCAGTATTATGTAAATTTTGTTGTAATCATAGCATTGTCCTGTTGGTTGCTCTAGAGGAAAGGTTAGGATTTTCTCACATTCTTAGGCTCATTTTCTTGGAACTACAAATATTTAGATACAAGCCAGATTTTCTGAATTACTCAGGGATATACTATGGGCCCCAACAGTGAAAGCAGCTGTTCTCAAAGCTTTGTTTCATACTGCTCAGTCGATCATGGTCTAAACCCAGAATCACCCTAAAATGTTGTTCTGTGTGTTCCTCCCAGTGTTCGTGCCGTCAGGACGTGGTGAAGATCTCCATGGATGTGTTTGTATGCAAGTTTCAGCCTGATCGTTACAAGCTGTGGAAGGCAGGGAAAGACAATGCTCCCATCGACCACTCAAAACCCACACCAGAGGCTGCTGAGTTTCGAGAAGAAGACAAGAGTGAGCCTTCAAAAGAAACACCAAGTGAAGCTGGATCTGAGGAACCCACTATTACTGCCCAGGAGGACAAAAGGTCTGGATTTACACTTGCTACTAAGACATTTATTACAGCATTCACATTTAGTCAACATTCAAATATGGATGTGAATAGCTGAGAAAGTAGTAAATGTTTATTTATTTATTTATTTATTTTTTTTTTTTTAGACACATACACTATATTACCAAAAGTATTTGCTCACCTGCCTTGACTCGCATATGAACTTAAGTGGCATCCCATTCCTAATCCATAGGGTTCAATATGATGTCAGTGCACCCTTTGGAGCTATAACAGCTTCAACTCTTCTGGGAAGGCTGTCCACAAGGTTTATTGTGTTTATGGGAATTTCTTCTTCCAGAAGCGTATTTGAGAGGTCACACACTGATGATGGATGAGAAGACATGGTTCTCATTCTCTGCTGTAATTCATCCCAAAGGTGTTCTATTGGGTTGAGGTCAGGACTCTGTGCAGGCCAGTCAAGTTCATCCACGCCAGACTCTGTCATCCATGTCTTTATGGACTTTGCTTTGTGCACTGGTGCACAGTCATGTTGGAAGAGGAAGGGGCTGGCTCCAAACTATTCCCACAAAGTTGGGAGCATGGAATTGTCCAAAATGTCTTAGTATACTGAAGCATTCAGAGTTCCTTTCACTGGAACTAAGGGACCAAGCCCAGCTCCTGAAAAACAGCCCCACACCATCATCCCCCCTCCACCAAACTTGGCACAATGCAGTCCATCAAGTATCGTTCTCCTGGCATCTGCCAAACCCAGACTTGTCCATCAGATTGCCCGATGGAGCAGCTCCATTCCAGAGAACACGTCTCCACTGCTCTAGAGTCCAGTGGTGCCGTGCTTTACACTACTGCATCTGACGCTTTGCATTGCACTTGGTGATGTATGGCTTGGATGCAGCTGCTCGGCCATGGAAACCCATTCCATGAAGCTCTCTGCGCACTGTTCTTGAGCTAATATGAAGGCCACATGAAGTTTGGAGGTCTGTAGTGACTGCAGAAAGTTGGCGACCTCTTCGCACTATGCGCCTCAGCATCCGCAGACCCTGCTCCGTCAGTTTACGTGGCCTTCCACTTCGTTGCTGAGTTGCTGTCGTTACCAAACACTTCCACATTCTGATAATACAGCTGACAATTGACTGTGGAATATTTAGGAGCGAGGAAATTTCATGACTGGATTTGTTGCACAGGTGGCATCCTATCACAGTTCCACGCTGGAATTCACTGAGCTCCTGAGAGCGACCCATTCTTTCACAAATGTTTGTAAAAGCAGTCTGCATGCCTCGGTGCTTGATTTTATACACCTGTGGCCATGGAAGTGATTGGAACACCTGATTCTGATTATTTGGATGGGTGAGTGAATACTTTTGGCAATATATTGCATTTTTGCACTCCAAAACTGTGTTAAAGATGTATTGAAATTACTTGTTCTGCTTGGTCTCTTAGGGCATTTTCACACCTATGATTTGTTTTCTCCGGTCCGAATCAGGGACCAACTTGTTACATTGTTTCAAACTGCATCGAGTTTGATTTGGGTTCACATGGCAGCATTCACAAGTGGACCAAAATGTGTGATGCGCAAAGAAACCCCTCTCTAATTGGTGGGCATTTCCTCGTGGGAAAACTCTTGGAAGTAAACAAAGATGAGCAGACTCCAGGGGTGCGTTTCCCAAAACATTTGTTGCTAACTTCCTTAGCTACTTCCTAAGTTTGAACGATAGATCTATGAAGCAAGTGTTACACAAAAGCATCGTCCGAACGAAGCATCTTCTGTTGTTTACAAGTAACGTAGTCCAGTGCATCGTTGAACCGCACAGGTTCAACCCCAAATGCTTAGTTGGAACAATGCACGTAAGTTGCATCGGAAAGCTGTGTCGTTTAAACGAAAAGCATGGAGCTGTCATTTAAGGTTCATTCAGGTGACGTCATGTCTTCTTCTTTTTTTGGGGCTTGAAATGTCAGGATTGGGCATCCTGTGATGCATGATCCCCACCTACAGCATGAATGATGTCACTTTAACTTTCACCTCAGAGTTGAGGTGGAAAAATGCAAATTATGTTTTAAAAACAAATGTTTGTGTAGTCCTAAAGTTTCAAATACAACTTTGCAACTTTGATAGCCTACTATTAAATAACTATATTAAGATTTTGAATTGAAAATTAGTCATCATTAAAGCACTCCAATTGAATAAGGTAGTGTAACGTAGGTTTCTGCACCAGAAATCAAATATAATGTCAGAAATTTTACTCGGCTACATTGTATCTGTCAGCAAAAGTAAAACATCTAATCACCTTCAGCAGGATTTGAACCCATGCCTGAATATTATATTGACACACTCAAATGCATGATTGTTGCAGAATCTGTAGATATACAGATGTATACATTTTATATATTCAATTTATTATAATTATATGAAAGAAACTGCATTCAGTTCATGCTTTCAGTGAGTAGGGGACATGATCATGTTGACGAATATTTCCCAAAGTTGCTAAAGATGTCACACTGGCTTGATGGCACACAACGAATGCATCTGAGTACTCTGTGAATGCTTCCAAAACATCTGGAAACTGTCGTTCAGATGATGCAAGTTCAAACCAACATCGTTCCAACTTACATTGCACGACGGTAGTTAGAGATTTTTTAGAAACGGTCGGAAAGGGGAAGTTTGGTCATTCGGACGTACTACGTACTTCCGTTGTTTCATGCTAACTTCCGTCATTGTTTGGGAAATGCACCCCTGAGAGCTACTTTTCAATTTTACAGTGGAGGTAAAGCTACACAGGTTGGTCATGATGCACTGGAGTCGCCGACGATGCACATCAATACAGTTGAGGTGGAGGCGTGCATTAATCCTCCTGAACTGAGACATGCTCATCATCTGAAAATATTTCCGCAGAAATATTGATGCAATGCACAGCGCAGCTCAGTGCGCTCTGCAGTTGGGTCTGATCGAGGGGTCATGTTCTCACCACAATCGAACCGCACCAGAGTTTGTTTGGAACCGGACCGAGACCACCTCTTCAACGGGGTCTCGGTCTGGTTGTTTTGGTCCACACCCGAGGGCGATTGATGTGTTCACACCTTGCCAAACGAACTGCACCAAGGGGGTAAATGCTCCAGGATTCGATTCAACCGAACTGAACAAGGCAGGTGTGAAAAGGCCCTTAATTGCTTTGTTCAGTTCTGTTTAAAGATCAGTGGTTATTGACAATAGTTTTTTCACATCCCTGTTCAAATGCATTCAAATATTTTATTTGAGGGTACTAAATTCAAAATACAGAACATTTATACAGATATAAACAACTATTTGCCATAGAAAGTAAAAGTTTAAAGGTATTGGCATGAAGAATATTCTGTGTAAAAAATTGATTCATACTTCACTCAGAATATTTGCTTTGCTGTCTTCGGGAAACCCTCAAATTAAGTTCTCCCATGCATCAGTCCAAAGCCTCAGATCAGGACAAAGTGTCAGCTTGAAGCTATTGAAACCTCTGAAGACATCAAACCTGAGCTGACCCTGACTGAGGAGGTGGAGCCAAAGAAAGCCAAGCTGTCACGCAAGGATTCTCCAACTAAAGTTTCTGTCAAGCCAGATGAAGGTAATTTCAGCTTTTGGGTTTTGCCTTAAGTGAAAAAGTAAATGGAACCTCTGTGTGTGTGTGTGTGTGTGTGTGTGTGTGTGTGTGCTTGTGCTTGTGCTTGTGCGTGTGTGTGTCTGCGCGTGTGTTGGGGGGGCGGGGGGTGTGCTCCCTGTGGGTTCCGCACTTTACAAACAATTTCCACCTATTATCATATTGCAAACTAGTGGACGGCACTCTGCCATTCAGAGTGGTCTTTCTGAAAGGCTCCGCGCAGCTGCTCGGACCCCTCAGTAGACACTAAGGTGGAGGCGGTGAGGATTGGGATGCCAAACCTGACCCCCTTATTAGAACAGCAGATCTTTCCTGCTGGAGCGACATCATGGTTCGCTGCAACAGAGTTTGTGTAGCCGGCCACATGCAGCCAGCAGCAGCATGTGGCCCTCCTGAAGAACTCTTTGAGGCATCCGCTAGATCAGAGCGATGGAGAGGTGCAAAGGAGGCCCTTTGGCCAATAGTGTGCCAGTGCATCTTGGCCCAGAGAGCTGGTGGTTTCCCTCAGGGAAAACCAAAGGGGACAGGGAGTCGCTTCAAAGAGATTGACCCCTGCTTTGCCGGAAAGACCCCAAATCTTGTGCACCTCTTCAGGGTGGAGGCGCCACTCAACTGGTGGAGGATTTCAAAGGGGGGAGGGAGGCCACAAGTCGTTTCCAATCCCCTGAGAGATACATGGCCTGCAGGCTGGCCAGACGGGGACAGTCCATCTGAGAAGGTGCTGCAACAGATGTGCAGACTTTGTTCTGCCCTGGTGGTTTTTGAGGGAAACATGGTATTGTCTGACCGTACGAGTACATGCCTCCCCCTCAAGCATGATAAAAAGGTGCTTGGGAGCCAGGTGCAGTGCTTGCAAATCCCGAATGTTGATGTGATCATTGATGTCCTGTGCAGACCACAGTCTCTTTCCTTGAACTGTTCTTCTGCTGCCAATGAGGCAGGACAGTGGGGTGGTACTGGTGTGGTGCCCTGTGCTCCCGGTTCCTGTGCCACGTGGCATCCATGTGGAGGCCTTTCAACCACCTCTTTAGGAGGTGCAAAAACAGCAGGTCAAGCAGGACCACAGCTGTCATGGATGTCAGCCTGCCTGAAAGTTGCAGGAACACACGGCAATGATGTGCTCTCCTGGAAGAGTGTAGGAGGCAAAGAACGTCATCCACCTGGTGACAGAATGGTCGGGGTCCTGTGGTCATGGTATCCAACGCTCTGTCATCCCCTCTCATCTGTCTGAACCCCTCTCATCCCCTGAGAGGGACTCAGACAAGACTTTTGGAAAGTTACCCTGAGGCCCAACTGGGCCACTCTGGCAAGAAGCCTGGCAGTATCCTGGACCACCTGAGTCTGTGATAGTGCATTGGTCATCCAGACATGGCAACCCAAACATGCCCTGTGAGTGTAGGAGCCAAAGGGCCACCTTTACACGTCAAGTGAAGACTGTTAGGGAGTGGAAGAGCCCAAAAGGGAGCCCCTGGAACTGCCTGTGGTGCCCTCTGTAGGCAAAGTGGAAGAATTTCCTGTGCTGAGGAAGGTGATATGAACGTAGGCGTTTCCCAGATCAATGGATGTGAACTATGCTCCCTGGGTAACAGTCCGTAAGACGTCCACTGCAGTTAGCATGTGAAACGGTAGCATCTTCAAGTACTGATTGAGCCACCCCAGGTCCAGTATCAGGCAGTATTTGCCAGATTTTCTTGCCAAGAGGAAGTATCTTGGGTAGAAGCCTTCAGGGTGTGCCGGAGGGTCCATGGCCTTGATCACCTTTTTGGCCAGGAGGGCGAACAGCTCCTGGTCTTTGCTGAGTCACTAATGGCAGCCACCACACCTGGCTGGAGACGGGGGCCAGGGTCGGGCCCAAGCTCTCGACAAACCCGGGAGAGAGCTTTCTCACTATCTCTCCAACAAGTAAGTAACTCTCCCAAATAGTCCCCTGTCAGGGGGAGCAGAGAAGCAGAAGAGGGCTGCTGCACTGTAGGAAGGCGTTCTCAGGAGCCGACAAAGTCTGATGCACGGAGCATCAGTTGGAATACCCGAGGCACGAAGCTACAACCGGAGTAATGTTAAAGATACACTACCTGTCACACTAAAAGTCGCCACCAAAAACAGGTCACACACTCTAATATTTCATTGGACCGCCTTTAGCTTTGATTACACGCTGTGGCATTGTTTTGATAAGCTTCTGCAATGTCACAAGATTTATTTCCATCCAGTGCTGTATTCATTTTTCACCAAGATCTTACATTGATGATGGTAGAGTCTGACCGCTGCACAAAGCCTTCTCCAGCACATCCCAGAGATTCGCAGTGGGGTTAAGGTCTGGACTCTGTGGTGAAAATGATGCGTCATGCTCCCTGAACCACGCTTTCACTATTTGAGCCCGATGAATCCTGACATTGTCATCTTGGAATATGCCCGTGCCATCAGGAAAGAAAAAAATCCATAGATGGAATAACCTGGTCATTCAGTGTATTTAGGTAGTCAGCTGACCTCATTCTTTGAGCACATATTGTTGCTGAACCTGCAGTAATTATCCAATAGGAGGCTTGTACCTATTTGCTTAATCAAATCTAGGTGGCAACTTTTTTTTTGGCCAGGCAAGTGTAGTTTAACAACAGGTTAATTGTATTAGATTAATTGGCTAATTTATATTGACCGTAGGTGTGAATGTGAGTGTGAGTGGTTGTCTGTCTCCGTGCCCTGCAATAAGTTGGGTGTACCCTGCCTTCCGCCCTAAGACAGCTGGGATGGGCTCCAGCCCCCCCGCGACTCTATGTGAGGATAAGTGGTAGAAAATGGATGGATGGTTGTTTCTACTGTTTATCTGTCTTCATTCTGTTTTTTGAATTCTGTACTGCTGCTGCTAGAACTGCCCCAGAGGACACTGTCTGAAAGGATCAATCTATCCATCTATCTATCTGTCTACCTAAGATGCCGTATAGGATATTCCTTTTTTTCCTTCATGTTGCTGTATCCAGATGTATGTGAATGGCACTCGAGAAGAAAAGAGGAACTGAACCTCTGGTGACACCGGAACTTATTGCTTTTCCCGGGTCACCCATTGGTCACAAGTGAGATTGTTGGTATGCATACTCGAATTGTGCATGTGCGAAGGGATCATTCAGTGCTTTCAGCACAGCCTTCTGGCGGTCAGCATTGATGAAATAGAACTGAGCTTTAGACTTTCCTTGAAATAAGTAAAATAAAATAAATATATTTTCAAGTTAGCACTGGCCAGTTTAGTGGAATAAAATGTGCATACCTGCCCACCTGATTTGTTTCATCTGTAGTAAGAAATAGTTTTCAAGCTACACTACAAGACCACTACTTCTTCAGAGACTGCTAATTCTTCCTGCTTTATGTTCCCTCTTAGATTTGAACAATGATGAAAGATGTTTATTATTTTGTTTAATATTCATTTATTGTCAAACCGGGGCTGCATAAAGTTAAGAACTTGCCTGGGAGAATATTGCCTTCTTATTTTTCTCAAAAAATACAGCCATTCATATTTTTTTTTTTTTTTTTTTTTTTTTTTTTTTTTTTTAGCAGGGTGGAATGACCAGGTTCTCTTGTGATGCTGATTCCGAGGAATCTAAAACCTTTCTATTCACTCTCACTTTAGAATGTGCGCATTCGAATTTTGCACATATGAACATGTAGAGCTAGTTTGAGTGTATAAGGCTGATACTACAGTACTTATTTTTTTGAGTTTTAGGATGTAATGTCCTTTCAAGAACAATCTAGTAGTATCAGTAATATATGTCATTACTGTATTCTTCCAGACACAGTGAAAGTCAAAATGGAGCCTAAAAAGGAGACCAAGTCTCAGACTAAATCTCAGTCCAAAGCCAGCACCAAGAAAACTTCAAACAGACAAAATTTGTCAAAAAAAGAGAAGAACGGTATGTCGGCCACAGACGTCTGTCCTCTTGAGCCTGTTGAGAGCCAAGTGGTGGTGCTCTACTCTGATCAGGAGTCTCAGCGAGGCAGCAGCTGCAGCCCGGCACACAGAGTGTTCCAGAGGACGCTGAGCCCTGCTGACGTCCTGCACGTCCACAGCTATGCCAAAGGAGACTATGGAGAAGGAGAAGCCCCATTCAAGGAGGAGGAGAAGAGTGAGAGCAACAATGAGACGGAGAAAGACGGCATACATGCCAGCAAAGCAGTGAGTGAACATTGAATGTTACACTGTGACTTACAGTCCCCTCCAAAAGTATGGAATGCTCATTTCTTGGTTTATATTGTTTATGAAAGACATTTTAGTTTAAGATCAAAAGATGAGTATGAGACATGCTCAGAATTTCATCTTTTATTTCCTGGTATTTAACGTTTGTTTGAACTCGCCCCGCCTTTGGAGTTTTTTTTTTTTTTTTTTTTTTTTTTAATATTTTTTTCCATATTTTTATCAATGAAGGTTTTGCACCAGATGACACCATCTAGCCATCAAGGTCTCCCATTAAGCCCTGTATCTCACTGAGGCTCATTCTTGTTCATTCTATTGGAAAATTCCTATTTTCCATATTTTCCTATAATTCATCTCAGATGGATTGTGTGTGTGTGTGTGTGTGTGTGTTGCACTTGCACAGACACACACATGCACTCCTTCAAACATCAACTTCATTCCAAAGCTTACCCCCTCAAAATGAACCCAAACAAAGTAGGATTTTATATATATATTTACAGGTGCAAACACTGTTCAATCTTTGAGACAAGTATATGCTACTGGCAGGGTCAGCCAGGCAGCCCTCCCCCTGGGTATCAATTCAGATTTCAAGAATCGATTTGACTTCGATTCTCAAGAGTCAGAATCGATTATCACAATTCAATTCGATTCGATCCGATCTGATATCGATTTGGGTAATAGGTTATTAAAACCGTTTTTTGGAGCTGTTACCTGAAATACATGACTGAATACTTATGCAACTTATTAATACTAGTATTATATTGACATTCAACAGTAAATTAATGAAGAATTGGTAGTTAATGATGGCTGTAAGGACCAATCCCCCTCCCAGAATGTTGTTACAATTGCCAGGCATGAAAACAGGTGAGAACATTTGAAACATGTTGAGACTGAACAACTTAAACAGTAATATTGCAGTAAAATATTAAATTACATTATTGCACAGTGAGAGAGTTGTAGCTCACCACTGTATACGTTGCTGGCACCAGCATACAATCATCTGATTATCAAAATAGATTAATAAAATGAGCTGGCATGATTGTGACCATGTCCACTGCTGGGAGTATCAGCTCCTTTGCTATTGTGTGAGGTTTTTTGCACCTTGCATGTGACAGGCCATTTTGTATGAGGCTACAGTGCTTTTTGTTTACTCATGTGGCACTCAGAAAACGGCTGGTCTGTTGGTTATATTCATCAGGTTTTCGGTGGAAAAAAGTCCAGCGACTTATTGACATAATTGGGGTGTAAAGGCTAATTAATACTGTTGCGGAACAGACGCGGAGTGTTTTTGGTACCCAGTCCTACCGGTGTTTTATTTATTTGATTACAGCACATCCCCTAAATGTTAAACATCATTGACATGAATGAGTACAGCATCAAGCAGTGGAAATGTGGCTTTATTGACTATGAAGTTTGTATCTTTAAATGAAATCCACAGTGACTGGCTAGTTGGTTTAGTAGTAGTGGTAGTGATAGTAGTAGTGGTTGAAACAGCTTTGGTCTGCTCTGCTGACAGCACGGTTTCTTGTGCTAGTTACTGTGACTTTAAACATGAGTTGTTGATCACAATGCATAATTTTCCATGGGAAAAATGAGATGCGTCCCTGGTACGCATGGATAGTCATTTTAGAGTTTCAGATTTTAATGCATCAGAGCATGACTCGTCTTGGTTTAAACATACAATGACTCAGTTTCTTGGCAAAGAGCATAAACTAATGAAGAACCAGAGAAAAACCATCAAGATCAGAGAGTTTATGGGAGAAAAGCCAGACAATTTGAAGGCGAGAAAAGAGGGAATCTCGATCAGAGCCATTGGGCAAACATTGGGCATGGCAAACACAACAATATTGAATGTCCTGAAAAAGGGCAACGTACTGAGCAACAGGCGTCTAAACAGGTCAGCCAAGGAAAACAATGGTAGTTAATGAGAGAAAAATTGTGAGAGCTGCAAAGAAGTATGGAGATGAGCCACCGAAGATCTGGAACACAATCTTATGGACTGAAGAGACTGAGATTAATCTCTACCAAAGTGATTGAACTGCTTATGATCTGAAGCAAAGAAACCCCCTGAAACAAATAAGAGGTTGGAGGCTTGAGGCAATTATTGCAAGTAGTACGTTGTTTGACACATTTAAATGTGCCAGGAAATCATCAAGTAACACATCTTCCAGGAAATAAAAACTGACATTCCGAACTCTGGTCACATATTCATCTCTCGATATTAAACCCAAATGTCTTTCATGAACAAAAACAACAAATTCGGTCTTGTTGTGCCAATATTTTGGAGGGGACTGTAACTAATAATATACTTCATATGTTAATGGACCACAACAGGCCTCTTCAGTTAGAACTGAGCTCTTGGATGAGAGGTGAAATGTCTTCAACAAACCAAGTTCAGTTGACTCTGTTGCCTAGCTCTCAAGAATGTTTAGATGTTAAATGAAGCATTGCACTGATGAGCCATCACATCCACAAAGGAAACTATGAATCAGGCACATGGAATTGTTGTTACAGTACATGTAAAGGATGAGTCTCACCAAAAAAACCCTAATTCAAATAATGGCACATCCTTGAACAGAAATAGTGTTTTGGTATTTGTTTTTACAATTTTAATATTAACAATATGCAGTATGTTTTTCAATGATCTTTTTTTGCCGACGTTAAACACTAATGGTGACAATAACAACACAAAGTAAAGATGATGAATGTTGACTGTTTTAGACATGCAAGCATGCATAAATGAAAAACAACCCATTCTGTCTTCTGAAAAGACTGTCCGTATGCTCATAGTAACAGTAGGTGTGTCTTTCCAGCAGGTGGCTGGAGATGCAGAGCCGGAAAGTGATCTGGGGCAGCTTCCAGGCCACCATCCACTGTTAAAGGAAGGCATGAGTGATGAAGGTCTGTCTCATCAACTGCAATAACTTAACTGGGATGCCTTCACATACAACATACTAAATGTTGGCTCACTGTGAATGGCCAATATATAGATTAAGGTCTAATTATCTTAAGAAAATTTCATCTGAATGTTTGTTGTCTTTGCTCTTTTACTTGTTTGTTCCTCAGAAGCTCCAGAGGAGCTCCTGCCAGTAGAGGAGGGAGGTCTGGAGGGTGAGACCTGGGCTAAACCTCTGGCACATCTGTGGCAGAGCAGACCTCCTAACTTAAAGAAAGAGAGGGAGTACAACGAGCGCATGGGCTCTAAACCTCCACACTGCTCCATCTGCATGCTGTTCCACACATACCACCAGGTAATTTGTACCTCAGCAAACTCCACTCATGTATTCCATACACTATGGAGAACAGCATGCATGGCGGCACTTTTGGTGTGCAGGGGAAGCCTGCCATTCATGCTTGTACTAGGTCCACAAATGTAGAAAAGTGATGAAGAGTGATGAAGACAACAAAAAAGCACCCCAAAAGTTTACAATGAGTGTGTTGGCTGCCAATGCATATATTACTATCCAGGACGGGTTTCTTTTTTAGAACTGTAAAAATAAAATGTATGTGGACTGTGAAACAGGTCCGCAAGGGACCTATTGAAACTGTAGTGTTTATTATTATTATTAGGGCCCGAGCGGACTGTGAAACAGGTCCGCAAGGGACCTATTGAAACTGTAGTGGTTTTTATTATTAGAGGCAGAGCAGACTGAAACAGGTCCGCAAGGGACCTATTGAAACTGTAGTGTTTATTATTAGAGCCCGAGCGGACTGTGAAACAGGTCCGCAAGGGACCTATTGAAACTGTAGTGTTTATTAGGGCCCGAGCGGACTGTGAAACAGGTCCGCAAGGGACCTATTGAAACTGTAGTGTTTATTATTAATCTTGAAATGTTAAAAAGTTGTGTAACTTTGCACATACCTGCGGCCCGATCAGAAATTCGATATTTTGGGGTGATCGCACACGGCGCTTGCGAAATGGCTGAGTAGCGCCCCCTACAAAGTCAAAAAAATCCCATAGGGAAATTCGCCAACTTTGTTGTATCTCAGTGAAAATTGGTAGAGATGTTAAGCATACATGTACAAACAAAATTGTCTCTTGGAAAGAAACTGAACTTCCAACAGGAAGTGGGCCATTTTGAATTTTGGATTTTCTGATGAAAATGAACTCGTCCTCGGGATTTCGTCCGATGGACTTGAAATTTGGTACGCTCCATCTCCAGACCTAGCTGAGCAAAAGTTGTGCTCTGCACGTAATTAGGTCAAAGGGCGTGGCCGGTAGGGCTCGAGAAAGTTTGGCGAATTCCTCGTCTAAAGTCAAACGAGTCTCACGTTCACATACTCTATCCGAGAAGCCTCAAATTTTCTGAGCATGACGGGCACTCAGCCGTGAACGTGCTAATATATTGATGTCATGCCTTACTCATGGCGCCCCCCAGTGGTAACAGGAAGTGACCAGTTGTTTGGCTTTTTGATGGATTGAATAAACTCATATCATCATGAAAGTTGATACACAGGTCAAACATGGCGACCTCTAACATCTGATGTGGTTCACACCACTGGGCGGGGCAAAATGGCCCCATAGCACCCCCTTGAAATTTTCAAAAACCCCTCCCCATAGGAGTTTTTATGGAGTTGGAACATGAAAATCAGTACACGTGTACCTTGACCAGACGCACAAAAAAGTCTCTTGCACCAACTGTCTATTCCAAACAGGAAGTCGGCCATTTTGTTTCCACTCTTCATTTTGGCTGGATTTCCACATTGAACCATCGGATGGCCGTAACTCCTTTGTTTATTGGCCAAATCACTTGACGTTTATTGCCCCCTGCTCGCACCGCCGTACCCATCTGATACCCGACCGCGACATACCGCGAGGGCCCTACATAACCGCTTGCGGTTTTCTAGTTATTATTAGGGCCCGAGCGGACTGTGAAACAGGTCCGCAAGGGACCTATTGAAACTGTAATGTTTAATCTTATTATTATTAGGGCCCGAGTGGACTGTGAAACAGGTCCGCAAGGGACCTATTGAAACTGTAGTGTTTATTATTAGGGCCCGAGCAGACTGTGAAACAGGTCCGCAAGGGACCTATTGAAACTGTAATGTTTAATCTTATTATTATTAGGGCCCGAGTGGACTGTGAAACAGGTCCGCAAGGGACCTATTGAAACTGTAGTGTTTATTATTATTATTAATATTATTCCTGACACTTTGTTTTCCCAAATTTCGCCCTTTTCCTATCGTTAAAAAGTTGTGTAACTTTGCACATTCCTGCAGCCCGATGCAAAATTCAATATTTTGGGGTGATCGCACACGGCGCTTGCGAAATGACTGAGTAGCGCCCCCTACAAAGTCAAAAAAATCCCCATAGGGAAAGTCGCAAACTTTGGCGTACCTCAACGAAAATCAGTACACGTTAAGCATACCCAGACATTTTTTGATGAAAACGCACTCGTCCTAGGGATTTCGTCCGATCGACTTCAACTTTGGTACAGATCATCTCCAGAGCCAGCTGAGCAAAAGTTGTGCTCTGCGTGTAATTAGGTCAAAGGGCGTGGCCGCTAGGGCTCGCTAAACTTTGGCGAATTCGCCGTCTAAATTTTGCACATCATGCTCATTGTTTTCAACATATTTATTACGACTATTTGTGTTGTATTGCACTGCAGCACTGTCCTTTTTATCCAAGACAAATGTCTCCTGTGGAGACAATCTTGAACCTTGAAACAAAGAGAGCTCCCTCATACTTTCACCTAGAAACTCCATTCAACTTGCAAAACTTTCATAATCATTGTAATTAACTGTATCATTTGTCCCTCAGATTGCTTAAATTCGGAGCATGGGCAATGTCAAAAATCAGAGCTTAACATGGGTGTCTATTGCATGCACTAGAGTGGGAGAACTACACACCTAGAGTAGAGAGCAGTTTCAGAATCGTCCTATTTTTTTTTTTTTTTTTTTATTTAAATCGCGATTGTGAGGGCTATGTTCACTCCACTGACATAATTTTTGCACTGTTTGTGAGATTTATACTTTTTGCTCCATGCCCTTAATTAGTATGCCACCTCCAGTGTCCAATGTTAATTTCCAGAGAGAAATCCTGAAAAAGGAAGGGGATCCTCTTTTGGGAAAACTGTCTCTTCCGGCTTTCTGAGTGGACTAGAGAGACAAAAATTTCACTGTTTACTCATTATCATCTCCTGCCACCTCAGTCCAAAAATCAAAGCTCTAAACATTAAGTTTTTTGATTTGTTGAGTTTGACAGGTCCAGCTCAGCTTCAGATCAATGGCAGTCAGTGAGAGCCAGTGTGGGAGACAGACCAGTGGCGTGTCTAGGCTTTTTCATAGGGGTGGCCGAAGTGGGGCCCTAAGTCATGCAGGGGTGGCCAGCGGGATTAAGTGTTATGCATGTGCCTCCATCAACAAAGCGTCATTTTTTTGGTCCGACTCAGCTTCAAATCAATTGGAGTGGGGCAGAGAATACTGCTGTATGAGCTATCTCCATAGACTGTAAAAAGAATGGACGTAGCACCCGTGACGTCACCCATTGGTTTGGGGGAGTCCGTTTTGTGCTCCTATCATGGGCATTTGAACTGCACCATCTTGGATTTCAGTGGGCGTGTACTTTCCATATTTGGAGAAGAGGCAGTAACTTTATGGGTCAGCCGACCCCAGATCCCGCCACTGAACTCAAGCTAACCGCGCCGAATTGAGCTAGCTTAAGGCCATTCAGCTAGGCTAGGCTAACAAGCAGCTACCGGCAGCAAAAACAGATTGTTATGCTGCTGCTGTGTTTTAAAAATCACCTTTTCAGATTGAGAGTTTTTAGGTGGAGCTGCAGGGTTTGGTGGAGTTGTGGGGGGGAAATTCATTTGTACTATTTAACTGTGAAATGATTGTTTAACATGTTATTTACCGTGTTTCAACACTGCCTCCAACCACTAACATTATCCAGCACAGCAGCCGCTTTCTGACGGAGCATTTCTGTCCATGCAATGTCGGACTTTTTAAACAGAACAATGAGAGGGAATAAGGTTGTATTCGTTCACTAAACAGACTCAACATACTCTGGTCATCTATCTGTATCAGCAGGGACCATGAGTCAGAAATAAAGTCATTATAAGCCAGCGGCAAATATGTCGATACATGCCAAAAAGTGGCAGCATCCAGGTAAACTCTATTTTATACAGTCTGTAAGCAAAATAGTACTAGATATTTACACATCGAAAAAAAATGCAACACAGGATCTTTGACGGTTGATTAGTACAATCAACAGCACAACACGCCATCCATCCGTCCATTATCTACCGCTTATCCTCTCATAGAGTCGCAGGGGAGCTGGAGCCTATCCCAGCTGTGTTAGGGTGAAAGGCGGGAGGGGGACACCCTGGACAGGTCTCCAGTTCAGACAGACAAGATGAAGAAGAAGAATTCCTTTATTAGTCCCTCAATGAGGGAAATTTTAATTTACACTCTGTTAGTATTTTATTATTTTTATTTTCAGTTGCACATTACACACAAGTTATGAAACACACATGCACTAGAGGAGAGGTGTCAGAGTGAGGGGCTGCCCCATATCCAGGCGCCCCAAGCAGTTGGGGGTTCGGTGCCTTGCTCAACAGCACCTCGGCAGTGCCCAGGAGGAAGAACGGGCACCTCTCCAGCTACCAGTCAACACTCCACATATGGTCTGACCTGGACTTGAACTGGCGACCCTCCGATTCCCAGCCCAAGTCACTACGGACTGAGCTACTGCCCAACAACCACTCACACTCACATTCACACCCACGGGCAATTTAAGTTAGCCAATCAACCTAATCCCCATGCACGGTTTTGGATGGTGGGAGGAAGCCGGAGTACCCGGAGAGAACCCACGCAAACACTGGGAGAACATGCAAACGCCACATCGGGAACCGGCTACTGTCTTGCTATGAGGCGACAGTGCTAACCACTGTACCACCGTGCCACCCACAACACGGCATATTGCCAGAAACAAACTACATGAAAATAGGCAAACAAACACAGATGGGTGTAGCCTAGCCTAGCTCAGCTGGTGTTTTAGCAAAGAGCTAACTGCCAGTAGCTGTCTGTGAACCTGTCACTCAGCATTACCACGCCCTAATTTATGCAAGAATTTCAAGCCGAAATAACACTAAAACGGTTGTGGTAAAAAAAAAAAAAAAAAATCATCCCCCTCACAGTGTCCACGGAGGTGGAAACTATTGGAAAAGACCAAAAAAATAAAATGTACCAGGCTGTAAATATGTTTTTTAAAGCTGTAAAGTTGGCTATTTTAACATGGCAGTCAGTGGAGAACTGCTCACTTCCGGAGCCAGCCCCCAGTGGCCGGACGGGAATTGCAGCTTTTTGAAAGGGGAAGTGGTCCTCACTTGGAGAACCCACAAGTCCCCCCTTGGTCAAAGTCAGGTGGGGTTGATCCACATTGACATATACAGTATACAGAGTTTAGTTGATGATATGATAAGACTTGTGATTGTCCAAGCCTAATGATACAAAGAGTGGATGACATCATTGATCACACACACAGACAGGAAGCTCAGACTCAGACTGTTTTTTTCAAAGTAAAAGATCCAAACTGATTTAATCATCACAGGAAACTAGGGGAAATAAGCTCATAGTGCATGCCTATATGTGTTTGTTTGCAACATAAATGTGTGACAGGTCTGCACAAAGTGCGTGTTTCTGTGCATGAGAGGGCCAGCAATCATTAGGCGGGGCAATGTAGTCCCGGCATTCTGTATGCAGGCACATATTAAAATTTCCTCAAGATTTTTTTTTCTAATTTATTACACTTGTTTGCATACATTACAAACTACACATAAAGAATATGAAAAAGTAGCCATCATCCATCTTTTGGAAAGCTGAACAAACAGCACTTTTTTCCATCACATTCTTATCCTTTAACGCAACAAATTCAAAATAATATACATATTTCCACCCATCAGACAACATCTTAACCTGTGCTGCCATTTTGTTCCATGTTCTCATGCATGGATTAAAGGATTAAAGTCAGTCACTTCACAAGGAACATTGCAATAACATACAAAAAAGGACATTTGATTCCACCGCTAATCATGATTGTCTCCACTCCCTGCTTTGATCTCTGGATTGGATTTTAAATGATGTACAAACATGTCAATGGTACTCACAGAGTTAAAGTGACAACTGCCAAGATCAAGAACAAATCATCAAGAATAATCTTAAATATTGTTTTACATCATATTCTTACACACAATAGATTGAAAAGCATGGTTTTTCACGACGTTTTCAAATTGCATTTAGTCCTTTCTCCGGAACTATTGGAGATCGTGTCTTAAAATTACTCAAGCATGAACTATTTTTTTTGTTCTCCCTGACACCTCCTGATGTCTTTAATACACTGAAGTGATTGTTTAAAAGTTTTACTTTTTTTTTGAGGCTGACTTTTTTCATAACAATGTTTCCATAATTGACTGCACATGCATAGCTGTCCTGTGAACCAGTTGATGGAAGGAAGTGTGTTCAGAAGTGTACAGTTTATATTTGAAGCAGTGTTTGTAACCTCCGTGTTTGTGTGTGCTGTCCCTACTGTCAGACTGAATGTGCAAACAGTGTAGATAGTCCCGTCACAGTGGCCGGTGGGTGGATGCGGACCAAACCTTTGATCCCAGAGATGTGTTTCACCACCACCACAGAAGAGGACTCCGAGTGTGAGAAGCAGCCCCTCACACCTCATTTAGAGGATGATGGAACCAGCCTACTCATCAGCTGCGCTCAGTGCAGCATCCGGGTTCACACTAGTCAGTAGACAAACACACACCATAACTGCTGTTTGATTTGCAAATGTATAAAACAGTCTGTGTTTCTCATTTTCTCAGGTTTCATTCCACAAAATTCCTATTATTTCATTAGGACAGAAATGTGTTACTCTAGAATTAGACATCAACCACTTAACAATACTGTGGATGGCGTTACATGCTTACAGACCTTCATAATGTCAGACTGTGCCTTTTTTATTTTACAGGTTGTTACGGGGTAGATCCATCCAGTGTGTCCAAGGAATGGAAATGTGCCCGTTGCAAGGCCAATGCCATGACTGAGGTCAGTGAGCACTCGTGGGTACATTTATTCCATATACTGAAGCTTTCTTGGTAGTTAACTTTAGACTTAAGTAGTTCTGTCTGATGGTCATCAAAATTAGGGCTTTTTTTGTGTTGTTAATGATTCATACAAATCCTCTGTTCTTCACAAATCAAAATATATTAAATATATTACATGAACAAAATTCTGTATGGATCTACCCCGTTTAATAGCAACACTTACTCAGGATTCAGTGTTAATGTGTTCTTTTTTTCCCCACTTTCCATCAATTTTTACTTGCCCATATACAAATTGTTTTATTTATTGGTGTTTGTTAAATAACAAAAAAACTCAAGTGTTAAACATGTTTAATCTTTATTTAAGTTCTCCTTCATCATACTGTAGTATAATGACTCAATATGCTGTAAAGCAGGTATGGTTTAAATGTAATTTTATTGAGATACCACAGTTGTTGTTACCACAAGATGTGCTTGTGGTGAGTTGCTCCACATCAAAAGTTTGTCCTGAATGTGGGTCATAATCAGCACAGAGTGGTGCTGCAGTACTTTGAAACTGAGGTGTCTGCAGTGGCTCACATGTATAGTGACTTAACAGTGACTTAACTTCCACATTGCTGCATAGAGAGGGTTGGAAGTTTGGTTTAAGAGAGATAATTTCAGTCTTCAACCTCTCAGTCTCAGCTTTGTGATTACCAACATCCCCAACAGTTCTTAATTAGACAGCTGCTGCTGCTCATGATACTGCTGGTAACAAAAATCCAGTGTTAAACACAGCAGTTGCTAGTCTCAAATCAGTAACACTGCAGGCTTATGAATTCAGAGTTACAGTGGGTTGCAAAAGTATTCATACCCATGAATAAAACTCAATTTCTCAGAATAGAATAAAGCAAAAGTGAGTTTCACCTTTTCATATGAAAGGAAATAGCACAAACACAACAATCCATCACTGTTTTTGTTCGTAAGCACTCTTTACTATGAATAGATTGTATAAGTCTGTATTTCATTGTTGCAAAAGTATTCACACTAAGTCATTAAGTCACAATCAGTACTTGGTTGCAGCTCCTTTGGCAGCAATAACAGCTTCCAATCGCTTTGGATAGCCAGCAATGAGTTTTGCGCAATGGTCCTTTGTACAGTTTCGCCCACTCCTCTTTGCAATACTGCTCCAGCTGAGTCAGGTTACTTGGTGACCTTCGGTGGACAGCAATCTTCAGATCCCTCCACAGGTTTTCTATCGGGTTGAGATCTGGGCTTTGACTGGGCCAGTCTAGAACCTTCACTTCACCATTCTTGTGTCACTCGAGCTGTATGTTTTAGATCACTGTCCTGTTGAAAGGTGAACTTCCTCCCAAGGTTCAGGCTTTTTGCAGACTTCACCAGGACCGGAGGAAGAGAAACAGCCCCGTAGCATTATGTTCCCACCTCCATGTTTCACGGTAGGGATGGTGTGAGCCGGATCATCAGCTGTGTTCTCTTTGCACCAAACATACTTCTTAGTGTTCAGGCCAAAAAGTTCTATTTTTGTTTCATCTGACCAGATCACACGTTCACACATTGCAGGAGTGTCTTTCAGAAGTGTGGTGGCATACTGCAAACGAGCCTTGAGATGTTGTTTCTTCAGATATGGCTTCTTCTTTGCAACACGCCCAGAGACCTTCCTTGTGTAAAGTGATTTCTTCAGGTCTTTAAGAGTGACGGAGGGGTTTGCTCTGGCTTCCGTGAGCAATTTCCTTTTGCCTTTTGCCGTGATCTTGGAGGGGCGCCCTGTTCTTCGGAGGTTCACAGTGATACCATGGCGCTTCCACTTCTGGACCAGTGATGCAACAGTACTTTTTGGCACATTGAGTGAACTTGCGATGGCTACATAGCTTTGCCCATCTCTATGCTTCTCTACAACTTTCTTTCTGAGGTCTTCTGAGAGCTCCTTGGACTTCATGACTGTTGTCTGCTGACAAGCATGGGATGACTGTGGACAGGTGACTATTGGGCACTATTTATAGGGAGAAATCAAGCCTATACAAGTCACAAGTGACTGAATACAGTCCTGTGACACTATGAGACAATAGTTTACAGCGTGCAATCATTTTCAACTCAAAATAACATCTTTGTTGCAAGGGTGTGAATACTTTTGCAACAATGAAATACAGACTTATGCAATCTATTCATAGTAAAGAGTGCTTACGAACAAAAACAGTGATGGATTGTTGTGTTTGTGCTATTTCCTTTCATATGAAAAGGTGAAACTCACTTTTGCTTTGTTCTGTTCTGAGAAACTGAGTTTTGGTCATGGGTATGAATACTTTTGCAACCCACTGTATATAGTTACACTGGAGGTGATTATAGCCATGCAATACAGCCCTAAATCAGATACAGTATATAACAGTTTGAACCATGTTAATAAGAGGGGCTGGCCACTGTTTTTGATAATGGCTGCAACTAAAATGTAATTTTTTAAATGAGAGATTTAGGATTTTTATTGTTTGTATGAACAGTTGATTGCTGACACTTTCTGTTTGCAGAATTGCTGTTTGTGTTCACTGAGAGGTGGAGCCTTGCAGAAAGCTAATAACAACAAGTAAGTTCTTCCAGAGTCATCAGGAACTGGAAAGTACATCTACTGCACTTTGATAGTGGTCCTTTATCCTTGGACCGGATAAAAACAAACTGGTTTGAAGTGCTTAATGACTTTTTTCCTCCAACTCCCTAAAAGCCAGTGAGTGAAAATACTGGAAGAAAAAGAAAACTTACTGAGTATTACTGGAAGAAGAATAAGAACCACGGATAGAGAGAATGAAACTTAAAGATGTAATGTGTTACATTTGTCGGTTGGTGTTTGTTAATGCACAGCATTCACATTTGGCTCCACTTGTAAGAGACAACAGTGATGATTGAGTGAGCAAGAGACTCAATGAAGAGCCACATCAACATTAACAAGGAAAAGAGTAGAAAAATAAAACATTATCACTGAGGATGCATTCTAAAGCACAAATAAACACACCTCTGCACAACCCTGCGAGAGAGAGAGTAGCAGGGGAAAAGCTGAAGCACATAAAAACAGTACAGTTGCCACATCTGAACGTCTCATATTATAGTAAGTAGTACATCACATTAATTCTGAAACTGTAGGTTTTTAACCATTCAAATAGATAATAGTGTCAATTCTGTGTGTGTGCATGCTTTGCAGATGGGTACATGTGCTGTGTGCAGTGGCTGTGCAGGAGGCACGCTTTGTCAACATCACTGAAAGAAGTCCTGTGGATTTAAGTGGAATCCCTTTGCAGAGATTTAAACTGGTGAGTTGAAATAACAGTCACACTTTTATGGATAAGCTCTCATTAAATTCTCAGTTGAAAGAATTTTAATGTGATGTCTGAGCAGAAAGTTGTAGCTTAAAGGAATAATTCACAAAGTATCTAGTAGTCACCTCCCTAAGATCTCAGTGGTCACAGAAAAAAAATGTTCTACTGAATGATGTAAACGAGAGCAGAACACCAAACAATTAAAGCATATCAGTGCAAACAGCCTCTGACAGAAGCCGAAAGAAAGACCCCAAAAAAAGGATAGAAATATAGATAAGTGCCTTGTTCACTTGGGCTCATGGAAATCCAAACACAACTACTGTATTTTTGCTCAACAATATATATACACACGTGTATCAAGACAAGGAAGCTCCTCACCATACATGAAGGGTTTCACCCCAAGTCCAGCACCCTAAGGCTGTACACTAAGCGGAAAGCGGGGGGCCAAGGACTAGTGAGCGTCAGAGCCACTGTCTAGGATGAAACATTGAAAATCCAAGAATACATCAGGAAATGGCCCGAAAGGATGAACTGCTCAGTGAAAGCCTCAGGCAGCAGAAACCTGAAGAGTGTGGGCAGGGTGAGGAGCAGACAGCATGGAGGGACAAGCCCCAACATGGCTGCTCCTACGTGGCTGATATCAAGAGGACCTACCAATGGCTGAAAGATGCTGGGCTGACAGCACAGGGGCAATGATCATGGCAGCACAAGAACAGGCCCGGAGCACGAGGCCAGGATCTGCAACAGTAGATCAGACCCAAGGTGCAGGCTGTGTAAGGAGGCCCCCGAGACAGTCCAGCATGTAGCGGGATGTAAGATGCTAGCTGGATCAGCGTATATGGAGAGGCACAACCAAGTGGCTGGGATAGTGTACAGGAACATCTGTACCCAGTATGGACTAGAAGTACCCAAATCCCAATGGGACATACATATATTGCCAAAAGTATTCGCTCACCCATCAAAATAATCAGAATCAGGTGTTCCAATCACTTCCATGGCCACAGGTGTGTAAAATCAAGCACCTAGGCATGCAGACTGCTTTCACAAACATCTGTGAAAGAATGGATCGCTCTCAGGAGCTCAGTGAATTCCAGCGTGGAACTGTGATAGGATGCCACCTGTGCAACAAATCCAGTCGTGAAATTTCCTCGCTCCTAAATATTCCACAGTCAGCTGTCAGCTGTATTATAAGAATGTGGAAGTGTTTGGGAACGACAGCAACTCAGCCACGAAGTGGTAGGCCACGTAAACTGACGGAGAGAGGTCAGCGGATACTAAGGCGCATTGTGTGAAGAGGTCACCAACTTTCTGCAGAGTCAATTGCTACAGACCTCCAAACTTCACAAGGCCTTCAGATTAGCTCAAGAACAGTGTGCAGAGAGCTTCATGGAATGGGTTTCCGTGGCTGAGCAGCTGCATCCAAGCCATGCATCATCAAGTGCAATGCAAAGCGTCGGATGCAGTGGTGTAAAACACACCGCCACTGGACTCTAGAGCAGTGGAGGCACGTTCTCTGGAGTGACGAATTATGCTTCTCCATCTGGCAATCTGATGGACGAGTCTGGGTTTGGTGGTTGCCAGTAGAACGATACTTGTCGGACTGCATTGTGCCAAGTGTAAAGTTTGGTGGGAGGGGGATTGTGGTGTGGGGTTGTTTCTCAGGCGCTGGGCTTGGTCCCTTAGTTCCAGTGAAAGGACCTCTGAATGCTTCAGCATACCAAGACATTTTGGACAGTTCCATGCTCCCAACTTTGTGGGAACAGTTTGGAGCTGGCCCCTTCCTCTTCCAACATGACTGTGGACCAGTGCACAAAGCAAGGTCCATAAAGACATGGATAACAGAGTCTGGTGTGGATGAAGTTGAGTGGCCTGCACAGAGTCCTGACCTCAACCCAACTGAACTTTGTGATGAATTAGAGCGGAGACTGAAGCCAGGCCTTCTCGTCCAACATCAGTGTGTGACCTCACAAATATGCTTCTGAAAGAATAGTCAAAAATTCCGATCAACACACTCCTAAACCTATACCTATATACTGTATGTATATATATATATATATATATACACATATATACGTATATATGTGTATATATATATGTAGCCGAGAGACCAGAGCTGTTCGTCTCTGTTTGGCAGTTTTGAGTGCTTCAGGTATGGGCAGCTTGTTGTATTTTCTGGGTACCCCTTAACAGCTGTTTCTTTGTTAACCTTGATTGTGGGTTTTGAAGCGTCCATAGGTCCGACATTCGTGACATATATCTCTCTCTGGGATTGCTTGTATTGTAGCATTCAACCAATTCCGTATTCTCCGCCCTCGCCCATGTATTCCAGTAGCCCATTTCTTATCAGATTGCCCTAGCATCTGACGCAGATCTTGTTGACCCGGGCGACGTCCGAGCTGGACTCTATCAGTATTGTATCCGCTCATATTGAGGTAGGCTGGTCTAGCATTACCATTATTCTTGCCTAACGACCCTTACTGGATGACCCTTGCTATATATATATATATATATATATATATATATATATATATATATATATATATATACAGTCATGGAAAAAATTATTAGACCACCCTTGTTTTCTTCAATTTCTTGTTCATTCTAATATCTGGTACCACTCAACGTATAATACAATGAACACAACAAAAATGCAGCTGATCACATAATACTTTATGTCCTATTTGACATTCTTAAGCTTAATTGATTCCCAGGGTATATAAGAGGCCATTTCATGTCACAAGCAGCACTGCACATGCAAAGGCCTAGAGTGGTTTCCTGCTTACATTCAAGCCGTAGCACAACTCAGAAGTTGTCAGCTCTCACATAATGCCTAAAACAAAAGAATTATGTGAAGCAACAAAGGCAGCCATCTTGGCATTGCTGGAAATTGGCATGAGTGAGAGACAGGTAGCGAAAAAACTGAAGATCTCCAAGACAGCCGTTCATTCCAACAACAAAAAACAAGCTGAACATGGCACTACCAAATTGCTACCTGGCCGTGGCAGGAAACGTCTTTCTACCCCACGAGATGACCGTGCACTCATCCGTTCCTGTGTCAGGAATCGTCGTCAGACCTCCAGGGACCTTAAAAATGAGTGGGCACTGTCGAGAAATGTGACTTGCTCGGCAAGGACAGTTCGAAACCGACTTGTTGAAGCTGGTTTGAAGTCACACAGAACACGCAAGAAGCCCTTCATCAATGAAAGGCAGAGGAAGGCCCGGTTACTCTTTGCTCGAGACCACAAGGATTGGACTGTTGATGATTGGGCTAAGGTTCTCTTCAGTGATGAATCCAATTTTGAATTGATGCCCACTCCAGCCAACTTACTGGTTAGGAGGAAGCCTGGAGAAGCTTACAACCCAGACTGTCTTGCCCCTACAGTAAAACATGGGGGTGGATCAGTCATGATCTGGGGTTGTTTCAGTCTGAGTGGAACAGGGCAAATGCAATTGTGTGAAGGCCGAATGAACCAGGTCAAGTACAGGACTACCCTTGAAAACAGTCTTTTTCCATCAGCTGGAAAACTCTTTCCTGCCTCGAATGACTGGATTTTCCAACAAGACAATGCCCCTTGCCACACGGCAAGGTCAGTTAAAGCCTGGATGGAGAACCACAACATTCGCACCATGCCTTGGCCTGCTCAATCACCAGATCTTAATCCAATTGAAAACCTGTGGAAAATCGTCAAACTCAAAATGGAGAACCACAAGCCCAAAAACAAAGAAAATTTGTTTGAATTTGTCCAACAGGAATGGGCTGCTGTGACAGCAGAACAATGTCAGAAGCTGGTGGAGAGCATGCCAAGACGCATGGCTGCAGTCAACAAAAACAATGGTTATGCAATCAAGTATTAACTCTTGTGTGTATCATGTGTTTAAAGCAAACAGAAAAGAAAACATGGAATGCTTAAAAGTAGTGTTTTTGGCGGTACAATGCCATAGCTATTGATGTAAGAATTTAAGTAATTTTGGTTATTATCAAGAAAACCATGGAAAATGAATAATCCTTAGTTCTTAAATTAAACTCTCATGAGCTATTTTTGTTGTTATCATTATAATTGTCCAAACAAATGTACCTTTAGTTGAGCCAGGCATTAAAATTAACAAGAAATTGAAGAAAACAAGGGTGGTCTAATAATTTTTTCCATGACTGTATATCCAAAAAACAAAAAAATATCAATAACTGTTTGCGTTACTTTGCAACCCGACAAAGAAAAATCAAACAAACAAGCAAACAATCCCAGTTAAAACATAACCTCCTTGGCGGCAGGGGTAATTTTAAATAAAAAGTTGCTCCCGCCGCCTTGGCAAAGGTCTGCGCTCTCTGAGTGCTTTTCTAGTTATTTCTATTTTAGGGTTATTTGGGATTTTTTTGAGATGTGGTCTTAAACTTTTGATCAGTTGATGCCTATTTCAGTTTAATGGTTGTTTGCAATAAATTATTGCTTGCAATTTTTTTTTTTGCATTTTGAAGCACCACTTAGAACCTTCGTAAGATCCAACAGTGCAAAATGTAAATTCTAGGATTCTAAGAATTCTGTGTGTGTATGTGTGTGTATATATATGTTTATGGCTCCCTGTGTTTGAATCTCAGAAATGTTACTATTGTAAGAAGCGGATGAAGAAGGCGTCTGGCTGCTGTGTGCAGTGCTCTCATGGCCGCTGTCCCACTGCCTACCACCCCACCTGTGCCCAGGCTGCTGGAGTACTCATGCAGCCAGATGAGTGGCCCTTTGTGGTCCATGTTACCTGCTGTCGACACAAAGGCCCCACTCAAATTGAGGTATGGAGCTTCTGAGGATCTGTTAGCCTCTTCTTAAAGGCTTTCCTGTGTAATCGTGATGCACTTTGTTTTCCACTGCCTGTATAGCAGTGGAAACACTGTCTAGTTCTGTTACATTAACGTGATTAATTGATTACATTTACTTCTGACAGCGCAATAAAGCAGCCATGCATGAGCTGACTGTGGGACAGAAGGTGATATGCAAGCACAAGAATGGCCGCTACTACCAGTGTGATGTGGTGCAGCTGTCTAAAGAGACGTTTTATGAAGTGAACTTTGATGATGGTTCCTTCAGTGACAATCTCTTCCCTGAAGACATTGTGGTAAGGTTTTGCCACTTTAATATGCTTAAAATTCCTGAGTTTTCTTTTAAATGTCAAGATAAAGATAACTCTAGATATGCCTCATGTAATATTAGTAGATTTTCTGTTTGTTCTGTACATCGTTTGTTGTGCTGTCATAAAAAAACTCACATTTTGTAGCATTGTATTGATCATATCCTAAATTCTCAATTTCTCTTCTTCTTGGGTTAAGGTCAAGCCCTTGTTATTATTTATTAGTACTGCAAGTCATTTCAGGCGTTCCACATCACCTTTTTCCACTAAACATTTTAAAACATGAATAAAAATTTCCCTTAATAGGTAGGCTTTTAATGTGAAAAATATGTGTTGATTGTTGTTGACTGTAGTGTAGTGTCACATGGATCAGGAGCACAGTGTGGTGTTCATTCTATTCTCTTCTATATGACAATTTAATGTGTGTGTGTTCTGTCTGTTAGAGCCGAGACTGTGCTCAGCTTGGACCACCACCCCATGGTGACGTGGTTCAGGTGCGATGGACAGACGGTCTGGTGTATGGGGCCAAATTTGTGGCAGCACATGCCATCCACATGTACCTGGTAAGATTTTATTTTTGTTAGTTTTGTGTCACATAATAAATATTTGACTTGCTGTTATTAGTGTGTCATTAGCCTTACAATTGTAACCCACACTGCCAGTACATAAAACTTTAATCAAAACTTGTAGCAGAAGAGTCACATTGTTTTTTTTTTTTTTCTTTGTGAACCTTTTGTAGAGCAATATGTATTTTTGTTTCTTACCTATATTGGATCAGTTTCATATATTATCAGTTCTTTCATTTCTTTTCTCTCTGTGGTCAGACACAGCTCAGGGTTATTTAAAGGTACAGACACAGAAACCTTTTCTCAGCAGAGCTCAATGCAGTGATTTTTAACTGGTCGGAATTCAGGACCAGGGCTGAGTTTGGGGTAATACACTTTGAATACAATATTGTTGGACATCTGAGACCTCTATAAAATTGCAGAAAACTGTATACTATGTCTTCTATAATGTATAATATGTATAAAAAATGTATTTAATATACTCATATGGGTTGTTATATTTTGTAGTGCTGCTGCCAACCCCTTGAAAAATTGGCCTTGTAGATATTGCAAATAGAAATTGTTGGCATAAGAAGTGCGAAGTACTTGATGACAGATGACACTTTCATTGTTTCGCCCTCACTATGTGCTCCACTGGTGGCCTGCTGATGCAGTAGTAGAAGTAGCACTGCATCTATAAGTACACCACTGCCTTTTGCCCAACTTTTCTGAGTTTCGATGGCAGTGGTAATCATCTGTGTTGTGTTACCCTCATCTACTGGACTATCCTTTGCCCCATGCATTCCAACATACCATGGGATGTGTGAGAGGACGAAAGACTGAAATGTAACCAAATGTGTTGCACGACCAGTTCATGAAATATTATACCGGTAATTTAGTGGAAACTATGTGTGAACAAGTCCTAACTCTATTGTTTGCCATGTTTCTGGAATGCAGGTGGAATTCGAGGATGGGTCGCAACTAACAACCAAGAGAGATGATGTGTACTCTCTGGATGAGGAACTTCCAAAGAGAGTCAAATCCAGACTGGTAAATACAAACCAAAATACACCCAATGAATTTTTGATCCATGTGATATGATTGTCTCATCCTCTGTGTTTTATTTAGAGTTGGAACTAAATATATGTGAAACCAGAGATATTAAAAAGATGCAGCAGTCTCGTCATGCAATCTTGTCATACGGTCTCGTCATGCAGTTTTGTGTTTGTCTCTGCAGTCTAAAGCATCAGACATGAGATTTGATGGCATCTTTGAAGAGAAGGAGATCATCCGGGAGTCAAAGAGACAGAGAGTGATCAATTCACGGTACAGGGGGGACTACATAGAGCCTGTGATTTACAGAGCCATCATGGAGTAGCCATCACTTCCTGTCTGCTCACCCTCAAACCACCAGCACTGACAGACTGAACTGTGCTCACTGTACCTTAAAAGGGAAGTGCCGTTTTTACAAATCGGACTGTATTTCTGGGATAAAATATTGCCATTTACTCACGCATTTCACTTTGGAGTCATTTTGAGTATTTCTGATGATATTGGATCTGACAATATCTATTTTTACAGGAGTGAAGGGGGCACCAAAATGTAGCCAGTAAATGACACAAACCATTTCTCAAATAACAGATGTTTACTAAAATGGGCTACACTATTACTATTCTCATTTGAGTCCGGAGTTGTTCGTAACTCGAAAAAATTCAGTCTATAAACACACTCTACTTCCTGTGTATCATAGTTTACTAAGGACCCCTAGTGCCCACCTGTGTGGCCTTAGTTCAGGCACTATTAAGGCCACACAGGTGGGCACTAGGGGTCCTTATTAAACTATGATTTTTTAAAGTTACGGACAACTCCGGACTCAAATGAGAATAGTAATAGTGTAGCCCATTTTATTAAATGTCTGTTATTTGGTCAACTTTTCATTTACTGGCTGCATTTCGGTGCCCCCTTCACTCCTGTTAACTGGATATTGTCAAACCAGTATCGTCGGAAATATTCCAAATGACTTCAAAGTGAAATGGGTGAGTAAATTGCAGTATTTTATCCCAGAAATAACGTCCAGTTTGTAAATTAAAGAAGAAAAAAACGGCACTTCCTCTTCAACTTCAGTTAGCCACTGAGAGTGTAGCTCCAGGTGACTTCTTTCTGGACCCATGGTAGTTTTTATTCTCATTATTTCATCTTTGTTCAGTAACAGTAAGAATTCTATTTGCTTTGTTTGAGAGCAGGATTTGTTATTTCAATTTATCCATAGGACTTCATACACAATGCAGGAGGCTGACATCCAGCCCTGGCAGTGTGTATAAATAGGAAGCAATAGAAACAAAAAAGCATTTCAACATTAAGGCATCTGTATTTGTTTAAAAAAAAAAAAAAAAAGAAAAAAAAGTAGACAATGCTGGAGTTCGACTTAAACTAAAGCTCCATTTTACTTCTGTTATGCTGCCATTAGTGGCTACAGTACAGAGCGTGACAGGTATCAAAGGTAGTTTTGATTTATTTTATTTAGAATTTGTAAATTACTAAATTGTGCCTTTAAATTGATGAATAAATTATTTCAAGTTAGCAGCCTTTTTGCAATTATTCATTTCTTGACTAATGACTAAAATGCTTACTGTTGTTTCCTTTTCTGTTGATTGAGTAATGCGTTAATTGACTTCAGTTCAGCACTAAAGATGTTACCCCTGATGCCTGCAAGGCTCCGTATTCTGATCAACCAAGACCAGAGCGGTGTGAATATCAGTTTTAATTAGGGATGCACTGATCGACTTTATTCACTTCCGATACCATTATGTGAGGTTTAGTATCTGTCGATACTGATCTGATACTGATACAGAAAAACAGCACTGAATTACAAACTATGTCTCATTGTGTGGAAAAGATTGGGATCATTCTTTTGTTCAAGGCAACATCAGTCATGACTGAAACTTCTTTCCTATTTTTTTTAAACAAATAAAGAGATATAAATGAATTGAATTACTTATTTACTACTTATCTATTACTCTTAGCAGCCATATATATATATATATATATATATATATATATATATACATACACACACACACTGCCTGGCCAAAAAAAAAGTCCCCACCTGGAATTGACTAAGCAAATAGATACAAGCCTCCTATTGGATAATTACTGCAGGTTCAGCAACAATATGTGCTCAAAGAATGAGGTCAACTGACTACCTGAATATACTGAATGACCAGTTTGTTCCATCAATGGATTTTTTTCTTTCCACGAAAGCAAGTTTCTTTCCACGGGCATATTCCAAGATGACAATGTCAGGATTCATCGGGCTCAAATAGTGAAAGAGTGGTTCAGGGACCATGACGCATCATTTTCACCACGGAGTCCAGACCTTAACCCCACTGAGAATCTCTGGGATGTGCTGGAGAAGGCTTTGTGCAGCGGTCAGACTCTACCATCAGCAATGCAAGATCTTGGTGAAAAATGAATGCAGCACTGGATGGAAATAAATCTTGTGACATTGCAGAAGCTTATCAAAACAATGCCACAGCGCGTAATCAAAACTAAAGGCGGTCCAACGAAATATTAGAGTGTGTGACCTTTTTTTGGTGGTGACTTTTTTTTTTGGCCAGGCAGTGTGTGTGTGTGTGTGTGTATGTATATATATATATATATAGGTTTATATATATATATATACGTATATATATATATATATATATATACATATATATTGGTTTTTAAGATGATGAATGATGAGAGACGGAGACGAGTCTTGTGGTGATTTTAGGTGGCGAGAAGCCCTTTACTTAAAACACACATCTGCACTGTACAAAGACCAACGGAAGAAGAACGTTAACTTAATTGGACATTCCAAATTCAAACTCAAGATTCTGATGACGCAGATGACGTCATGCCTAATAAACATAAAATGCACAAAAAACATTTTACATAACAATTCTACTTGAAGTGTTTTTCTTTTCCAACACTCCTTCTCACTTGCAGGTAGAATGTTCAGATAGACCTAATCTAGACTAATGGATTCAGTCCAGCCATTTCCCTCAGCTTTGTGAACTTTGCTTGAGTTAGGCCTTTAGTCAGCATGTCAGCAATCATGTCATCAGTTCCGCAGTACTTCAAATCCACGGTTCCACTCGCAACTTGTTCACGAATGAAATGATGCTTTATGTCGATGTGCTTTGCACACCCATGGAATTGTGGATTCTTGGCCATGCAGATAGCTGACTGGTTATCTTCATAGATCACTGTTGCTCCTTTAGGACAGTTCTTCAGATCTGACAGCAACTGTCGCATCATAGACGGCCTCCTGAGCAGCACTAGCCAGTGCTATGTACTCAGCCTCTGCTGTAGACAGAGCAACACATGCTTGTTTCTTACTCCTCCGGCTTACTGCTGCGCCACTCATCTTGAACATGTAACCTGACACAGACTTTCGATCGTCTAGGTCTCCAGCCCAGTCTGCATCAGAGTAGCCAACGCACTCCTCTGTGTTCTTTCTGTAGAGTAGACCTAGTGTCTGTGTTCCATTCAGGTATCTCAGGATTCGTTTCACAGCTGTCCAGTGCTGCTTGGTCGGGTCAGAACAGAATCTGGCAACATTGCTCACAGCAAACGCTACGTCAGGTCTTGTTCTTGTTGACAGGTAGAGCAGGCTACCCACAGCACTCTGGTACAGCACTTTCTCCACTCTCTCAGAAACCTCAGTAGCTTTGACAAGCTTTGCACTCATGTCAGTTGGGGTAGTGACAGGCTTTGCATTCTCCATCCCATATTCCTCCAGAATGTTCTTGGTGTATAAGGTCTGACCCATCCATATGTTTCCATTTGGATGTTGCACGATCTTCACTCCCAGCAAGTGCTTGAGCTCTCCCATGTCTTTCACATCGAAGTAGGTTGTCAGCTCCTTTTTCACCTCATGAATGCGTTTGTCACTTCCTCCACCTAAGATAAGGTCATCTACATACACTGCAACTAAAAACATCTCGCCTTCAGCTGCTGTGTATATGCAGGGGTCACTCTTTGTTTGCACGAATCCCATCCTCCGTAGCTTTTCATCCAGAACAATGTTCTAGCACCTAGGAGACTGCTTCAAGCAGTACAGGCTGCACTTTAGTCTGCAAACAAGATCTTCCTTTCCTTTCACAATGAATCCTTCAGGCTGGTTCATGTACACCTCTTCTTTCAGTTCACCATTCAGGAACGCTGTTTTGATATCCATTTGATGCAGCTTCAGTCAATGTTGAGCAGCAAGTGCAGCAACTGTGCGGACAGACTCAAACCTGACGACAGGACTGAATGTCTCATCATAATCAGATCCAAATCTTTGTGAATAACCTTGAGCTACCAGGCGAGCTTTGTGTCTTTCAATTTCTCCATCAGCGTCAACCTTGACCTTGAAGACCCACTTACTCCCCACGGCTTTCTTGCTCTTCGGTAATTCCACCAGGTCCCACACTTCATTTGCATGCAGAGACTCCATCTCCTTTCGCATTGCTTCTTTCCACTTTGCTTTCTCAGGACTGGTAAGTGCATCACGCACTGTTTCAGGCTCATGCACCTCACTTTCAGCAACGGTTGCCCACTCTTCATAGCGATCCGGTGGTTGTCGAGCTCTTACTGGCCTCTGTATCTCAGCGACAACTGGTTCTTCACTGTTTACACAGTCGAACTCCACCAAACTGTGCTCAGTATCCTTTTCGTTTCTGTCCCGTAGCCTAGCAGTATGCACTTCCTTGCCTTTGGGTCCAACTTTTTCCTTTCATCGTTTGGTATGTGGGTGTAGGCGTCACATCCAGACACACACAGATGAATCACTGTTGGTTTCTCTCCAGTCCAGGCTTCATAAGGTGTCATATCTGCTACAGCTTTTGTAGGACTTCTGTTTCTCAGATACACTGCTGTTGCTAGCGCTTCAGCCCAGAACTTCTGCGGCAGCTTCGCATCAGCCAGCATTGACCTCACCGTCTCAACGAGTGTCCTGTTCATCCTCTCTGCAACACCATTTTGTTCAGGAGTCTTGGGTACAGTGAGTTTGTGTCGCACTCCTTCTGTCTTCAGGAACATTTCAAACTCCTTTGAAGTGTATTCTCCTCCATTATCTGTGCGAAGAACTTTCAACTTTCTCCCACTGTATGTTTCAACTTCTGCCTTCCACTGAACAAACTTGTTGAACTTTTCATCCTTGTGTTTCAGGACATACATCCACACATAATGAGTGTAGTCATCCATGAACGTCAGAAAATATTCTGATCCACTCAGTGACTTTTCGTTGATTTTTCCACACATCACTGTGCACTAAGCCAAGTGGTTCAGTAGCTCTTTTTCTGCCATCAGATGGAAATTTGCCACGATGATGTTTCCCTTCAACACATGACTCACAGAAGTCAATGTCCTTTAGGACATCACAGTCCAATCCATCCACTAACTGCTCTTTCGCCAGCCTCTTCAGATTTTGCACTCCAAGGTGACCGAAACGCCGGTGCCATACGGTTTCTTTTGTCTCCTTGTGCACGCTCTCTGTTGCAGCTGAATGAGCTTCTTTGTGTTCTTGGCAGTGAACGTGGTACAGGCTATCCACCTTCCTTGCAACTGCAATTGGCTTTCCATTTGCATCCATTAAGCTACATTCATTTGCATTGAACTTCACAGTCTTCCCAGACTGCGTTGCCATGGACACACTGAGCAGGTTGTAGGACAGGCGTAGCACATACAGCACATTGCTCAGCTTGCGTTTTTGAATTTTGTCGTCAGCAAGTATCATGTTGAGCATAACGGAACCACTCCCTGTTGCCTCAACTGAATATCCATCACCAAGAGTAACTTCTTGAATTGGCTGTAAGCACTCAAATTGAATGAACACCTTGTTATTGCACATGTGACAGGTAGCTCCAGAGTCCACAATCCAGCTATTCGTTTTTTCTGCAGACTTCACTGACTTACTACTAGACCGACACACTCGTCATTGTCATTTTTTCTTTTCACTTCAGCCTTGTTTGATTTTTGCTTTGATCCTTTTTGGCTTTGCTTTTCTTCATTTTGTTCATTCCTCAGCAAGTTTCTGCAATTTCGTTTGATTTCTGTTTAGTGGTTATTGCTTTCGCATCACCGTTTGCATCTGCATCACGTTGCTTCAGTTTACGCTCTTCATGCAGCAAACGCTCAGTCACAGTTTCCATTTTCGGCACATCCACACTTGCTCCTAATGCTGTCACTATCATGTTGAATGACTCGGGCTGACTCGCGAGCAGATGTGGTCATCTTCATCAATCGGATCTCCAATTACTGACAGTGCATGAAACGTTTCAATCATTTGCTTAATATGATCTTGAACAGACTCACCATCTTTCAGGGTTAAACCGTGAAGTTTGCGCCTCAACACTAGTCTGTTTGCCCACGTTCTTGCTTGGAACTGATCAGGGAGCTTGCGTCAGACAGTGGCAGGATCCTTCGGGTCTCCAAGTAGGTAAAGCAGCGACGGGTCAATTGACAGCACAATCGTAGCCAAATCCCAGTGCCTCCTCGAAACAAACTTCGCATATTCCTCCTTGTCCGTTCGTAGAGGACTTACCACTTCGCCTTTCACAATTCCCCACAGTCCATCTCTCACCAACACCATCTGACATTGCACTTTCCATGTTGGATAGTTAGAGTCGTTCAGCGGAATAATTGAAACCTTCAATTCCGACATCGTTCTTCTCTATCCTCTCGAAGTATTTCCAAAGAATTATCACGGCTTCTTTTCAGCATGTCCTGGGCCCATAACCTATTGTTTTTTAAGATGATGAATGATGAGTGACGAGTGCTGTGGTGATTTTAGGTGGCGAGAAGCCCTTTACTTAAAACACACATCTGCACTGTACAAAGACCAACTGAAGAAGAATGTTAACTAAATTGGACATTCCAAATTCAAATTCAAACTCAAGATTCTGATGACGCAGATGACGTCATGCCTAATAAACATAAAATGCACAAAAAACATTTTACTTAACCATTCTACAAAAAGTTTTTCTTTTCCAACTATATATGTATGTATGTATGTATATATATATATATATATATATATATATATATATACATACATACATACATATATATATACATTT
>CM056558.1:9793584-9826739 GCA_029721515.1 Synanceia verrucosa
ACTCGTCCGATCGACTTGAAATTTGGTACAGATCATCTTCAGACCTAGCTGAGCAAAAGTTGTGCTCTGCGCGTAATTAGGTCAAAGGGCGTGGCTGCTACGGCTCGCTAAACTTTGGCGAATTCACCGTCTAAATTCGAACGGCTCTCACATTCACATAGTGGATCCTAGCAACTTCAAATTTTCTGAGCATGACAGGGATGCGGCCCTGAACGTTCCGTTGTAATTATATCAAGCCTTACTCGTAGCGCCCCCCGGTGGTAACAGGAAGTGACCCGTTCTTACTTTTTACTTTTACCGATTTCACATAATTTACTCCATCAACTTCATTACACTTCTAAAACATAAATAACAACTCAGTGAAGCTACAGTCCGAACGCTGTGAGGCTACGGCTAACGGCGTCCGTGTGGCGGCGCGGCAAATTTTGACAATTTTTCGAGAAAATACGTTTGGCTTTTTGACAGCTTAAATAAACTTGTATCATCATGAAAATTGATACACAGGTCAAGGCTGGCGTCCACTAACATCTGATGTGGTCCCCGCCCAGGGGCGTGGCCAAATGCCTCCACAGCGCCACCCTTTACGTTTACATGTTCTGATACGACATAGTTGACCCTATCAACTTCATTCCACTCCTAAAACATCCTCAACACATTGGTGAAGCTACATTACGAACACTGTGAAGCTACGATAAACGGCGTCCGTATGGCGGAGCCGGGTCTTCCGATTTCCCGCCAAGAAAATACGTTTGGCTTTTTGATGGCTTTAAAAAAGTCGTATCATCATGAAATTTGATACACAGGTCAAGGGTGACAACCTCTAACATCTGATGGGGGCCACGTCCATAAATGGTCAAAATGGCTCCATAGCGCCCCCTTGAAACATTCAAAAACCCCTCCCCATAGGGGTTTTTATGGAGTTGGAACATGAAAATCGGTACACATGTGCAACTAGAGCAGACGCACACAAAAGTCTCTTGCACCAATTGTCTACTCCAAACAGGAAGTCGGCCATTTTGAATTTTGGATTTTCTGATGAAAATGAACTTGTCCTAGGGATTTCGTCCAATCTACTTGAAATTTGGTACTCTTCATCTCCAGACCTAGCTGAGCAAAAGTTGTGCTCTGCACGTAATTAGGTCAAAGGGCGTGGCCACTAGGGCTTGAGAAACTTTGGCGAATTCGCCGTCTAAATTCGAACAACTCTCACGTTCACATACTCTATCCAAGCAGCTTCAAATTTTCTGAGCATGATGGGGACTCAGCCCTGAACGTTCTGATGTATTAATGTTACGCCTGACACATGGCGCCCCCCAGTGCTAACAGGAAGTGACCAGTTGTTTGGCTTTTTGATGGATTGAATAAACCTGTATCATCATGAAAGTTGATACCCAGGTCAAGGGTGGCGACCTCTAACATCTGATGTGGTCCACACCAATGGGCGGGGCAAAATGGCCCAATAGCGCCCCCTTGAAATTTTCAAAAATCCCTCCCCATAGGGGTTTTTGTGGAGTTGGAACATGAAAATCAGTACACGTTTACCTTGACCAGACGCACAAAAAAGTCTCTTGCACCAACCGTCTATTCCAAACAGGAAGCCGGCCATTTTGTTTCAACTCTTCAATTTGGCGTGATTTCCACAGTGAACCATCGAATGGCCGTAACTCCATTGTGTATTGTCCGAATCGCTTGACGTTTATTGCCCCCTGCTCGCAGCGCCATACCCATCTGACGCCCGACCTCGACATACCGCGAGGGCCCTACATTACCGCTCGTGGTTTTCTAGTTATTATTATTATTCTTATTATTCTTGATACTTTGTTTTCCCAAATTTCACCCGTCTCATCGTTAAAAAGTTGTGTAACTTTGCACATTCCTGCGGCCCTATCCGAAATTCAATATTTTGGGGTGATCGCATACAGCGCTTGCGAAATGGCTGAGTAGCGCCCCCTACAATGTCAAAAAAATCCCATAGGGAAATTCGCCAACTTTGGCGTACCTCAACGAAAATCGGTATACATGTTAAGCATACCCAGACAAAAAAACATTGTCTCTTGGCAGGAAGCTGAAATTCCAACAGGAAGTCGGCCATTTTGAATTTTGGATTTTCTGATGCAAACGAACTCGTCCTAGGGATTTCGTCCGACCGACTTGAAATTTGGTACAGAACATCTCCAGACCTAGCTGAGCAAAAGCTGTGCTCTGCATGTAATTAGGTCAAAGGGTGTGGCCGCTAGGGCTCGAGAAACTTTGGCGAATTTGCCATATAAATTCAAACGAGTGTCACATTCACATACTTTATCCGAGAAGCCTCAAATTTTCAGAGCATGACGGGGGCGCGGCCCTGAACGTTACGATATATTAACGTGATGCCTTACTCATAGCGCCCCCCGGTGGTAACAGGAAGTGATGCGTTCTTACTTTTTACATTAACTGATGCCACCTGGTTTACTCCATCAACATAATTCCACTTCTAAAACCTAAAGAACAACTTGGTGAAGCAACATTACGTACGCCGTGAGGCTACGACTAACGGCGCCCGTGTGGCGTCGCTGCGATTTTTTGATCACTCGCCATGGAAATACGTTTGCCTTGTTGACAGCTTTCATAAAGTTGTATCATCATGAAAATCGATACACAGGTCAAGGCTGGTGTCCTCTAACATCTGATGTGGTCCCCGCCCAGGGGCGTGGCCAAATGCCTCCACAGCGCCACCCTTTACGTTTACATGTTCTGATACGACATAGTTGACCTCATCGACTTCATTCCACTTTTAAAACATCCACAATACATTGGTGAAGCTACATTACGAACACCGTGAAGCTACGATAAACGATGTCCGTATGGCAGCTCCGCGTCTTCCGATTTTTCGCCAAGAAAATACGTTTGGCTTTTTGATGGCTTTAATAAAGTCGTATCATCATGAAATTTGATACTCAGGTCAAGGGTGACGACCTTTAACATCTGATGGGGGCCACATCCATGAGCGGTCAAAATGGCTCCATAGCGCCCCCTTGAAACTTTCAAAAACCCCTTCCCATAGGGGTTTTTATGGAGTTGGAACATGAAAATCGGTACACATGTGCAAGTAGAGCAGACGCACAAAAAAGTCTCTTGCACCAATTGTCTACTCCAAACAGGAAGTCGGCCATTTTGAATTTGGGATTTTCTGATGAAAACGAACTCGTCCTAGGGATTTCGTCCGATCTACTTGAACTTTGGTACTCTTCATCTCCAGACCTAGCTGAGCAAAAGTTGTGCTCTGCACATAATTAGGTCAACGGGCGTGGCCACTAGGGCTTGAGAAACTTTGGCGAATTCGCCGTCTAAATTCGAACAACTCTCACGTTCACATACTCTATCCAAGCAGCTTCAAATTTTCTGAGCATGATGGGGACTCAGCCTTGAACGTTCTGATGTATTAATGTTACGCCTGACACATGGCGCCCCCCAGTGGCAATAGGAGGTGACCAGTTCTTTGGCTTTTTGATGGATTGAATAAACTCGTATCATCATGAAAGTTGATACACAGGTCAAACATGGCGACCTCTAACATCTGATGTGGTTCACACCACTGGGCGGGGCAAAATGGCCCCATAGCGCCCCCTTGAAATTTTCAAAAGCCCCTCCCCATAGGAGTTTTTGTGGAGTTGGAACATGAAAATCAGTACACATGTTTACCTTGACCAGACGCACAAAAAAGTCTCTTGCACCAACTGTCTATTCCAAACAGGAAGCCGGCCATTTTGTTTCAACTCTTCAATTTGGCGTGATTTCCACATTGAACCATCGAATGGCCGTAACTCCATTGTGTATTGTCCGAATCGCTTGACGTTTATTGCCCCCTGCTCGCAGCGCCATACCCATCTGACGCCCGACCGCTTGCGGTTTTCTAGTTATTATTATTATTATTGTTATTCCTGAACATCTGTTTTCCAATTTTGCCCCTTTCCCAACGTTAAATAGTTGTATAAATTTGCACATTCCTGCGGCCCGCCCCGTAATTCGATATTTTGAGGTGTTCGCACACGTTGGAAAATGGCTGAATGGCACCCCCACAATTTCAATGGGGATGTTAAGGTTGCATTGCAGCAGTTATAGTCAAGGAAAGCTGCTGCCTCGGCTAGCTAACGTTAGTTAGTCTGTAACTTTCAGAAGAAAATGTTAAACAGAAACAGTGCTGCTGTCGGCATTTACGCTGTGAAAATTATTATTATTACATAGCTCTTGTGGGTGGCGATAATGTATCTGGTTTATACCTGCCATATGAAGAAGCATAAAGTGCTGCTCTGCAGCAGCATGTGTGTACACAGTGTGCACCGACCAGAGACAAGGTGGTAGCAGGACAGGAGGGGTTCCCCGTTGAAGAGAGTTATTGACCTAACCATGACTTAACGTGATATTTTCTGCCTGTCAGGAACAGAGGCAATTAAAGGGACAACAAGCCTGGGACAATCATGGATGAACTGGATAATGTTACAGTTTCAATTTTAAATGGTATGTCATGTCTAAGTGTTATAAATGCATTCTAATGTGAATTATTAGATTAAGTTACAGTACATGCTGACATCTCAAAAACCAAATTAATTTAAACAGTTTTACAAGAATAAATACCAAATATCTAAATTGTATTGTATTTAAATTTTGTTATGGAAAAGACAGAAAAAGATGAGAGTACATCCCGTTAAGTTAAATACAGGTAAATATATAATTTTGTAGAGCTATATACAGTTTTAATTGTAAAAGATTTGTTTATGGCTGTTTCTGTAGTTGCTGGCATTGATGAAGCCTTACTCCACACCCTCAAGCCTGGTTTATGCTTATTCGTCGCGGTGACGGGGTAGCTACGGCTTCGACGCAGACCCCTACACAGGACCCTACGCCGTAGCCTGACGCGCACCTCCAAAAAATCCTGCATTGAGACGCGAACGGCAAGGACTGTGATTGGTCCGCTCAGAACATAATTTCCCGCAGTTGCTTTTCCGGTCAGCAGCTCAACAACACCGCTAGTAGCGGAGCAGCACGAGCAGTACGAAATAGTCGGACAGACCACCTCCTCAAACGTCTTCTGTGCTTCAACATTTGTAGTAACAGCATTTCTTTTTAAATTTTATGAGCTCCATCTCCAGAAACACCCGCTACATCTCAGTTGTCATTGTTTACTGTCGGAAGAGCCCCCAGAAGCCACACAAAGACACAGACACACCCCCCTAGCAGCTTGGCGGTGAATTGCAGAGCAACGCGTTCCCTCGACGCAGAACTTTGAATGCTCAACGACGTCGTCGGGTCTACACCGTAGCTCCGGCGTCGCCGCAATGCAGAAGCATAAACCAGGCTTCAGTCGTGATGATTTGAGAGACCTTTTTCCTGGGCCAGAGCACTTTCTCAGGAGGAAACGAGTGTGGGCTGTTATTAGCCCAGAGGTAACTGGTTACCCACTTTGCCCTGAAAACACATACAGTTGCACAATACCTGTTTAAATGAGTCTGATTAACACTTGCAATTTTTTTTTTTTAACACCCTAACCCAGGATCAGAATCCCACCTTACCAGACAAAGCTGGCCGTGTTGACACAGGATCTGTGTCGTCACCTGGAGGAATGTCCCCAATCTGCCCCTAGGCATCCACTCCTTTGGTAAAGAAAACCCCAAAGAAAACCCTACAGCTTCCCAGTCCTCCAGAATATGTTGTCTACACAGACAGTGAGTTAGAGCAAGTGTGTAAACGCTACTTTGAGATGGTCTCCACTGGCAGAGAGGGGGAATGTATTATGTCCAAAGAGCTGAGATGCAGGCTAGTGAGGAACACTGTCACCAGCATGATTTCCATCTTGAGAGCGAGTCAGCAAGGAGAGGAAGTCCGATACCCTACCAGGCATGAAATCACTGCAATGGCTAGGAGACTAATGGAGTATTATCCCATGCTACAGGATGAAGACAAAATGCATGTAAGTGATTAAAATTTTGGTTATATTTTCTGTTATATTTCTTGTACTTTCTTGTACTCTAGTACACAGTCCAGTGTGTACATTTTTATTTATTTATTTTTTTTCTCAGTGATTATTTATTTTTTTTTTTTTTTACCACAGATGACCATTTTCAAGAATCTTCTCAAGAGAATGTGAAGTCCCCACAAAAGAGGCAGGGGCCCACACCTGTGAGGCGCCATTCAAAGAAAAGGCATCACGTTGATTTGCAACAAGTGACAAGGAGGGAGAAGATTATGATGCAGACTCAAGTGGTAGATCAACAGTTATTTTGCATCAAAGATCTGGGAGCAGTTCTGATGATAGCCTCAGTTCATGTAAGTGGAAAAAGAATTTTTGTTATAACATGAAGGTTAGCAATATTACGATGGCATTGCATATCATGATATATTTTGTACTTTGATGTTCTATATTTTAATTGTGATTGCTCCTTGATTTACTGTAAAATGACATGATTTGTCATTTCTTTTCATTTATTTGGCTCTCAGAGCACAGGGAGCACACATTACTGAGTGTGTAACATACATTTACAGTACTATGTGTGGTGGGGCTTAAGGTGATCTCCTTTATCAATATATTTTATCGTTTAATTTTCTGTCTTAGAAAACAAATTGCCACGTCTATGTAAGGGCTAAAATAATCTGTCAGTTTTGGTTTAACGTTACACTTGCTGTTAAAAACCAATAGTGTCATTGATATTTACATGTCCGATACCAATTACTGATAATTGTTCTCTGTTATAGTGGAGAGTAAGGATAGTCTGGCAACCCAGGCCAGACATTACAACACTTTGCAAGCGATGTAATAAGAAATCAAAACCCAACCAAGATGCTGTCTCCCAACTCCTTGACCTTGAGTTTGAAGCAAGAAGAGCCTTCATTGACTGTAATGTCCTGAAAGAAGAGGACAGGCCAACGAAGATCCTGGATGCATATCCATGTTTCAAGGAACTTCATCATGTAAGCAAGTAACTTATCTTGACTTTTCCACAAAGCAAGTATTGTTACTGGTATTAAATTGTATTTGCATTATAGGTGATGGATGAGCTGCGTCGGATCCTGGATAAGGGCAACAAGAAATTCACTGATGAAGTAAAGAAGAGATGGAAAGACTTCTGTGCCAAGGTGCAATTTTATGGTGTTTGGAGGAAAGTGATGAAACCACCTATGAACATGGATGGAGGTAATTTGGCATTTTGCTGTCTCTAATGATCTGTGCAGCTGCTTCCTCAGACATGGCTGTAAATAGGATTGTGTATGTTGAAGAAAATAAGAATTGTCTATGACCTCACTACGAACCTGATAATAGTCATGTTTAGGAAAGGTAACCGAACTAAAATTTGATTTGTTCTATTCTAGTGGAACACGCCATAGAGCTGGTCAGGGCACTCCCCACACTCTTTCCTTCACCAGCTGCACTGCCTAAGAAGATCGGACATGCCAGTGAGGCATTGCTTCATGTCCTTCAGGTGAGAATTGTTTCATATTTTGTTACATTGGACATTTATTGTTTGTCTGTAGAAGGGCTTTTACTTTGTACTTTCATCTTTTGTTCTTTCTCTAATGATGCATTATCTCTAACAAGTACGCCAGTATTTCTCAACATGTGTGGTGGCCGACACTCGTAAAACCGATGGAGGCAAGAGCCATTCTTTCACAATAATTTCAGTGGCGCATGTTTTTGCTTTTTCTGTAGGGCATATTTTTACGAGTGACCCTATCTTTATAAAAGAAAGCAGTCTGCTTTCATATACCACACGCTATACCTCATGCACAAGCTAGAATTCAATCATAGTATATCTATGTACATGTACTTAATGGTGTCATGAAGATTCCCTCTTTTAAAATGTGCATACTCTTGTAATGTGGTATAGTTTTCCTAAAAAATGTAGTAAATAATATTAAAATAATCCTCCAATAAAAATTCCACAATCTATAAATATGCAAATACACATTTCATGCACATTTCTGAATTTTTCTCACTGGACACAACATGTCTCCTATTCACTGTAAAGTTCATTCTTGGTGTCCTGAAGGTTTCAAGTTTCCACATCAGACTTGTGAATGTTGAATATTACCAGGAGTGACTCTGATGTCACTAATCATACTTGCAGGCCCACCCCTTAAAATCTGATGTTAACTGAGCACAGAGACTTTCCACTTTCAGCAGATGAATGTGAAAACAGCCTCCTGTCAAACTCTGCTCATACATCATTCTGCACTGTGAAAACCTGTAGGAACAAGAAGAAAAACATAATTTTGAGTGGAGTGGGACTTTTAACAGTCAGAGGGACTATTTTCCTGTCCCACCCTAAAGACAATTCTTTTTTTGTGTAGCCAACAGAGGATCCCACCATCTACCTCCAGAAGAGACCTCTCTCCAGCCCTCTATTGCTCTTTGATGGGTCCCACTGTCTGGTCGCAATCAGAACCACTCCCATCACCACATTTGCCAAGGAAGAACTCGGTGAAGGTCTACTGTATCTGATGGCTTACTACTACACCATCCACCTTACATATCCAAGGTGTGTGGCAATCCTCCTCTCGGTCATACAGACAGAAATATTACATGACTCACCTCATGAGGGAGACAACACTCCCACATACAAACGAGCCATGTCAGAGTGGAAAAACTTTATTGGGATGTAGAGCTATGCTCTAGGGATAAGTATTGTTTAAAAAAAAAAAAAAAAAAAAAAAAAAATTAAAAAAATAGTAATTATTAAATAGTTTTAAATGTTTAAGACATTTAATTAGGTTTGCAAACATGTGGTGGAACACAAAAGTACTGCATTATTGTACTAGTTTTGAGTGATGTCATGTCACATTGTGATTGGATATTTACTTGCAAAGCTTTTATTGCACTTAAAGTAATATGAGTATGAGCGTAGTTCAAACTCCAGTAAGTTCCTTCACCTGGTTTGGCTCGGCTGCATGTACAGCACACACATGCAAATTGCATATCTGTATTCCATCAGAGTTCAATATCACCTGCAAAATATAAGGTTTATTTGGAAATAGTGAGTGGGATTTGAAAAGGCTCCCATCAATGATGTCATTTTTGAAACTGACCGAATAATATGATGTATGATCAAGCAGCTTTTTAGCATCTCTCAACTTATAGTCTGTGCTAGTCCTTTCTATTTCATGGTACTGTGTAATGTGTTTGTCCTTTCAGTAAAACGTTTTTGCCAAAATTCTCTTACATTTCATCAAAGGTACATTACCTTTGTCACTACCTTGGCCTCTCATGATAAAAAAACTAAAACAGTCTTCTGGTCAAATGTGGGTATTGTTGAAGATCATGCTGTTTCTGTTGAACAGTACAGAGAAACATACATATGTTCAGTTTCACTTAATTGAAATAGTTCAGATACAAAGCCAACCCCTTCCTTGAACCCAGCAAGTTTGTGTTAGGCAAGTGTGTCAACTTAGGTCAGCTTTGACCTAAACTTTGGATTTGTGTTTTGTAAAGTACATTCGTGGGACTATACTTGATCATACTTCACATTATCCAGTCAGTTTCAAAAACGTGTCTATGTTGCATATGTATGTGTGTATAAGCCACTTTACTTTGACTGTGTGTTGTATGCCTTCAATCCCCAAAAAGTTTTGCTGTAATGTACTCCGTATTTGTCACTTCTGAGACAGGACCCAATTTCTTCTCAAGTACAAAATTGGGATGCTCAGTGCCCATTTCATTTTGATAACATTCCAAAATTAGACAGTTTATTTTTGCAGTGCGCAGGTTATTACGCACATCAGTCTTGAGGGTGATGCAGTATTGTCTCTGAAGTGCAGCAGTATCAAAGTGCTCTTCTGAATACCTTGAGGTACACAATAAAGAGGATGTTCGAAAGACAAGTCTTTGGACTTATCAAAAACATTTATGTGGTAAACAGTTCATTGTATTGTTTTGAATATCAGATTTATAAGACTTTGGGTTTGAATAGAGATCTTTTAGCATATGAAGTTGCTGTGCCTAATCTTGCCCAGGCAACAGAGTTGATTGATGCTGAAAAGTTACTTAATCATACATCATATTATTCAGTCAGTTTCAAAAACAGAACGTATGTTATGATGAAATATAACTTTGATGATGTCATTGCACTTAAAAACTGAACCAATGCAAGAAAAAGTTTGCTCTGTAAGTGTGTGCTGAGCCAGAAAATTATTAATAAATGCTGACAATGTTAATTATGTGTGCTGGATTTCATTTTAGGCTTTCTCATTTTAAGACAGAAAAGATGATAATAACTCTTGAATTAAAAATAATAATCTTTTTCAACACAATATAATGAGTTTTGGGTATGTTCTGTACATTCACAAAGTGTCTGTTTTATATGTCTTTTTGGGCTTTTCAGGGCGATAAAATGCGTTTGGGGCATTTTCAGCATGATTTACACATGGGAAAGCTGATTTACCTGTATTCTACAATCAGAAGCATTTTTTTCCACAAAATATTGCTTATTCTTGTTAGATTTGAGTACAACCATCATGTTTCAATACGATATAATGAGTTTTGGGTATGTTCTGTAGATTCACAATGTATCTGATTTTTATGTCTTTTTGGGCTTTTCAGAGCGAGGAAAGGCGTTTGGGGCATTTTCAGCATGATTTACACATGGGAAAGATGATTTACCTGTATTCTGCAATCAGAAGCATTTTTTTCCACAAAATATTGCTTATTCTTCATAGATTTGAGTAGAAACATCGTGTTTCAAAACGATGTAATGAATTTTGGGAATGTTCTGTACATTCACAACATATCTGTTTTCTGTCTTTTTGGGCTTTTCAGGGCGAGAAAAGGCTTTTGGGGGCATTTTCAGGATGATTTATGCATGTGAAAGCTGATATATCTCTATTGTACATTCAGAAACATTTTTACCACAAAATATTGCCTGTTCTTGTTAGATTTGATTAGAAACATCATGTTTCAACACAATATAATGAGTTTTGGGTATGTTCTGTAGATTCACAATGTATCTGATTTCTATGTCTTTTTGGGCTTTTCAGGGCGAGAAAAGGCGTTTGGGGCATTTTCAGGATGACATATGCATGGGAAAGCTGATTTACCCCTATTCTGCATTCACAAGCATTTTTTTCCACAAAATATTACTTATTCTTGTTAGATTTGAGTAGAAACATCATGTTTCAACACGATATAATGAGTTTTGGGTATGTTCTGTAGATTCACAATGTATCTGTTTTCTATGTCTTTTTGAGCATTTCATAATGAGTCTTGGGTATGTTCTGAAGATTCACCATGTATATGATTTCTGTGTCTTTTTGGGCTTTTCAGGGCGCGAAAAGGCGTTTGAGGCATTTTCAGGATGATTTACGCATGGGAAAGCTGATTTACCTGTATTCTGCATTCAGAAGCATTTTTTTCCACAAAATATTGCTTATTCTTCAAAGATTTGAGTAGACAACATCATGTTTCAACACGATATAATGAGTTTTGAGTATGTTCTGTACATTCACAATGTATCTGATTTCTATGTCTTTTTGGGCTTTTCTGCGCGAGTGCGAGAAAAGGTGTTTGGGGCATTTTCAGCATGATTTACGCATGGGAAAGCTGATTTACCTCTATTCTGCATTCAGAAGCATTTTTACCACAAAATATTGCTTGTTCTAGTTAGATTTGAGTAGAAACATCATGTTTCAACACAATATAATGAGTTTTGGTTATGTTCTGTAGATTCACAATGTATCTCATTTCTATGTCTTTTTGGTCTTTTAAAGGCGAGAAAAGGCATTTGGGGCATTTTCAGGATGATATATGCATGGGAAAGCTGATTTACCTCTATTGTACATTCAGAAGCATTTTTTTCCACAAATATTGCTTTTTCTTGTTAGATTTGAGTAGAAACACCGTGAGTCAATACGATATAATGAGTTTTGGGTATGTTGTGTACATTCACTATGTAACTGATTTCTATGTCTTTTTGGGCTTTTCAATGCGAGAAAAGGCGTTTGGGGCATTTTCATTATGATTTATGCATGGGAAAGCTGATTTATTTCTATTGTACATTCAGAAGCATTTTTTCCACAAATATTGCTTATTCTTCATAGATTTGAGTAGAAACATCATGTTTCAACACGATATAATGAGTTTTGGGTATGTTCTGTAGATTCACAATGTATCTGATTTCTATGTCTTTTTGAGCTTTTCAGGGCGAGAAAATCCGTTTGGGGCATTTTCAGCATGATTTATGCATGGGAAAGGTGATTTAGCTCTATTCTGCATTCACAAGCATTTTTTCCACAAAATATTGCTTATTCTTGTTAGGTTTGAGTAGAAACATTATGTTTCAACACTATATAACGAGTTTTGTGTATGTTCTGTAGATTCACAATGTATCTGATTTCTATGTCTTTTTGGGCTTTTCAGGGCGAGAAAAGGCATTTGGGGCATTTTCAGGATGACATATGCATGGGAAAGCTGATTTACCCCTATTCTGCATTCACAAGCATTTTTTTCCACAAAATATTACTTATTCTTGTTAGATTTGAGTAGAAACATCATGTTTCAACACGATATAATGAGTTTTGGGTATGTTCTGTAGATTCACAATGTATCTGATTTCTATGTCTTTTTGAGCTTTTCAGGGCGAGAAAATCCGTTTGGGGCATTTTCAGCATGATTTATGCATGGGAAAGCTGATTTACCTGTATTAGTAGTATATAAGGTACACTTATTTTCACGTGCACGAAGTGTTTGATCTGACCAGAAGTTATTGGGGGGAATGGGGAGGGTGGGAGAGGAAGGAAGGAAGGGGTTTGTGCCTCTGTGTGTGTGTGTGTGTGTGTGTGTGTGTGTGTGTGTGTGTGTGACAAATGGCCACATGAAAGGGTTACTGTTTTTGTTGGGTTCTGTGTGTGTGTGAGTGAGATGACATTGTGCTAGTGCACGAACCATTTGATCTGACCGGAAGTTATTGGGGGGAATGGGGAGGGTGGGAGAGGAAGGAAGGAAGGGGTTTGTGCCTCTGTGTGTGTGTGTGTGTGCCTGTGTGTGTGTGTGTGTGTGTGTGACAAATGGCCACATGAAAGGGTTACTGTTTTTGTTGGGTTCTGTGTGTGTGTGAGTGAGATGACATTGTGCTAGTGCACGAACCATTTGATCTGACCGGAAGTTATTGGGGGGATTGGGGAGGGTGGGAGAGGAAGGAAGGAAGGGGTTTGTGCCTCTGTGTGTGTGTGTGTGTGTGACAAATGGCCACATGAAAGGGTTACTGTTTTTGTTGGGGGGCTGTGTGTGTGTGTGTGAGTGAGATGACTTTGTGCTAGCATAAGCATTATTTGTTGTGACATAAACAGAAAGGTCTGAGGCGGAAGTGACACGTGTCTTTTGATGTGTTTGAAATAAGTGATGTAATACCTAACAAATCATGGCGGGAAGGATGAATCCTCCCTTATGATGACGACACCGGGGGGGGTGTGTCTTTTCTGACCTACAAGTACGAGTAAGCATGGAATGCTTCATCTGATACCCCGACAACATCGGTGGATGTTGACGGCTGCCTCTCCGTAAACAGCAAGACGGTATTTTTATTCACCCCGAAAATTCGCCCCGAGGATCTTCTGCTTTTACGCTCTACACACAAGATGGCTGACACAGGTATCCGTTCTGACACTTCAACTCCAAAACGTCGCATAAATATTGTGGATGCTCAGCTGCTCATGGCCCCTAAAAAGAAAAGATCTGTGCCTTTGCATTTGGCCGATTTCCTGGATCAAAAGCATGGTCTCCCGTGTACGAGTGGGATATGTATGACTCTAGGGTTTCGGGGTACTTGTTTGACCAAGGGGTTGTTTATCTCTACACAAGAGAGCGTGATGAAATGTTTGTGCAAGGAGTGACTCCCCATATCCGATTTCCTGCCAAGGACTGGAGCTATTTCAGAAATCAAATTTGTAATGATTTACTTCATGCAAAAGACGTGTATGTAAACCAATGGAGTGGGTCAGAGGATGGAGTGACCTATCGCATTGAGACAGACTTGGAAGTCTTCGATCCTGAATCGTACATATTTTTCAGACAATGTACGAACAATGGAGTTATTCGCGAAGCCCGAAACGGCAATCGCGATGAAGACAAACACTATCCCATCACATCTGAAGAATGGGAAACATGGTTCACCAATGGTTTTTTAATTCGATTGGATAAATGGGAGGAAACGTTAGATGTTTTCACACACATTGATAAATTGTTCAGATGGTACAAAGTCTACAAGTGCTATGAGGATCTCAAAAGGAAGATTTTCGAAAATGAAGTCCCAACATTCGTCCCAAAGCCGGGTTTCCAGATCCGTCCAGTCCAATAATTCTGGGAGATCGTCAGATTCTGTGTTGTGGGGAGAGTGTCTCGGGGTTATTGATTCCGCCGCCTGTCTCAAGTCCGAGGTGTCTGGAGCAGCGCCACGTGGTAAAACAGCCCCAACACCGTCGTCGTCTTCAGAGTCAGAGATCAGAATTACTCCAGGTCGGTCCACTGACTGTAATGACGTTGCAGATACTTCTTGCAGAGGTAACAGGGTCCTGCCTTTGGTTGTGGGTTGAGGTCTTTTTTGAAAGACTCTATACACTCCTACATAAATAAAATAGTAGAGGTTAGAAACTGAAAGAAAATTGTTATTGTCGCATGAATGATATGAATTGTATGCATATTTATGTGTGTGCAGAATACTGACCAAGATTCCCAGGACTTTTGGTTGAAGATTTTCTCTGCCGTTTGGCAGGAGACAGGTTCTCTTTACTTCTGGACGGCGTTTCATCAAACAAACGTCTCTCTTCAATACAAAGAAAAAATATAGAAATTACTTGGAGAAATAAACCACGGGAACAGGATAACACAGCCACGGGTGTAGACCTGTTGTAGTTACCTATAAAATGAATGGTGCGATATAAACTTATGCCATTATTAGCGTTTATTTACATGAATTTAGATGCAGAATACTGACCGAGTTTCCTTGGGCTTTTGGCTAAAGTTTTTTTCTGTTGTTTGGCAGGAGACAGGTTCTCTTTACTTGTGGATGGCGTTTCATCAAACAAGTGTCTCTCTTCTAAAACAAAGAATGAATATAGAAATTACTTGGAGAAACAAACAGAATAACACGATCATGAGTGTAGACCTGTTGTACGTACCTATAAAACAATGTTTCTTTCCTGAACAGTCGTCGGTGACCCCCAGTGCTGTTTTAAAATACTTATATAAATACAATACAAATCAGATAAACAGTATGTGCTATAAATAATGTTTTAAATAAAGACAAAAGTTTTGTTAAAACTTACCAGAAACAAGAGCCATATTCGCAGAATGCAGAGTGTCCGTACCACAGTTGACAGATTGACAGAAGATGTCAGCTGGCTGTAACAGAGCTGCTTAAATACATGGCATGCCACTCCCCCCCTCTGTTGTTATTTGATAATTAGTGTGAAGAACGACACATCACATCCGTCTTTTCACAATACAGTGTCGGCATTTTCTGATCCAGTTTAAGGTCTTCTAAGTTAATCAAAATGCTCTTCTTTCTTCCTGCTTCCATTTATGTCATTTAAAATAGGTTTTTATTTATTCCCCCTTAAGTTCAAATTCAGCACCATAGACATAAATCACAGACACAAAAACAACATTATGTACACATTTTGAATTTTATAATAGTTTTTCTTTATTTAAGCGATGTACATAGTGATAAACATGATTAAAGACAAAATCATTTTCTAGATTTCCGTAGTATGACCTGATAGGTTAAGTTTAATGCAGAAGGTCCAACAGTTTTGTACATAGCATCATACAATTTTCTCACTTCATATAGAGTATCCACATTTATGCTCTCATTCTGCATTTGGTACGTGATGAGGTTAATAAACAATGCATAAATTGCAAAAACATGACAAGGTTTTGATTCATCATCACCCCATGACTTTAGTATTCTTTCAAAAGTGTCTGCAACACTTGACTCCACCAATCTCCACGTATTCTGTTTCACCACACTCCATGGAGGATCTGTTTCAACAGATTGTACAGCTGTCAGACATTCGTCTAATGCTTGAATGTCTGCATTTTCACCCATCTGATCGGGGTTAGTCTTGTACTTTATCAAGTTATTGACCAGATCGGTCAACTGATGCATGACAAATGTATTATGTACAGACAACATCACACTGGTCAGGTAACTACCCATTCAACAGATTAGATATTTTCCCAATACTCAGACACTTTCTGAAGATGACCAAACTTCACCGGGTCCTGTGAGGACAGCCTCTCATACATAGAGCGGATGTCAGCTGCGATACCCCGGGATTGCTCGATTTCAAATAATAGAGTTCTTGCCACAGTTTGAACTCTCTCGTCCTCAAGGTGGATGTCACACAATTCCAACAGACCAACAGGTTGGAGTATGCTGTTCTGATCAGGGTCAAGGATCTGGCCTCCACGTAGGCCTCGGGTGGAAACAGACAGGGATGTTGTGTTTGGCTTGGGTGGTTAACCCGACAACCGTAACAATTCTCCCGCTGGTACTGCTTGATAATCAAATTCAGTAGATGAAGAATTCCTGTTTTGATTGTCCCAATCAGCGTCATCCACTCATCGGGTAAAGGTTCTGCTTTAGGGCTGTCTGCCTTCTTGATGGGAGTCACAAGACTGCCATGGTTTCTCATGCAGTCACATTCGATGTCGCCGTCCAAAGGATTATGAAGGTGGCCCGCAAACATAGGTCCGGGTGTTGTGGCAGATATGTCCATGTTACCACGCAGCAGCAGTTGTGGGCCATTCGGCAGCGACGCCTCATATTAGCACATAGGCCCTACGTCATTCAGGGGGAGGTCACAAACCACAAACACAATCTCTCACTCACATCCTTCCCACCATGATTTGTTAGGTATTACATCACTTATTTCAAACACATCAAAAGACAGGTGTCACTTCCGCCTCAGACCTTTCTGTTTATGTCACAACAAATAATGCTCATGCTAGCACAAAGTCATCTCACTCACACACACACACAGCCCCCCAACAAAAACAGTAACCCTTTTATGTGGCCATTTGTCACACACACACACACACACACACACACAGAGGCACAAACCCCTTCCTTCCTTCCTCTCCCACCCTCCCCATTCCCCCCAATAACTTCCGGTCAGATCAAATGGTTCGTGCACTAGCACAATGTCATCTCACTCACACACACACACAGAACCCAACAAAAACAGTAACCCTTTCATGTGGCCATTTGTCACACACACACACACACACACACACACACACAGGCACGCACACACAGGCACGCACACACACACAGGCACGCACACACACACACACACAGGCACAAACCCCTCCCTTCCTTCCTTTCCCACCCTCCCCATCCCCCCCCCCCCAATAACTTCCAGTCAGATCAAACATTTCGGAAGTGCACGCACTTCCGTGCGCGTGCACGTGAAAATAAGTGTACCTTATATACTACTTGTATTCTTAATTTTGAAGCATTTTTTCCACAAAGTATTGCTTACTCTTGTTAGGTTTGAGTAGAAACATCATGTTTCAACACGATATAATGAGTTTTGGGTATGTTCTGTAGATTCACAATGTATCTGATTTCTATGTCTTTTTGTGCTTTTCAGGGCGAGAAAAGGCGTTTGGGGCATTTTCAACATGATTTACGCATGGGAAAGTTGATTTACCGCTATTCTGCATTCACAAGCATTTTTTCCACAAAGTATTGCTAATTCTTGTTAGATTTGAGTAGAAACATCATGTTTCAACACGATATAATGAGTTTTGGGTATGTTCTGTAGATTCACAAAGTATCTGATTTCTATGTCTTTTGGGGCTTTTCAGGGCGAGAAAAGGCGTTTGGGGCATTTTCAGGATGACATATGCATGGGAAAGCTGATTTACCCATATTCTGCATTCACAAGCATTTTTTTCCATAAAATATTACTTATTCTTGTTAGATTTGAGTAGAAACATCATGTTTCAACACGATATGATGAATTTTGGGTATGTTCTCTAGATTCACAATGTATCTGATTTCTATGTCTTTTGGGGCTTTTCAGGGCGAGAAAAGGCGTTTGGGGCATTTTCAGGATGATATATGCATGGGAAAGCTGATTTACCTGTATTCTTAATTTTGAAGATTTTTTTCCACAAAGTATTGCTTATTCTTGTTAGATTTGAGTAGAAACATCATGTTTCAACACGATATAATGAGTTTTGGGTATGTTCTGTAGATTCACAATGTATCTGATTTCTATGTCTTTTTGGGCTTTTCAGGGCGAGAAAAGGCGTTTGGGGCATTTTCAGGATGATATATGCATGGGAAAGCTGATTTACCTCTATTCTGCATTCACAAGCATTTTTTCCACAAAATATTACTTATTCCTGTTAGATTTGAGTAGAAACATCATGTTTCAACACAACATAAAGAGTTTTGTGTATGTTCTGTAGATTCACAATGTATCTGATTTCTATTTTGAGCTTTTCAGGGCGAGAAAATCCGTTTGGGGCATTTTCAGCATGATTTATGCATGGGAAAGGTGATTTAGCAACATGACACATGACAGACATGTGACCTATGTAAGACAGAATATACCAGTAGACACTTTGAATTAATTGCGGGCTGGTGCTCTCTTATAGTACTTGACATCCCAGGACCCAGACCTATGTATGAAAGAACATATTATGAGTAGTAGTAGCCTGAGGATTAATGAAAAGCAAAGGGGGTGTGGACTACTCCACACCGCTCTTTATTAAGAGCGGCGTTGTTGCATACAGCATTGAGATCACCATGCCTCGATACAAGACTCGCACAAATTCTAAAGACACCCTGAAGCAGGCAGAGTGTGAAGAGGAGCAGCAGCAGCAGCATACAGGCAATCTGGTTCCTGATACCGATGAGGAAGAGGTGCAGAATCTTAGACCAGTGACCCTGTCACTGATTTGTGAGACCCCAGTCACCATCTAAAATTACTTTATTGTTCCCACTCTGACCCACAGATGACCTCCTCATGAATAAATGCTTAGTTAGCTCTAACTGATGATTGCTGTATAGTAGGCCTGGAAGGCGCAATTTGTCACACACACACACTCTTTATTGTGATATGCCCAGACACGTGGAAGACACTCCATTTGACCACAGTACAAGACTGTTGCCAGGATGATTACTTTATACTAGGCGCAATTTGTCACACACACACACACACTTTATTGTGATATCCCCAGACACATGGAAGACACTCCATTCAACCACAGTGTTGCCAGGATGAATTGCGGTATGAAAAAAATCCTAACTACACTCTTTACTTAAACTAGATTTTTTTTTTTTTTTTTTAAACATACCATTGCTTATTTTAGAAAAGAAAGTGAGCGCAGAGATCCACCCATCTCCCAACCAGGAGCCCAACTATCCAGGTAAATAATGACTTATTTATTGGAGGTTCGATTGTTTGATTTTGCCAGTTATATCGGTTTGGTCGTCTGTCTTTTCTTCAAGTGACATCCGCTGAATTTGATGATATCAACTTCACCCAGTCAGACTTTGTTATGCCTTTTATCTTTCTTTTTTAACGTCATGTCTGACAGCGACAACAATATATTATACTCTTTCCATCTCTCTCTCTCTCTCTCAAACTAACCGACAGATTTTTTATTAGCCTCGGAGCGCCTGAGCCGTGCCGAAAACCCAGCTGTTTTCCGCGATGAGATTGACACCATCACGGAGCAGGACGATTTTCAACACCAGTCAACAACAACAAACCGTCTGCGGCGATCTAAACGGGTTCTTCCGCTAACAAGCACACTTTGCTCCGACGGTCCGGGAAGAAAATCGGCAGAAGGTGCCGCAGACACAGCAACAACCACCACCACCACCACCATCACCACCACCACCATCACCATCTGCCGCAGCAGCACTAACGGTGGAAGCAACAACAACCGTCAGCGTGGTAAGTTTTAAGTTATTATTTAAAAAGACCATGACTTACCGGCTTGAAGCCGCTCACAATTTCAAACTGATGAGATATTTCCGTATTTTCATTCGTCCCTTCCTGTGACGTTTATTCCGGGGGTGGGAAAAAAGGGCTTCTTCTTGTACTATCGGCAAACAAGAAATTGGCGCATTACCGCCACCACTGGAGTTATATGGGTTTCTCCACAAAGTGCATGGGCTCTTGTTTGAGTTCTGTGGTATAATGTTTGTGAAATGAAATTGTACCAGGACAAAATTGTGCCAGGGAATATAAATACATAATAATAATAAAAAAATCTTTTCATGACATCCATCACTATATTAATAGAGTGACTTTTTTTCCCACACAGATAAGAGTCCATCTTCAATTACTCCAGTGAGAGGTGCAAAGCGACCCTCTACCCCAACTGTGGATCCTCCACAGCGGTCTAAAAAGTTCTCCACATCGGTTGCGACTCAAACCATCATCACAAAGCCAAGGCAGAGGAGCATCGGCACTCAGACTGATACACACAATCAACAAGTGACTCATCAGATGGATGCAGCAAGCGGAGTCAGCCCGGCGGAAATTAATGCAAAACTTGTGCAGATAAGTTTGAATTTGTTGGCTTGCCTTTATGATATAGCTATGAATCCACGCGAGTAAGGTGTGATTTTTTTTTTTTTATGGGTTTTTGTTTACATATTTTTCTATTGCTGTACAAAGATGAACCCTGCTGTAATTTCCGCTGAATTATTGACAGCTATAGAAGAATTAAATCAAATCCTTCTTCCAACCGATGAAAATGCTGCTGTAATTCCCTCTGAAGTATTGAGTGCTGTGGAACAGTTAAATAATCTTCCTCTTGAATCTGTTGAAATTGCGCCACCATCCAATTCTTTATCAATAAGCCAAACCCTCTCTGACACTAATGTTTCACCTGTAGAAGAATCTGACGCTAATTATTTCCAACCACTAGAAGAAGCTCTCCTACATATCCAGCAAATCAATCACGATTCTGATCAGGAACATGTTCAACTGGGGGCTGGAAATGTGAGTGGAGCAGACTCCCCCTCCTCCTCTGATGAGACAGAGGGTTCAAAAAGCATCAAAACAGTGTGTCGTGATGGCTTCAATAATATTGAAATGAGGCACGTTTTTACCGTTCCTCCTCCCAGAAACGTGCCTGACCTTGCACAATTTTGCCAAGATGTAATGTCGATTCTGTTAGATTTGTCTGAAGCCATCAGAGCCGACGTGAGAAGGAACGATGTGATACAGTTGGAACTGATTGGGGAAAATGTGCAAAGGCATGTGGTACTGACCATCGACGACGAGGGTGGTAACGCTATTCTACCAGCTTTTGAAGATTTACTCGAGCGTTTGGTACAATCCAACAGTAACATTGTATCGGATGCCAAACTGGAATTAGTCGTTCAGATAGTACGTAATCCTCGCGGTGGTGGAAAACGGCGGTTAGAAAAATCTTTAGACTGCGAAGTAATTAAAAAGAAAAAACGACACCTGTACGTTGTTCACAATAGAAACGACCAGCTTTGCTTTGCCATCAATTTGGCTCATCTCATAGAACCTCGCCTGACTGACAGCCAAGCTGCAGAACGAGGGAGAGAGTTACAACGCCTCGCCGGTCTAAATACTCAAACCCCCGTCACCTTTAGTGACATTGGTAAATTTGAAACTGTATGAAAACGCAAAATTGTTGTTTTTTTACAGAGGCTCCGACCAACGACCCCTCTCTCAATTTGAGACTGATTTCTCAGATCGTTCTCATCCACTTTTCCTCTATTTACTGCAAAACCATTATTATGGCATAAAAAATCTCAAGGGCTTTTTAGGCGTCACAAACGTCTGTTACTACTGTTTCAGAGGCTTTGAGCATTTATACACGCATCAATGCAAAGGTTACTGCTCCGTTTGCAACGACCCCTCCTGCACAAGCCAAAAGCTTGCGCCCATAGTCTGCGCCGACTGCAACAGAACGTGTCGAACACCATCGTGTTTTAATAGACACAAAGAACCCAGAGAAAAACCTTCAAACGGTGCGTTCGTCAGTATTTGCGACTCGTTGAAACGTTGTCGGCGTTGTAAAAAATTCTACTATATCGCTCATACTAAGACCCCTCAAGATCACGTTTGCCCGCAGGTTAAATGCCAGATCTGCGGTGAGAGATTACCGTTAGACTCGGACACAAACAATCACAGCTGCTACATTCAACCTCTGCCACCAATCACAGAGTATTCAGAAAAATTGATATTTTACGATTTTGAAACGTTGGTTGGTCAGGATGGTGTGCACGTATCTTTTTTAGTCTGCACCAAAACGCTCAAGGGTGAGTGATGGTCGTCTTATGGGTTAGACTGTGTGAGAGACCTTCTCCTGCATTTCAGGAGACCGCTTTTCAGGGGCGCGACGCTTATTGCCCATAATGCCAAACGGTTTGACAGCTACTTGATTCTCAAAACCATGACAGAGCTGGGCATAGAGCCCTCACTCATCATGCAGGGCAGTAAAATTCTCAGTTTGACAGATGCCGACTACCGGCTTAAATTCATAGACTCCCTGTTCTTCCTCACCATGCGTCTCAGCGCTATGCCAAAAGCGCTAGGTTTCAGTCATCAGACCAAGGGTTTTTTTCCTCACAGCTTTAGCACGGTAAGCCATCTAAAGTACGTAGGAGCCTATCCACAGCCGTCTGATTATGGTGTAGAACGCATGACTCTGGCTCAGCGAGAGGAGTTTTACACATGGTACAGAGAGGCGAGTCAGGGCGTCTTTGATTTTGAGAGAGAAGCTCTGCGCTACTGTCACAACGATGTTGATATCTTAGCTGAGGGGTGTGTCAGATTTAGAAATCAATTTCTCAAAGACACTAGCGTGGACCCCTTTAGCTGCATCACCATCGCCTCAGCCTGCATGAAGGTGTTTCTCACCAATTACCTTGAGCCTAAAACCCTGGCCATCCCTTCACCCGACAACTACCGACGTCAACACAAAAACTACTCTCATGCCTCAATTCAGTGGTTAGAATGGGTCGCGCGTAGTGAAAATGTCTTTATCCAACACGCTTTAAACAGGGGAGAGAAACAAATCGGGCCTTTCTTTGTAGACGGGTACGCTGAAATTGATGGTGTAGTTTCAGGGTTGCTTTTATCACGGCTGTCCATCTTGTTTTCAGCTCCGTAACACCTGCCCTTTGAGGGGTGTTCCCTTTGAAGAGCTGCACCAGGCTAGCGAGGACAAAATACAGACGTTAGAGTCTGTTTACAACGTCCGCACACACGTCATAAGGGAACATGAGTGGATGGATATGAAAAAATCACACGATGGGCTAAAGTTGTTTCTTGAGGACTTTCAACCTCCTTCCCCCCTCACCCCTCGCGAAGCTCTTTTTGGTGGTAGAACAAGTGCTGTGAGACTGAGGTACGTGGCAGCACCCGACGAAACAGTGCACTATGTAGATGTCACATTCCTCTATCCTTATGTCAACTGCAGCTTTCCTTACCCGCTCGATCACCCCACCATCATTCACAGCAACTTTGATGCGGCTCAAAAATACTTTGGTTTCATCAAGGCTGTGGTCTATCCTCCTAGAAGCCTCTTTTTCCCCGTGTTACCTTACAAAACATCTCGAGGTAAATTACTCTTTACTCTGTGCCGTACCTGCGCTGAACTCAATCACCAAATGGGTCCTTGTAAACACAGTGACAAAGACAGGGCGTTGTCGGGGGTTTGGGTTCAACAAGGCTCTAGAGCTGGGTTACAGACTGGCTCAGATTGTTGAAGTGTGGCACTTTGACCGGCGTAGCGACTCCATCTTTGTAGGGTACATGCACACCTTTCTCAAGGGCAAACAGGAAGCGTCAGGTTACCCACCCGAGGTGGCTGATCGGCAGAGCAGAGAGCGCTACATCAGGGATTACCAAGCCCACCAGGGTATCAAGTTGGATGCTGAGCGCATTGAGGTAAACCCAGCCAAGAGACAGGTGGCTAAATTGTGTCTCAACAGTCTCTGGGGAAAGTTTGCGCAGAGAAATAATATGGCTCAGACCACCTTGGTCAGCGATCCTGAACAATTTTTCAACTTTATGTTTTCAGGGCAATATAAAATTAACCATTTCAATTTTCTCAGCGACAAAACTGCCTTGATCCAGTGGAATTACCACGAGCGCTGTGTGGTGCCTCCCGGCAGAAGCAACAATGTGTTTATTGCGGCTTTCACAACCGCCTATGCACGTCTTAAACTGTACAGTTATTTAGAACGAGTGGGGGAAAATGTCCTTTACCATGATACTGACAGCTTAATTTACGTAGTAAAAAAGGGGGACACTCCTCTGCAACTAGGTAATTATCTAGGGGATTTGACGGATGAGTTGGACGGGGACAGCATTCAAGAATTTGCTGCCGCTGGACCCAAAAGCTACGCATACCAGACCAGAGAGCGTAAAAAAGTAGTGTTACGCGTCAAGGGCATTACACAGACGCATGAATGCAGTGAGCGGGTAAACTTTAACAGTTGGTGGAGGGCTACCTCAGAGGGGCACGTGAGGATGTCATAGAGAGTCCTCAGCACACCATCAAGCGCAATAAGAAGGGGTTTGAGTTGAGAAACTCTACATTTCTCAAAAAGTTTCGTGTGGTGTATGACAAGCGGCGTCTGTTTAGTGACGGAACAACCTTGCCTTTTGGTTATTAGGATATAAAATGTCACACCATACCGGCCTGCAGGAAATTCAATTTGACCCCAGATTTAGGACACCTTTTTCATGTATGATTGTGGGACCTAGCGGATGCGGGAAAACATACTTTGTAAAAAGTGTTTTGGAAAATATGGAACATGTGATGGATTCTGTGCCTGATAATATTGTGTGGATTTATACTTCTTTCCAACCCATGTACACTGAGCTGCAAAAGACAAATAAAAAGATCAAATTTGTTGAAGGACTGCCTGACACTTTTGACGACCCTGATGTGTTTCCTCCCGAACAAACCCATTTGATTATCCTAGACGATGTTATTTTCCAAGCTTCCGATCATCCTGAAGTGGTTAAAATCTTTACACAGTACAGACATCACAGAAATATGAGCGTATTCATGCTGACTCAAAATGTATTTCACAGGGGTAAACACAGTCGTACCATGAGTCTAAACAGTAACTATTTGGTTTTGTTTAAAAACCCTAGAGATAAATTACAAATTAATATTTTGGCTCATCAAATTTTTCCTTCACAAAAAGCCTTTTTTCTGGAAAGTTTTGAGGATGCCACTAAAGGTCATCATGGGTATTTAATCTTGGACCTGACACCCGGTTGTTCAGAATCATACAGATTGAGGACGGGTGTACTTCCTCACCAGTGGCCGGCTGTCTATGTTCCCAAAACAAAGTAGGGCGGGGGGATTATGTCCGCCTGCCTCAGAAGAAATGCTCCCTTGCTCAAAGCTCTGTACCACGCCACCCCACTGAAACGCAGGGACATTCTCGCCCACGGCTCCCCGGACTTTCTGAGAGCGCTGTGCGAGATTGCGATAAATGTTTTAAAAGGTAACGTTCCATTGTCTTCCTCACAATTCAAGAAGCTAAAAAGACAGAAAAAAATTATAAAACTGCTGGCTGATAAAAAGGCGGGATTAAAACGTAAACGTCAGACGTTGATGAAACAGTCTGGAGGTTTTCTTCTTCCTCTGCTGTCGGCAGCCGTACCCATCCTCGGCAACCTTTTTGGAGGACTATTCAAGAGAGATTAATAGGAGACTCTGAAGATGGCGCAAAAAATGTTTCTCGTACCACCCCACCAATTAAACCGACTGACTCAACCCGACTCGTCCATCAGACAAACGGCTGAAAGTGATTTAGATGTGAAAATGAGAGCGATATTAGACGCCCCAGTATTGACTCCTTATGAAAAAATTAAGAAATACAATGTTCTGCTGCAGAGATACCTCACACTTTTGAAGCAGGGTCAAAAAGATGAGCGACGGGTGACTTTAACTGTGCAGAATGAACCGGACGACGAGCAGCGTCGTGAGAGAGAAACTGAGCAGCATCGTGAGGGTGACGAGAGCGATGATGTGATGAGTGAGGTGTTAAAGAGTCTCCCCCCACGCAACCGCAAGAATGCAGAGTCCATCCTCAAAAAATTGTCTAAAAACGGACGGGGATGGACCTCAAAAGGGGAATTTATTCATCAAGGGAATACTATAATAGGTTCTCACATGATTGATTTAATTAAGAATCTCTCACTCCCATATAAACAATCCCCAGCCCCTCACGGGTGGACAGGTTTTTTAAATACTCTGATGGACCTCAACATTCCCCTGTCTTGTGTGAATAATCCTCAAGCTCGTGAACAATACCGCCGCTTAAAAATGAACGAACCCCTGACCAAAACTCCATCAAGGAGAAAGCAGAAAATTCAGAGAGTAGAGGGGAGAGAAGAAGAAGAAGAAGAAGAAGAGGTGGAGGGCTCAGAGGATGAAGAAGTTAAAATCTCAGCTTGGGAGGGCATACGAAGCTCAAAAAGAAAAAAGAGAAAAACCCCTTGGATCAACTTTTTTCCCTAAATGAAATGTAAAAACTGTGATTTTGTAATAAAGCTTTTTATTTGTCACACTCTCAAGTCTACAGACAATTTTTTTTTATGAAACACAAACTCACAAACGGTAGCAATCTTTAAACATTTGTAGAGAGCAAGTGTGGTGGTAAAAACAGGCAGCCTTTTGATTTCTGACACAGCCTCTGTATTTTTTTACAAAGTCACATACTGTCTGGTCATTTTGTACGACATTGTCAGAATACAAAGACAATACTTGGTCCATGGATCTTCCGCAGGCCCGCTGGCACAGATAATAAACGCAGTGTTGACCGCACGCAGTGGAGAGGGTGTGCTGAAGCTGATGATGGTGGTACAATATTTGCTTTGAACGACGTTGTAAAAACTGTAAGATGGTGGAGGGGTAATGAGCAAAGTCCGGAGGGAATCCAAAAGAGTCAAAAAAGGTGGCTACACCATCCTCTTCCAGAGTCATCGAGAGCCAGTGTTCGCCAGGTAGGTGAGATGGGTGTGTGTTGACGATAAAGTAGGCTGGTAAGATAAACGTTTGCTTCAATAACGGCAGCTGGTCAGAGGCCCACACGCCGCAAAATAAATCTCCCAGCAGACTGTGCAAAAGACTTTCCAGCTGATGATTATTCATTTTTCAGTAATAATCTACCAGCACTTGCCATTTGGAATTAATTTCCAGAATAGAATCGTAACAGGCGTAAACAATCAGGGTGGTGGTGTGTGGCAAGGGGACTCTGAATCTCATTTCCAGTCTTAAATTCCCATTGGCTAAGGGAGACAAAGCATCATTGTCTTCACTGGCGGCTAGATTGAATACAAACAACGAGTATCCGTCGTTAAAATCAGCGCGGTTGATGCTGAGAGGTATATCTTTCAAATGTCTTCCCGTGGCGAGAAACATGTTGTAAAATTCTCTGACCGCGATGCCCTGATCAAACCGAGGTTGAAAGGCCTTGGCTGGGACCTGTTTTCCATCCTGACAAAGGGCCAGATATTCCACGTCGTTGTGCCTGAAATTGAACGGCGACAGGTCTCTTCTCCCCGTGAAGGCTTCATGGTGCACCATGCCCAGCACCACATATTTGGGCATGGCTCCTAAAAAGAGGTTCTCCTGGTTACATACTCGCGAATTGGCGGGGATGGAGTACGTTTTCACATTGACGCGGGACAGCGGGTAGAGCGCGTTACCCTTGAGCAAAGCCGCAGCGTGGCCCAGGCGGACGGCTGGTGACACGTTGACTTTTTTGACAAACAGCGAGGCCCCTAGTATTCTCACACGGTGAGTGGCGGCCTGCTGTCCCATGAGGCAGAAGGCGTCACTGGCTCGGCTCAGTTTGATTCTCAAGTCCACCGAGTTCAAAAGCAACCTCTCGCAGAAAAATATATCCGCGTGGAGGGGGCCAAACAGCTGTACTTCCCTGGAATTGACGCATAGGGCTGCTCTAGCGGTGAGACCTCGGTTAGGACCGTTGTTAATGACGATAGAGTCCATAGCTCCTGCCGTGTCTTTGTAAAAAACCCCCCACTAAATTGACTCTCGAGCGTATTTCCAGAAAAGTTGAGCAAGGTTTCAATCATGGCTCGGTAGGGATGTGTAGCGCTAGACTGAGAAATCAGCCGATCCCCCAAAACAACATCGCACTGACTGAAAAACGTATTCAGAGGATAATTGATGGGGCCCACGACCGCGTCGTTTATCAGGTCTGTGCCATCCTCATTGGTGATTTTGATGCGAAGATGCAGCAAGGTATCATTCAGATCCAAATACCTCTCACCATCCCCAGGAATAAAAAACTCTATGGGTCCCCCATCTGTAATGGCTGCCAGAGGTAAAATCTCTGTGTAAGTTTTATCTTCGATAGACAACTGCGTCATAGGAGCTGAAAATAAATCCAGCTCTGCCAGGGTGCACTCGGGTGATTTTTGATGCAAAAGGGCCATTTTTAATTATTATTTTTTTTTTTTCCCCTCTGGTTAAAAGATGTCGCCGGACTGAGCGGTAGACTTCCTCTTCTTTGACCGGCTTCTCGCTACGTTCCCCGTGTTTTTTAGGCATTGTGAGCACACGCTCTCCTGGGGGTCTCTTCCTCAGTCTACGTGATAAGACCATAATCCCCCCTGAGCCCTCCTGATTTTTACCCATTTGAGTTATTTTTCCCGTCGCTTCTTTTATCACGTCAGAGGCAATGTGACTCGCGGCTGTTTTCAGATGAGGCTTGGCGATGGCAAAACCTTTTTTCAGCAGAGGGGACACAAATCTGAACAATTTTGAGAAAATGGAGCCTATCCCTCGACCGTACATAACGGGGGCTCCGTAAAAACCGGGTAAAGCTCCTCCCGCTTGACTTTCATAATAGTTTATAAAACGATGAGGATCCTCTCTCAGATGAGCCATTTTTTTTTTTTTTTTTTTTTTTACAGATGGTGTAGAGAGGCTGCCGGTTTAAAGTGAAGCTTCACAATACTCTTGCCGTAGACAAAGTCCACAAACCTGTTGCGATCCGTTTTAATCTCAATGTGAATAGATTTAATATAACTTCTTGACACACGTACGTAATGTATGGTATTATACCTGATGCTCACCACATCTCCAAAATCACCTTTAACGTTCACGACACCCAGTAACAGTGAGTGACTGTCGCCGACCTGCTGATACTGAATGATGTCTGTGTATACAAACAGATTATAAGTGCCGGTTTTGAGGTCACAGGGGTAGGGAGCGCTACGGTTGGAGAGGGTCCACCATTCACCCGCTTTTAAGCCTAGCATGTAGGCCAAGGGGGCATATGTGCGGATTCTGTGCTGACCATTGCCTTTAAAATCGATACACTTTGTCACGCTGTTGTAGGAAGCACCGGCGGTCGCGTCAGATTTTCTGAGGGCAGGCACAAGTTGATCCAGGAGCTCTTTAGGTTTGTCATAGTATCCTCCCCGGCTAAATTTTTGAATCACCAATGGCTGGGATTCCTCCGTCACTTTGTTCACCTCAAAATAGGCATGATCCGCTTTTAGAGTATACCAGGTGTGCGGGTAGATGATTTCACACAAACCTACCACCCACTCTCCAGTCAGTTCGATGCCCTTGGCCAGGTCCACCGTATAACTAGAACTGATATTACCTTTATACCCGTCTTTACAGGCATTGGACGGGAGCGTCACGTAAAACCCAACGTCAGCCGCCGCCGCCATGATGACTAATCCTAACCCTTCACCGCAGCTGCTTTTTTTATGTGTTTCAGATCAGAGGCCTTAACCCAGCTGTTGAATTTCTCTGGCCAGTTTTTCCAACGCACCAAAACCTGTTTTTCACCTCGCACCGTACGTCGTTTCAATACCTCCTCCACAGCATAAGTCCTGTTCTTGTCCATCTTTACTTTTTGCAATTCAGCCTCATAAAAGGAACCCTCAATGCTTTCCCCGTCATAATCTTGGAGTTTGTACACGGGAGGAGTGCGAGGAATGCCGTCGACCACCGTAAACACTTCGTCCGTAAAACTCTGTTCATATTTTTTATGAAACACACCTCTCAACTTGGAGATTCTGACGAGATTGCCCGGTTTAAACTTCATTTTGACCGACGCCCTGTGTCGGGTAGAAAATGTACCGTACAGATTTTGAAAAACTTGAGAGGCATTCTCAGAGGTCACTTGCATAGGAGCCATTTTTATACTTGAATGATAGCTGTGATTGTAGCTTTTCACCAAATCTTGTAAAATGTCGAGGTATCGTCTGGTGTTGTTGGCAGTAAAATATCTCCACATTCTAGTTTTTAAGGTACGGTTAAATCTTTCAATGACCGAGGCCTTCAGGTCGCTGGCTGTGGCAAAATGCACAATACTGTGTTTTTTCATTAAATCTTCAAAACTCTTGTTGAAAAATTCCTTACCAGCATCCGTTTGTAGCTTTTCCGGGATTTGACTTTCTTTAAAGACTGACTCAAAGGCTCTCACCACCTCGGCCGCAGTTTTTCTCTTTAAAACACGAACGTAAGCCTTTTTTGAAAATACATCTATCACCGTTAATAAATAATTAAACCCATCATTATGTTCCGCCAGGGCTTGCATGTCACAAAGGTCAGCTTGAAATTGGTTTAAAGGCCTTGGAACAAAAACTCTGTTTCTGATAAAATGTGTTCTGGCGGGTTTATGCAGAGTGTAGGCATCCTGTTCTGATAAAAAATCTTTGACATTTTCAAGTTTGACTTTTTTACCCATTTCATCTTGTACACCCTGACGGAGTCGTTCTGCTCCACCAAAGCTACCCGGATGGGCCGGATTGTAATACACTCTTTTCATGATCCGTTTCTCCATCATCCTACCTCCGGCTCACTCTCAGGTTTTAGTGAGGTTTTAGGGTTATTCATTTGTTTTTATTGTGACGAGGGTGCATAATATGACCACACAAGACAGCGTCAGATTTAATTTCCTTTATTGAGAACACAAAGGGTTAAAATAATGGATAATATTAAAAGTGTGAATAAAAACAGACTGATTCAAATTTACTTGAATAACATGTTGTAAAATCATCAACTTGGTTAAAATATTTACAGGCAGATTATTTTGCAAACGGAGGGTCACCGTGTCCACAAACAAAGCATACAGAGTGAGTAAATGACTGGGTTTTACATCAAAGGACTTTTGAAACATGTATTTTGCAATTTTTTCAAAAGTCTCTGAAAATCCTGATGCGCTCATACTCGCGATGGGTTGCACCATTTCTCCCCAGGTTGTATGTCCAGCTTGAAGACGCACTCTGTCCAGAATGATTTCCAGATGATGGACTGCAACATCGTCCTCAGTGTCTCTATGTTTCTGTGAAACTCGACGCTGAATAACTTGTGTTAAAAGCTCCGTCAATTGATGAATAGACGTCTGCCCGTTTACATACGCCACCGCTCTTCTCCAGGAATTTCCCATTTTAGCAGCTGGAAGACTCAGTTCCCACCCCACCATTCTGACACCATCTTCAGGGCTCCAAAGTCATTTGCAATCAGGTCCTCGTACATGTCACTGATGCTCTCGTGGATCTTTCTCACCCCTTTCAGCTCGTGCAAGAGAGTCTCTGCCACAGCTTTGACTCTTCCGTCATCCTCTTGAATGTTGTACAAGAGCAACATGCGTTGGATCGAAGGAATGAATTTTGGGGTGTACAACACCTTCATCAAACCATGAAAATTGTTCAGGTAGAAGTCATCCTCCAGCACGTCCAAACACGGTGTTCTCTCTGGCTAGGATGGTAGGTCTGACATCCAAAGCAGCGCTCGCCCCTGTACTTGTAGAGGGTACAGTTGAGCAGATGGAGCACGGCTGCTTTTACCAGGCTGATGACTTTGAATGACATCCAGCCGTCAATTTCATCACTGAGAGTTTCCCCCTCTGGCTGAGAGCATGGAGGCGAGGAAGGTGGGGTCAGAGGTGAGGTGATGACCTGTGAGGTTTCTTCTGCCGCCTCAACCTCATTGCTCGAGTCAGATGGACAGGTCGCAGGTGGATTTTCCATGGGCATGTCTGTGAGGATATCATCCTTGTACAGCTTTAAAGGTACAGATGGAGAGTGGTGTGGTTTCACTCGCCCTCCTTCAGGAGGTGGCGTCGGTGGAGAAGTTAGTTCCCCACTGCTGAGCCAGGGGTGAATGGGGCTCCGCTTGTCCGCAAAAGCTGTGTGGACAATCGCAGTCCAGGTCCTTTCCCTCCTCCTCATTACCCGAGTCAGATGTGTAGCCTGCGGATGGAGAGGGACTGAGCTCCCCTAGGGGAGTCAATAAGGTAGCCATTTGTTCTCGAGCGGAGCGTCTGATGGTGTCCATGCTGTTTGCAGTCTTCCAAGCTTTGTCAGTCCTCCCACAACCGTCTCTCCTTTTATTGTAAAGAGGGGAGGGGTCTAGAAGGATAACTGTTTTTTTACAGCTACCACGTCATTCCAGTTACGACAGCTGTGAAACAGAGACGTAATGACGCCTCCTATTTCTTCCATCTTTTCCTTCCACACACCGATCGGGATGGCAATCAACGTGCGGAATACGCCGCAGTCTGAATTAAAACACTCCAAGACAAAGTCCTCCGTGGGCCCTTGCGAAGTCCTGAGACTGGCTCGGAAGAACCATCGACCTGAAACAGAGATTTTCGATTGCCAGACTGCGCTGCACAAGATCTTTTGTTGACTCACGTTGCCGGGATTCTCCAGTCGGGCTTGTTTTGCGGCTATAGGAACTTCTTGATCTGCTGAATGACCCTTCAGACACAGACCCGGTATCACCAGCTGCAACACGGCCCAGTCGTTTGAGGTCAGCGTGGCTATGTCGCTTCCCAGTGTTCCCTCTGATACAACCACAGCTCCCCCGTCTCATACTTGAATACATAACCCCAGTGTCCTCGCAGTCCACAAGTTTCTAAAGACCACTCCTCACTCAGAGAACTGTTTGGGGGAGACTGCGTCCGACATAGAAACACCATGCTTTTCCTCGGAGCATCCGTGAGTGAGCCTTGCTCATGGTAGATGGTGACTGGGGTCTCACAAATCAGTGACATGGTCACTGGTCTAAGATTCTGCACCTCTTCCTCATCGGTATCAGGAACCAGATTGCCTGTATGCTGCTGCTGCTGCTCCTCTTCACACTCTGCCTGCTTCAGGGTGTC